>WOXC01004310.1:0-202843 GCA_011680675.1 Gymnobelideus leadbeateri | reverse complement strand
ACTTATAAAACACTAGCTTTTCTTCAACAATCCAAATTGGGTCTAAGTTACAGCTTGCTCACACCCACCCCTAGCTTACTCATTACCCTACCTGTAACCATCATTTTCAGTTATTTGGACCCAGTTGTATTTCAACCCATGAAATTTCCCATTTGTATCAAGTGGAGACAATTGAACTCATGTTTATTAAATATCTATTGTATTCAGAACATTCATGAAGTGTCAGTAATCAATGTGTGTATGTCTAATTTCAGGTTTAGGGCCAAATAAGTGGTTCAGTCACATAGCATGGGACTTCAGAGGAATCCACTGTGGGCTGACAGGTCAGGGAGGCCTTCTGGAAAGAGGTGAGACTCAAACAGGTAAATAGGGCCTTGAAGGGCAGGTAGAGCTTGAAGAGTCTAAAAAAAAGGAAGGGCACTCCAAGAGATCAATCAGTTGACACTAGAAGAGAAATAGTCACATGAAAGTTAATGCCCATGGTCAGTGGAAGTGGGTGATGGAGTTGAAAAATAGGAGAAAAGGCTGGAAAGGTAAGTTGGGGCCAGAGTGCCAGACTTAATAGCACAAACTTCTTGCCCAAGTGAGAAGTAAGCTTGACAGTTCTGGGTATAAGGATAGCATAGGGATAGTAATTTCAGAAAGATTAATCTGGCCTCAGTGTCTAGGATGGATTAGAGCTGGGAGAGGCAATTAGGAGGCTATTAAATTAGAGATAATGAGGGCCTGGACCAGTGGAGTGGGCGGAGTGGGAGTGGAAACAAGGTGACTGATGAGAGAAAAATTGCAATTACCAGGGCTTGGTGACTGATGGGAAAGTGGAACATGAGCGAGAGAGCTGAGTCAAGGATAAATCCAAGATGCTGGACCTGGGTGACAGATAATAGGGTTTCCCTGGGAAGGGCAGGCATGTGATATACTGGAATTTGGAGTCAGAGGCACAGCATTCCAATTTCAGACCCACTACTTATCACCTGGGTGACCTCAAGATGGTCCCAACTCCTCATCTGTAAAATGAGCAAAACTCTAGGGCCTCTTCTGCTCTACAGAACAGAGAAGGTGGAATTGGAGCTGATCTAGGGCTTGGGGATGGAGAGATCAAAGAGGACAAGTTTGGTCTGGATGTGTCATGGGCATGTCCAGCGGATAATGGATTTCCAGATGTTCTTACACATCTGATTTAATTTAACAAGCACTTGCCTGGCACCTACCACGTGTTGGGTGCCAGGTGCTGATGATTCAGAGGCAAAAAAGAAATAATCCTTGCCTTCAAGGAATGTGCATCCCACTCCCCACCCCCCCACCCCCCACCTCACCCCTCCCCAAATAAAATGAAATAGGCACTGATAAGTCACTGCAAAGGATATGCAAATTTATACAAGGTAATTAATTGCAACAGGGAGGTCATTAATGACTGGTAGGATATGGGAAGGTCACATCACACATTGGAGATCGAACCTGAGCTGAGCTTTAAAGGGAGGCAGGGTTTCCAAGAGGTAGAGGTGAGAGGGAGGGTGTTCCAGCAGGAATTCAAAGGCTAGGAGGAAAGAGATGGTGAATTATTGTAGATGGGGTCATTAAGTGGTCAGACACAAGGAATGACAAAATGGATGATGCAGAGACAGAGATCTCCAGGAGTGGACCAATGGACCAGATACAAGTGAACACCATGATTGCCATGGTGATGCTAAGGATTTGGGGAACAGTCACTAACATTTCTCTAGTAATTTTGAGTTTGCAAAGCCCTTTCCCAATGCCTTCCAGCCAAGTCAGAGGAAGACTCAGGAGGACCAAATTGGGTCATGGAGGCTTGGTGAGCTGGGAAGTGTGTGCACGAAGGGTTTCTGGTTCCCTTGGCCTTGAAAGGGCATCTGCCTGAGGGTTTTAGGCAGGTTGCTAGAGAGAGAAGGAGGAAGGAGGGGAGCACTCTCTAGATACTCCCAGCTAGTCCTTCCATGGGGCAAGGAGCAAGGTAGGGATGCATTGCCCCAACAATTGTAAGTAAGAGAAATCAGAGCGGAAATTGAGATTTCTTTGTGAGGACTTGGTATAGACTGGAGGAATTGTAAGAACGGCTAACTGCTGGAAAACTCTAGGAGTGGAACAAGCTGGAGCAGCCTGGGAGCTACCTGGATCTGCGATGCAGCAGATAGCATTGACTTCGTGACAAAATCCAGCAGGATTCCCATCACAGGGTCTTTCTCCCTCCCCTTTCCACCATTTACTTTGACTAAGGATATTATTATTATATTATTATATATTATTAATAATATTGATACTGATATAATAATATTGATATTGATATTCTATTATTATATATTATTAATAATATTGATAATGATTGATAACAATATCAATATAATTAACATCAAAATTATAATATAGAGTTATAATAATATAATTAATTATTAATAATTGTTAGATAATATAATCTCACTCTTCCCATTTTACAGGGGAGGAAATTGAGCCTCAAAGAGGTGTGTAAGTGATTTCCCAAATGTTATCCAGGCTCCTGTCCTTCTCCTTCCCATTTCTGGACCTGGTTCATTGCCCATATGCAGTGCTGTCTGAAATACACATACTAATGAGCTAAGTCAATGGATTTCCCACTCTGGTGAATGCCATAATCTGGGTAATCTATATTTTTCACCCATTTTTGTTTCTCCAGTATAGAGAGTGAGACCAATCTCTTTTGAATGACTATGGATCTCAGGAGGCCCATTCCTGCCAAAGGGACAGAGTGATATATTGGAATACTCACTGCACAATTTTCAAAAGAAGAAATAATTCAAACTATTAACAATCACATGAAAGGAGGCTCCAAATCCCTAATAGGGGCATCTTTACCTCACTACTAGTCACTCTAATTTGGTATTGATCTTAACCTTTGACCTTGATTCTGAAATGACGCCCACATCAGGAAACAATCATTTCCTGATGTTTTTGAAGCTCCCCACATCCATTGTCTTTGGAACTGTTCTCGAAGACTACCTTCATGAACCATAGGTCATACTACTTCTTAGAAGTCCATGAGCCTTTGACCTCTTTCATTTCTTGATCCTGAACCACATTCCCAGATGGAATGGAAACCCCTCGAGGGCAGGATTTTTAGATTTTTGTCTTTATATCCCAACTGCATAGTATAGTTCCTAGGGTGTAGCTGGTGCTTAATAGAGCGCTTGCTGAATTGTTGTTGAATTGGCTGCCCTGTGTCATAGGAGCATAGCTCTAGAGTTGGGAGGGACCTCAAAGGTCATCTCATACAACACCTTCATTTTACAGATAAGGAAACTAAGAGAAGATACAGAGGGTAAGTAAAAGAGGTAACATTTGAATTCAGGTCTTTCGAATTCCCTCTCATGCTAATTGTTTGCATTAGCCTTGGCAAGGCAGGAATATCCCAAAGGAACTCACCAACAGTGCTATTTCCTAGCCATGTAATCCTGGGCTAGTCACTTAAACTCCCTGCGACTCAATTTCTTCACCTGTAAAAAATAATGGCTTCTAAGTTTCCTTCCGGTTTTTAATCTATGCTCCAATGACCCTGGGTTCTTTGGGTGCTCTCCACCACCACATATACATCATGCCTTGTCCTCCCTAAAATACTGACACAGAGGGACTTGTCCCCACCACCCCACTCTGCTTCCACAAAAGGTGGACCTGGGGGAAAATCTGCTCTAGGAGCCGGTCCTTGCAAAAGACCTGCCCTCAGAGTCTTTGGGTAGGAAGAAGGAAGGAGGGGGAAGCAAGATTGGCGTGGAATGAAGAGAATGCCATCTCTTCAGCGGCAGAATGTTGAAATCACATTGTGAAAGCCCCTTTCTGGGGACCAAGTTGTCTCCGGCTATTGCGACATCTCTAGGGAGATGCATCTGGAGCCCTTCACTGCTCAGGCTCATGGACCACTGGCCAACCATCCAATACCATCAAGGCGATGCTAACCAGTCACACAAGCGCCATCTTGTGGTGAGGACAAACTCTGCACTTCAGCAGCATTCCCAATTCCATGCACAATTGGGCCCTGCTCTCTGTTTTCCCTTGGGTGATTCCTGAGCGGGGGGACCCTAGAATTAGAGGAAGGCATCCTACCCTCACCTCCCCATCCCCCTCTCCGGCCTCTACATCCACCCAGGCTCTAGGAGCCCAGTTCAATGCTACCATTTGGATTTGGAGATTTCTAGAACCAGTACCTAGCCACATAATCTCTCTTGCAATAGCATCTGGGGATACCTTCCTCTCATTCCTTTTCCATTCCTCTTTCATCTGGCTTTGAGATTTCCAAACACACTTCCCAACACAAGTCTGGCTAGACAAAGGAGTCTAGAACCCTCTGGAGCCCAGCCCACAAGGGTTACCAAGAGTCTGCCCATGACTTTCATCCAAGACAACTACCTCTGGTCATGTCCCCCTGTAGGCAGCCTCTGACCCCATGGGTTTGGTTTTGGGTTTTAGAAGTTCCAGGGGGAGTAATTTTTGTCAAATAAAGTTTCTTATTAGCCCCTTCTGTTTTGTTGTTGTTTACTCATTTCAATTGTGTCCAAATCTTCCTGACCCCCATTTGGGGCTTTCTTGGCAAAGATACAGGAGTGGTTTCCCATTTCCTTCTCTGACTCATTTTAATGGACTAATGGACGAGGAAACTGAAGCAAACAGGGTTAAGTGACTTGCCCAGGGCCACACAGCCAGTAAGTATCTGAGGCTGGATTTGAACTCAGATCTTCCAGACCCCAGGCTCGGAGTTCTATCTACTGAGCCACCTAACTACCCCGAAGCCTGTTCTATAGATAGACTTAAAACCCAAGGAAATTCTGACAGGGAAACAAAAATTTCTGTCTAAAAATAAAGTTCCTCCAGTGTATTATGAGTTGCTTAAGGGCAGAAACTGTTTTCATTTTGTTTAAGCAACCTCTGGAGTCAGGAGTCAGGAGGCTCTGAGCTGTTGTGGCCAGAAAGCTGGCCTCAGAATGAGGAAGATTTGGGTTCAAGTCCTGTTTCTGCCAAGCACTATATAGAAGCCCCCAGACAAGTGACTGAAGACTCAATGCCCTTGGGTAATTCTCTAAGACAGGAATTCTTAACCATTTAAATTAAATGGCACTGCTTCCTTTGGCAGTCTGAAAAGCTCTGTGTACCCCTCCTCAGAATAATGTTTTAAAAGAATTTTAGTTGGAGGTTAGAGAAATTAAAGATGTGATCCCCCCCCCATCCAATTTTGCAAACCCCATGAAATCTACCTATGGAAATTTGGGCAGGGTCTGCAGATCCCGTGTTAAGAATTCCTCCATGCTCTAAGCCCATAAAAGACTGAAAAGATGCCAATTCTGCTTTGGTTGACCAAGTTGCTCACTGGGAACTCCCTATGCCAGATAGATTATAGCACTACCACCATGCCATTGTGATATAGCCCAGCATGATGCCTAATTAAAATTTATTGAATTTCACTGAAATTTGAACCAAGAAAGGTTACTAGAATTATGCACCTCAATACTTCAAGGATTGGGGGTTTCATCAGGTAAAGACACATGCTTGGTTTGCTGATTGTGACCTCCAAATCTTAAGATACTGTCTTCAACAGAGCTATTACTAACAATTTTAGTGTCTGAGGCAAACAGCACAAAACATCTCCTGAATCAGATTTTTAAGACAATTTTAGTTTGGGGAAGAGTGATGACAGATAAAGAAAACAAACAAAATAACCAAAAACTCCTGGTGTGTTGGCATGGGGTCAATATGAAAGGAGGAGACAGAGATCCTAGCCCACCAGCCCCAAGGTCCCAGAAACCAGTGGGCTGTATTGCTGCTGCTGGGGAAGACATCCCCCAAGGGAGAACAGGCCAGACCCAGTTTGGAAAAGGGGTCACCTAGGATACAGTTGCTGGTAGGATGTCATCTTATCACTTCTTTTTTAGCTAAATAGAATAGTGTAAGAAGAGTGAGCATGAGGGCAGCAGACTTAGAGTCAAAAGGACCTGAGTTCTAATCCTGCTTCAGATATTTTTACTAGTTGGGCAAATCACTTAACCTCTCCATATCTCAATTTCCTAATATGTGAAATGAGAATGTTGGTCAGTAGCCTCTAATTAGAAAGTTCTTGATGCTTTTTTCTGTTTGGCAGTCTGGTAAAACCACAAACCTTTCTCAGAATAATATTCTTAAATGCGTACAATACGTGGGTCTGCAAAGGAAACAATTATATTGAAATATATTTACCAAAATATATTTTTAAAAAAACAAGCTCATAGACCCCACGTTAAGAACCCTTGCTCTAGATCCATGATCCTCCAATCTTTGCTAAATGAGTACTAATTTTTTTTTTGCTGCTGCAGGAGTGTGAATGATGCTAGCTCCCTATACATTTTACAAGCCTGGGCAAAAGCCCTGATTGCTCTACCCTAGTTATTGCTCTGGGACAATACTTGAGCCCTTTCCAGCTTGGTAGGACATTGTGCTCTGTTGGCATAACCTTTTGGAAACCAGGGACTTCTCCATGCCAGCATAAAGCATAGGAGCATGTCAAAAGGAAGGGTCATCATCACTTACATCTTCCTCCTTCTCCTTTTCCTTCTCCTTCTTCCTTTTTCTTCTCCTCCTCCTTTTCCTCCTCCTCCTTCTCCTTCTTCCCCTTTTCTTCCTCCTCCTCCTTCTCCTTCTTCTTCCCCTCCTTTTCCTCCTCCTTCTCCTACTCCATCTTCTTCTCCAAATGTCAGTAGTGATGTGAGGGGTTCATGATTTACCTGGGCACAGTGAATTTATAAGGGCAGTGCTGTAAAACTGACCCTCCCATTAGAAACTCACAGTACAGTCTTAATAAGCCAGGAAGTGTTTTCCGGGGAGGAGGCTGGCTAAAGCCAGATTGTCAGACAGAAGTCTGCCTTCCTCCTCTTCTCTTCTCACTTCCTATGCCCTTCTCTGACTTGGCATCACTCTCCCTTCATTTGCATGTCCAATGCTCCCATTCAGCCACAGAACTCCTGCCAGGAAGGCAAACCTTTGATAGCATGCATAATAGAAAAAAAGGAGTACTGAGAACCAAGATACGCAGGTCATAGACCCAGTTCTACTGCTCCTTAACGGGGGAAATGTGGGCAGCTCATTCTGGGCCTCAGTTTCCTCATCTGGGAAGAGAAGGGGGTGGAAGGTTTCTTACATAGCCCCCTCCTCCCACTCTGCCCGCCTTCCTCTCCTCCTGCTCTACAGAACAGCAGGCATTTGACTGGGGAGTAGAGACAGGAAGAGAGGAGAGGAATCTCACAGTCAGAACAAGGGCAGACAGGGTGGCAATGATGGTAACAGGCTTCTCCTTTCTGGGACCAACCAGCCACCCGAACATTCACTGAGATCCATGGTGGGCTAGATGGCGTCAGAGGGGGTTGGAGGTCCTTGCCAGCTGTTAAAGAAGGAAGACTGAGATCAGCTCCAGACCCTGACAACGGGAGCCTCAGACTCTGAATCCACCCAGATCCTGAGTCAGTCCCCTTAAGTGCAAGTCCCACGTGCAGAGATTTTGCTTCTCAGCCCTGCTGGAAGGGGAAACCAGCAGCCCGGTGGGTGCTGCATTGTGGGATCACAGGTAGGGATTCAAGCAGGACATTGGCTAATTTGAAGGAGTTTCTGATACCATCTGGGGACTTCCTCGGTCTAGGAAACAACCAGCTCAAAATTCTGCTTACTACACATTGTTTTCTCCTTACCACGGACTGTTTCCTTACTAAGAGCAAATGCAGCAACCCAATTTAAGCATGCCTGCCAGCTTCTGCAGTCATTTCTACTGTGTGAAGACCACACAGTGAGAGCTCAATGAGCTATATAGCAAGTTCAAGAAGCAGGGGGGTAGTGGGTAGAAGCACAAAGCTTATCTTTGGTTGTGTAAATCCACAAAGGCACACACCCATTGATATTAAGTCAGCACACAGAGGGAGGCTGAGCTGAAACTTAGTTCTGATGCTTACTATGCACGACCATAGGCAATCATATAACCCCTCTGGCCTCAGTTTCCTCCTCCAAAAAATAAGGGGGTTGGGCCAGATGACCTTTGATGACCTTGCAGTAATAAATCAATGAGCTTATGACATTATTTCCTTTGGGGAAAAAAATGATCTCAGAAGTAGGTGAGGGGCGGCTAGGTGGTGCAGTGAATAGAGCACTGGCCCTGGAGTCAGGAGCACTGGAGTTCAAATCCAGCCTCAGACACTTTACATTTACTAGAACTGACCTTGGGCAAGTCACTTAACCCCAATTGCCCTCCAAAAAAAAAGAAAAGAAAGTAGGTGAGAGAGACAAAATAGTTCTCAAGAGAACAGGAGAGAGGAACTATGCAAGCGGAACGTTCTGACTTACGGTCCATGAAGCGCTCTGGCTCACTCTCCTCAGGACTCCAGGGCATACCCAGGAGCTTTGGGTGGCTTTTTCTTTACCTGCATGCACTTGGGCTCTCCTGGATGCATTATTCCCTTTGTTAAGGGGCCAATGACTGGCACCCCAGTTTTATTGAGCCTTTTAATAGAATTTACTTTTGTAAAAGGATATTTCCTTCAAAAACATAGCCAGAACAAGCAGATAAATATTTTCCCCAGCACCTGCAAACTCTTTCCTATGCTACCTTAGTCTGGAGGCCAGAGATGGGAGGGTCAGGGGCTCAACTGGACTCAGTTCCTACAGAGCATTGGTCCCACTAGGTTCCCACACAAAGCTGAGATGGGTCCTCATACCAGATTACACTAGGGGGAAAATTCAAAGATTGATCCTTACTCCCCAGGACATCAGTGGGGTGATGACTGAGAGACCCAGCCTGGACTCTGACTTCAAAATTCTGGAGCTCACTTTCCCAACATTTCATAACTCCAAAGTTTGGAGACTCCATGTCCTTCACCAGATGCATAAGCAAAAGAGTCACTGGGATTCTCCGGAAGTAAATAAGGTAATGACTGAAAATAGGGCCTTTTTGAATATCTGTCTCCACAGCCAGTAAAAAAAGTCTCCCTTCGATATCTGGTTATTTGACTAATATTCATTATAGAATGTCTTCCCAGGTGTAGACACAGTCCACAGTCTGCCCCTCTAAGGCATTTCTCTTACATTTTTCCTCCATGTGGAGAGAGATCACCTGCTCCCTGGCATCCTCTTACCATCTCAGTCCCTCTGGATGTGTGCCAAGAGCCCCAGTACACTTACCCTTTTGATTAGTGGTTCTCAATGTCTTAGGATCTTTATTACACTCTTAAAAATTATTGAAGACCCCCCCATACACACACCCACAAGTTTTTGTTTATGTGAATTATATATGTCATTATTTACCTTATTAGAAATCAAAACAGTTTTATTATGAAAATAATTTTGACCTTGAAGATCTCCCAAAAGGGTCTCTGAGAATCCTGTGGGTCCCTGAATCACACTTTGAGAACCATTGTAAGGCTTAGAGAGTGACAGGGTGGTGTCTCAGTTCACCTGGTTCACATGCAGGCCAAACGAAATCTAAATTTTTGTCATCATCCCCTTTCTGGTAAGCTCACCCTAAGTCCAGGGGCTCCTGTTGGGGGGAGGCCTCAAAGTATGGCTATTTTACAGGAGATGATGGAAAGGAGAGCTGGACGAGACCTCACCTCAGATCAGGTAAATGCCTGGGCCATGGGTGGGGGACCTTCAGCCTTGAGACCACATGTGGCCCTCTAGGTCCTCAAAGGAGGCCCTTTGACTGAATCCAAACTTCACAGAACAAATCCCCATAATAAAAGACCCTGGTCCATAGTCAACCAGTTACCAAGTATTAGAACCCAGACTCAAACTCCAGGGTTTGGTTTGGCTTAGTTTTTCCTATTTTAAGAATTATTCTCTTTCTACTAGCCCACAGCTAAGAGACAGACAATCCCTCACCAACCAAAGAGGTGAGCTCCTGGATGGGCCACAGGGCTTGAAGAGAAGGCTATGTCCACCCAGCTGTGCCAGCACAATTTTTTGACTACTGTAGAAAGCTCACCTCTTCAGTTCCTCTCTCACCACAAACCTAAATCTGTTGCCAACAAACCCTACAACTAGTCCACAGGAAGATATCAAGGCACCACAGAAAGAGTCCCTAGTCCCAGAGTCTGAGGAACCAGCTTCACTCCCGCTTCTGACGCTTACTGCTAGCATTACACTGGGCAAGACACTTGTCCCTCCTGGTCCTCGGTTTCTCCATCTGTAAAAGGAAGAGGTCAGACTATGGCCTCTGAGCTCTAGATCTCTGATTCCTGATTTTATTTGCTGCCTACAGAGCCTTAGAGTGATCCCATGAATGGAGGTGTCTATTCTAGGGGTGGAAAGAACACTGAGTTTGGAATCAGGAAACCTGAATTCCTATTCTGGCTTTTGATAGCTGGGTGATCTTGGAAGGTCATTTTATAATCTGAGTCCTGGTTTCCTCATCTACAAAATGGGGACAATAATATCTATGTTACCTACCACAACAGGGTGTTGCTGGGAAGAAATAATTGAATGATGTCTATAAAATGTAAACAGATAAGCATTCATTTCTGGAGTAGCAAAGAAGGGGAAACAAAGTAGACCATTGGTTGAGAAAGGACCAAACCACGTATAGGGCCATGCATGAATATGACAGAGTCTTATAGAGGCATAAGAAATGGCAGACAGACTTTGTAGGGGGCGGAGCCAAGATGGCGGAGTAGAAACAGCTCGTCCAAGCCTCTCTGCCCCCAGATTCCCCACAAACTATGTAAAAAAGGACTCTGAACAATTTCTGGAGCCCCATCACCCACAGAACGACACAGAATAGCTAACCTCCCGCTGAGGACAGCCCAGCAGCCCTGCAGGAAGGACCAGCGCAGAGGTCTGGGAGCCGGCAGCGCGCAGAGCGCAGAGCGCAGGAGCCGAGCTGAGCCGAGCCCAGGTCCACTTGAGCCAAGGTTTTAGCCCCAGGGCGGCAGGGCCAGCAGCCAGCTGGAGGAACCCCAGAACACGTGGAGCTGTGGTGACTCCAGATTTATCAACATAGACATGCCTGGGACAAAGTAAGAGGTTAGTGTCCTATGGACTTTGGGACCTGTATTTGGGGAATGCATCAGCTCCCTCCCCTGGGGGCTAGAAGCCACTGAGGAGACACGGCATTTTGTAGTTTTCATAGGCATTTCCGGCTCCCAGCCTACAAATAGTGGGGAGATCCAGCGATCAGTCTTGGGGGGTAATCGCTCTTGCTTTAACCTCCCTGGATCTGGATTGTGATCTAGGGTGGAAGTTGTGGGTGGGTTTACAGCTTGCCAGAAACGGAAGTTGCCCCCCACACGTTCGGGACGAAAATTCCTCTATCTGGCCTTAAAGCCATAGTGTGGCAACAAGCCCAAAAGTCAAGTAATTAAGTGGCAACATGCCAAGGCAAAGGAAACAGAAAAATGCAACCCTAGACTCCTATTTTGGGGGCATAGAGCGGGAAAAGGACTGTGAGGTCAGAAGTCCTGCTCCAAAAGCCCCAGGGGAAAACATGAGCGGGTTGCAGGCCATAGAGGACCTTAAGAAGGACTTTAAAAATCAAATAAGAGAAGTGGAGGAAAAATTGGAAAGAGAAATGAGAAGGATGCAGGAAAAGTATGAAATGAGGGTCAACAGCCTGACTGAGGAAAACAACACCTTAAAAAATAGACTAACTCAAATGGCAAAGGAGGCCCAAAAGGGCAATGAGGAGAAGAATGCCTTAAAAAGTCGAATTTGCCAGATGGAAAAAGAATCTCAAAAGTTCACTGAGGAGATTCATTCCTTCAGAGTTAGACTGGAGCAAATGGAAGCTAATGACTTTATGAGAAATCAAGATGCTGTTAAGCAGATCCAAACAAATGAAAGATTAGAAGGCAATGTGAAATATCTCATGGGAAAAACCACTGACCTGGAAAATAGATCCAGGAGAGACAATTTAAAAATTATTGGACTACCTGAAAGCCATGATCAAAGAAAGAACCTAGAAATCACCCTTCAAGAAATTCTCAAGGAAAACTGCCCTGATGTTTTAGATCCAGAGGGCAAAATAGAGGTTGAAAGAATCCACCGATCACCTCCTGAAAAAGATCCCAGAAAGAAAACTCCCAGGAATATTATAGCCAGGTTCCAGAATCCCCAGATCAAGGAGAAAATACTACAAGCGGCCAGGAAGAAACAATTTCAATATTGTGGAAACACAATCAGAATAGCCCAGGACCTGGCAGCTTCTACACTGAGGGATCGAAGGGCATGGAATATGATATTCCAGAGGGCAAAAGAACTGGGAATGAACCCAAGGGTCACCTACCCAGCAAAACTGAGTATTTTGTTTCAGGGAAAATATGGTCATTCAGTGGAATAGAGGACTTTCAAGCATTCTTGAGGAAAAAACCAGAGTTGAATAGAAAATTTGACATCCAGACGCAAGAAGTAAGAGATGCCTGAGAAGGTAATCAGGGAAAAGAAATCAAAAGGAACTTATCAAAGTTGAACTATTTACATTCCTATATGGAAAAGCAATATTTGTGACTGATGATATCTTTCTCACTATGAAAATAATGGAAGAAGGGGGTGTGGTCATATGAATACATATGTGAATGTGTGTGTATATGGTTACAGTTATATATGGATAGAGGGCATAGGTTGAATTTGTTGGGAAGGGAGCATACTCAAGGGATGAAATTATGAGGTGAGAGAGGAAAGTGGCAAGAGGAGATGGGGAGAGACATGGTAGGGTAAACTATCTCATGTAGGGGAAGTGGTTGCAAAGGAGGGGGAGAATAAGGAAGGCTAAAAAGGCAAAACCACATTCACATTGAATTTGGTTCAGGGAGAAAATGACATACATACTAAATGGGATATCTCAACCTGCAGCAGGATAGGGGGAAGGGGGATGAGAGGAGGGATGATGGATGGGAGGGCATCCTTGGGGTGAGGGGAGGTTGGAAGTACCCACTATAGAAGAGGGACAGGATCATGTAGGGAATGGACCAGGTGGGGGGTGGGATGAGTGGGAGGGAATTATAAGCAGCCTTGTACAATATATCTACTATGATAATGTTTTGCATAGCTAGACATGTACAACATATACTGAATTACTTATATCCCAAGAAGGAATGGGTGACAAGGGAGGAAGGAAATGGATCTGAAATTCAAGGTCGTAACATTAAATGTTTCAAATATATATATAAATACTATTATTAATACTCTTTTGCCTATAATTGGGAGATAAGATGTGCAGGCATTGGGACACAAAGATTCATCTTCCTCTAATGGAAAAGTTGATGGGGGTATGGGAGAAGGTATGAGAGAGCAGATTGGAGGAAGCGATATCTTGTGGGACTGCTATTCTGGGAGGTTGGGTAGGGGAATAATGGGGGGAAAATGATTGTAACTCAAAATCTGGCGGAAATGAATGATGTAAAACAGAAGTTAATAAAGCATTTGTTTAAAAAAAAAAAGAAATGGCAGACAGTATGGGAAGATTTATATGAACTGAAGCAAAGGGAAGCTAGGAGAACCAAGAAGACAGTCCACATTAAAACAATGCAAGTGGAAAGAATGACAATGAAGGCAAAATCATTTATCCTGAACTGAGCTCGATCCTGAAGAAGAAATGAGAAATGGGGAAGTATGGATGAAAACACTGTTATACTCGATGGATTTGCTAGTTTTCCTAGAATGTTTTTTTTAATCTCTTTCTTCTTCATCATTTAATTTATTTATTATTAACTTATTTAATATCATTAATTATTTATTTAAGTGATATATTGAGAATGTAAAATCAAGATAGGAACAAAGAAATTAAAGAAAAATATAAAGTGCTATATAAATGTTAGTTATTTATATAAATGTCAGCTATTGTTATCATTTATACCAAACATCAGCTATTATTCATATAAATGTTAACTATTATTATCTATACAAATGTCAGTTGTTAATGTTTATATAAATGTCAATGATTATTACTACTTATATAAATTATTATTGTAATTTACATAAATGTCAGATATTGTTATTGTTATTAGCCTCTATTAAGTTCATACGCATTAGTCTTATCTCTGAAAGTAGATGACAAGCTCAGGAGGACAGAGTGTCCTCTCTATTCCCCACAATGCCTCACTCAGACCTGGGTTTTGAGCAGGGCTTTTTCCCCTTTTTTTAGTCCCAATGTGATAAAGCCTAGGCACCCTTTCTCAGAAGTATGTTTCTAAATAACTGGAGGAAATGCTGAATTCCACTTTGAAGTTAGTGAAATTAAAGATGTAATTTTTTTTCCATGTGAGTTCCCTGATGCCCTGAAATGTATCCATGGACCCCCATTTAGGAAGCCCTGGTCTAGAGTATTCAGCAAACGCTAGTTAACCTTTAAAAACATTCAAAGGGGAAGAAGGTGAAAATCGGAGAACGGAAGTGTAATTAAACTGCTTTTATTCAACCCTCTGCTTACTCGGAACATTTTAAATCTCAGGGTTCCTCCCCGATTTTGCGGGCAGAGCTGTTTCAAAGTATTGGCGTATTTCTGGGAAGTCAACAGGAAGGATAAGAAGGTGGCAGGAATGTTTATAGGCTGAGCTGGGGGCGTGGGAGAAGAGCGACAGCTGAGCATCAAAGACTGACAACAAGGTGTGAAGGGGCGATAAGGATGAAGCAGCCAGAGGTGACAGTCAGTCTATAAATGGTTCGCCCATTCCTGACCTATTCGGCTCATTCCACACACAACGTAATTAAGGGGCTTGTTCTTCACATCTTAGGAAATTACCTTAGAAAGATGGAAGGCTCTGGGAATGCTAGGTCAGCATTCTCAGGTCAGCATCAGCCTGTATCAGACCTGGGATTTCCCTAGGGTGGGGGGATACCCTCCCTGCCAATGGTCAGCACCATATTCTCCAAGCCTTAATAAATGGTCTTTATGAGGCATTATGGCTAAAAATGTCAACACCCTATAGCCAACCCATAATAATGAGTGTCTCCTAATTTAGCTAGCTTGGTCCTTGGATGACAGGTTCACTGGTCCAGAGGAAAGAAGATCCAAAGAGACCCAGCTTAGAATCCAAGGTTCAACATTAGTTGTGTGACCGTGGGCAAGTCACTTAACCAAGTTTCCTCCTATAAAGCAAGGAAAGGAAGCTTCCTCTTCCCTACCTCACAAAAGGTGTTGAGAATCAAATGAAGTCATGGCGGTAAAGCCTTTTGCAAACCACACTGATCTGTTCAAAGGTAAGCCAGAGTGCAAAGAAGGCTGGATTTAAAGTATGAAGATCCAAGTTTAATGCCAGCACTGCCATTTACTACCTAAGTGACCCTGGGTGACCTCCTTGGCTTTTCTGGGCCTCAGTTTCTAAATCTATAAAATGAGGGGCCTGGAAGTTATAATCTCGGAATCTATAGTCCCTGATTTTAATTGACCATCCTCAGATTATTATTACCCAAGTTTGGTAGAGCTTTTCAGATCTTGGGCTTTGCTTAAATAACTTTCAAGAATCTCAGGTTTGGGGGCAGCTGGGTGGCACTGGCCCTGGAGTTAGAAGGACATGAGTTCAAATCTGGCCTCAGACACTTGATCACACTAGCAGTGTGACCTTGGACAAGTCACTTAACCCCAATTGCCTGCTTTCCCCCCTCAAAAAAATAATTTAAAAATTAAAAAATTTCCAGGTTCACATCCACACCCCACTGAGTTACAGCACTTCCTCCAGGGAACTGTAGTGGAACTCGGGAGGACTTAAATTGTCATTTAACCATTTCAGGCTTTAGTCTTTCTTGGAGACCCAGAGAGCATCACCTCCTGGTCTGTGAGATCGGGCATGGGCAGAGCAGTGGAAAGGACCCTGAATTTAGAGCTGGGAGATAACAGTCTACACCTCAACTCTGACATCCTGTAACCTTGCACAAGTTACTTAACCTTAGTTTCCTCATCTCTAAAATAGGAATATTGTTCTTTCCATTCTCCGGCTCACAAAATCCTCATCTTTGTGGAGGTGCAAGCTTTCATTATTTTTATAGTGCTTTCCTTCTTGTTCCATTTTTCCCAAAAATTAATACTTATTTCTTAATTGACAATAGTATACTATCAATTCACTTCAATAAAGACCAAATACAACAAAATATTATATGTTCTGCTCTTCTCCTTCAATCATGTCTTTGTAGCGTCCTGGCCTTTTACTTTAAAGAATCATTTGCCAAAGCCGCGTTATTGTCTTCCTTGCAGAAATGCCACTGAGAGGCGCATACGTGATCTCCCGAGAGTTAATGAAGATGGAAATGTAAACTTGTGTGTTAGCAGTTATGCTTTGGTTTTTTCTTCATTCCTTTTTTATCTTCTATTATTACTGATACCTTTAACACAACGCTATAATGATTTCAAACTTGGGTTGCTTCCAGCATATTTTTCTTGGCCTGTTCTTTCTTCAATTCATCTACAATTGAATCATCGTTTTTCTTCATTAAAGTATATATTAAAAATTAAATGTCATGATTTTTCCACTATCTTTGATGATGAAAAAGATCATCATCCAAATATTAAGAAATTCAATATATTTTCTGATTATTTTTCTCATGAAAGCCTGCAATTTATGAATGTTTGGGGGATGATGCACTTTAGCAGTCCTTACAAGATTTCCAAAAATCTGACTTCTACTCCATTTGGATTGTTTTTGAGGAAATACCATTTGTTTACCTCCTGTTCAGTAACCCCTATTGGGTTATCATAGTACCCCTTAGCTATGACTGCAGGACAATTAATTGATGAGCTTCTGGAATCTCCTCTAAGAAATGAGGTTGTCCTTCAACACTCTGAAAGGGAGAGCACTGGAGGCAATATTTCCCTGAGACTGCATTTCCCCAATGTTTCTCTGAGGTTCTGCAATCCAGAAGTAGGGGAAAAAATCACACTTTCTATTTTTCTGTCCTTTTTTTCTCTTGATGATTTTCAGAAGAAAGCAGAATGCAAAGGAAGCGGATCCAAAACCACCAATCCACCACTCCCAACACTCCTTCAGCCCCTCGACTCCATCTGCTCTTGTATTACATATACAATTTTGGAGCATCCCTAGGACTCTTCATTGCAGAGGGATAAATTCACTTGGGTCTTTATGTTCTCATTGATTTATTAGAGTTCCTGGAACATGGTTGGTGCTTTATAAATTCTTGTTTATTGATCCTTCCCAAAATAACCTTACCTAATATCCATAGTCATACAGTCTCTGTTACGGGTGCCTAGATTTGATTTACCTCCTTATTCCAATCTTCCACAAACAGCTTCATTTTTCACCATGTCTAAACCTTTGTTCCTTCAGGTCTTGCTCCTCATCCCATTTTTAAAAAAATCATGTTCTGACTAAAGAAAAATCCTATCCTATTAAAAAAAACCTGGGTCTGTTCCAATTTACAAAACAGCTTGATTTTCTTTTGAATAGACAATAGGTCATATTTACAAAGTATTTTGCTAGCTCATAATGGAGAGAGATGTCTACATTCAGAGAAAGAACAGAGCTTGAATGCAGATTGAAGCAAATTACCTGTTCTCTTTCTTTTTCTTGTTTGGTTTTGTTTCCTCTTTCCCATTGTTCATTCCATCTGATACAATCCTTCTTCATAACCTGACTAACGTCTAATGTGAAACTATTTGCAGATCCTATACTTGATTATATGCCAACATGGGCGGCGGGGGGGTGAGGGAAGGGAGCAGGAAAAATGTGAAACTCAAAGAACTGGGGAACTGAATTTTGTAAACTCAAAGTAAACTAACAAATTAATAAAGACCAAAAAAAAGGGAGGGAAAAGTATTTTGCTAGACAGCTTTAATAACTAGCATCTTAACAACCCAATAAATTAGACAGTGTAAATATTATTTGCTCACTTATTTTTTTCCAGAGCAATTAATTCATTAAAATCTAGTCAGTATGCCATCAACTTTGCCCACTTACTACAGAAAAGGAAACTGAGGGAAGACCTCAGTTGTCCAGGTCATACCATGAGTTAGTGGAGAGCTGCTACTGGGATAACATCAAATCCAATGTTTTTTTTCATTATACCATGTTATCTCACTGATAAACAATCATGTTAACTAAAATTAAAGGGCATTTGAAAATTACTGGTAGATAAGGACTAAAATTAAAATGTCAAAAGCATCATTACTTAAAGCACTCGATAATTGTAAATTATTATTATTGTTTGGCCGACCAAAACAAGGTTTTCTCCCTCATATTTAGATGCTGGTTTGTAGTACCTGTGTAATGATTCGTAGCAAAGATAGGAGGCCATGTCAGAGCCTGATCTAGTGGAAAGAGAAGTAAGATGGTGTAAGAGACTAAGAGTCAGGAAGTCCTGTGTTTGAGTTATTATGTGTGTGATCCTGGGCAAGTCACTCAACCTTTCAGTGCCCCCAAGCAAATCTCTAAGGGTGTGTGCTTGTGCCTATCTTCACTGGTAGAAATAGTTCTTGATAGATACTGATGCAGAGTACTGGGTGGAAATAAAGCAAAACTGGGGAAAGGACCCTGGATTTGGAAGGGAGAGGACCTGGTACTGAATCCTGGCTCCTTGTGTGTGACCTTGGGCTAGTCCCTTCACCATTCTAAGCCTCAGTTGCTTATCTGTAAAATGGACAACTGGGTTAGACTGTTTCTAAATTCTCTTCTAGGTTTGAATCCCATAATCCCACTTATGTGAAATTGTAAGGGAAACAAATTGAACATCTGAACTTTTTCATAACCAACTACATTTTAAAGTCTAATGACACGACAGACAGAATGCCTGGTATTTTAGAATTCAATCACTAACTAAACTTGTCTCTAGTCATTGATTTTCAAATTCTTCTGAAGTCAGTTTCTCTCACTCTGCTTAAATAATGCTCTAAGTTGGACCTGCTCATGGGACTTAGGAGTGAAAAACATTTCCTATGTCTTTTATGTGCTTTCTCCTCAGGAGCAGGGTGAGGAAAACTCGTAAATTCAGCTCTAGTGGCTCAGATAAGGCAGAGATATAGAGAGGAAAGACCCAACAAGCAGGACTTCATAAGGGAAAAACAACCTTCCCACCTCCCCCTCTTCTTTCTCTATCTCATTATCATCACCACCACCACCACTATCACCACCACCATCACCATCACCACCACCACCACCACCACCATCACCATCACCACCACCATCACCACCACCACCACCACCATCACCACCACCATCACCATCACCATCATCATCACCACCATCACCACCACCATCACCACCATCACCATCATCACCACCATCACCACCATCACCCCTCCACCACCACCATCACCACCACCATCACCATCGCACCATCGTCGCCTCCATCACCATCACCACCATCACCCCCGCCACCACCACCATCACCACCATCACCATCACCACCATCATCATCACCATCACCACCACCATCATCGCCGCCACCATCACCACCACCATCTCCACCACCATCACCACCACCATCACCACCACCATCACCATCACCATCACCACCATCACCATCACCATAATCACCACCACCATCACCACCACCACCACCACCACCACCACCACCATCACCACCACCATCATCACCACCATCACCACCATCACCACCACCACCACCACCACCACCACCCCATCACCACCACCATCACCATCACCACCATCATCACCACCACCATCACCACCACCATCACCACCACCATCACCACCACCATCACCACCACCATCACCACCACCATCACCATCATCACCATCATCACCACCATCACCATCACCACCATCACCCCACCACCACCACCATCACCACCATCACCATCACCACCATCACCATCACCATCACCACCATCATCATCGCCACCACCATCACCACCACCACCTCCACCACCATCACCACCATCACCACCACCATCACCACCACCACCACCACCAAAACCATCACCACCTCCACCACCATCACCACCACCACCACCATCACCACCACCACCACCACCATCACCACCACCACCACCACCACCACCATCACCACCACCACCACCACCACCACCATCACCATCATCACCACCATCATCACCACCATCACCACCATCATCATCACCACCACCACCACCACCATCACCATCACCACCATCACCACCATCACCACCATCATCACCATCATCACCACTACCACTACCACCATCATCACCATCATCATCACCATCATCACCACCATCATCACCATCATCACCATCATCACCACCATCACCACCATCACCATCATCACCACCACCACCATCATCACCATCATCACCACCACTATCACCACCATCACCATCACCACCATCACCATCATCATCACCACCACCATCATCACCATCATCACCACCATCACCATCATCACCATCATCACCACCATCACCATCACCACCACCATCACCACCACCATCACCATCATCACCATCACCATCATCACCATCATCACCACCACCACCATCATCACCACCATCACCACCATCACCACCATCACCACCACCATCACCACCACCACCATCACCACCATCACCACCACCACCACCATCACCATCACCATCACCACCATCACCATCACCACCACCTCCACCATCACCATCACCATCACACCCATCACCACCACCATAATCACCACCACCATCACCACCATCACCACCACCATCACCACCATCACCACCACCATCACCACCACCATCACCACCACCATCATCACCACCACCATCACCACCACCATCACCACCACCATCACCATCATCACCACCACCATCACCACCACCATGACCATCACCACCATCACCACCACCATCACCACCACCATCACCATCACCACCATCATCTCCACCACCATCACCACCACCATCACCATCACCACCATCACCACCATCATCACCATCACCACCACCACCATCACCATCACCATCACCACCATCATCATCACCACCACCTCCACCATCACCATCACCACCATCACCACCACCATCACCACCACCACCATCATCATCACCATCACCATCACCACTAACACCACCACCACCATCACCACCACCATCACCATAATCACCACCATCATCATCATAACAGGCATTTAGATAGTCCTTGGGTGTCCTTTCACTTTTCTCCCCCATCTATATCTTTGCTATCAAAATCATATCCATTCCTCTGGGCTCCTCTCAAACACTACCTCTTTCATGGGGTCTTCTCTGACTGCTCCAACCAGATGTTGTTTAAGACCTGTTTTCAAATCCTGCCTATAATACCTACTATCTGTGTGACCATGGACAAGTGACATGGCTTCTGAAGGTGTTGCCTTCCTGTCAAATGTGGGTAACAATATGTGGACAACCTACATTACAAGGGGTGTTATGAGGCTTACATGGGACAATGTATGTACAATGTTTTAAGATTTTACAGAAAAAGAAACTGAGTCACAGAGATTAAGTGACTTGGCTAGGGTCACACAGCTCTGTAAATGTGCTTCTCTCACTTCTATCTTGGCCAGGACAGGGCAAGCCCTGGCAGTCTGTCCAAACTGTAGAAAGCCTCTGACTATGGGCTGGATAACATTGCTGGGAATCAGGATAAGTCCACAAGGAAAAAAGTCATGTCTTTCCCAAACCCCATTTCTCCCTGCTCTTAATTAACAACTTACACTCATAGGGAGCCTTAACACTCAGAGGGTAGTTCAGCCAGTCAGTCAATAAATATTTATTAAACCCCAACTACATGCTAGGCACTGTACTTATTTAAGTAACTCAGTACATACAAGATATATATATATATATATATATATATATATATATATATATGAAAGGGAGCAGATGGAAGGTCACCTGAATGAAGAAGGCATTAGCAGCTGGAGGTACTGGGAAACACCTCCTGGAGACAGCCTTTTGTGACAGGAGATGCAAAAATTATCTCCATTCCACAGATGAGAAAACCAAGGCTGAGAGAGGTTAAGTGGCTTACTCAGCATAGATACATGGGAAAGCTGGGTCTAGGGATGAGGGAAAGCTGATACAAAGGTCCAGAGGTGGGAGATGGAGTCATGTATGAGGAAGAATAAGGAGGCCAGTTTGCCTCAATGGCAGGGTATGTGAAGCAGAGTAACAAGGCTTGAAAACGAAATTGGAGACAGGTGATGAAGGGCTTGAACTACCAGTGGATTTCATATTTGACCCTAGAGGTCATAGGGATTCATGGCTGTTTACTGAGGGAGGGAGGAGGGGTGATGGGTTCAGACCTGTGGTTTAGTAAAATTATTTTGTTCCTCTGAGTGGAGGATGGATTAGAGAGAAGGGGCTTGAGGCAGGGAGGCTGGTTGAGGAACCATTGCAATAACAGAAGTAAGGGATGGTGGGGCCCTGAGTATTCAGTCGGGGTTGAGATTTTGGAAAAAGAGAATGATGCTTCACAACTAAGGGGGGAAATGTTTTTGTTTAATAAAATCAAGGCCTAGAGAGTTTACAGAACAGTCATGTTGATTTAAGCTTCCTATAATCTGGTAGCAGGTGGTCTGGTATGTCCTCCTGACTAAGCAGCCCATTCACATCCCATCTGGACCACGGCTAAGGAAGCCTACCAAAACCCTCTCCCTTCCCTTTTCTTCTTCATGCATCAGCCCTTAGAAAGCTAGGTCAAGTCCACACGGCCTGTCACGTCAGTCCTGTGGGGTCACAGAAGAGCCCCTCACCTCTCCCAGGGATCTTTTCTCAATGGTGACTTAAGACAAGCAGACAACCTGACCTTTCGCCTCATGCTTGGTGAAGAGAAAGGCTGAAGAGGAAAAGTCCCACCTCTCACAGGACTCAGGCACAAACCACTCTCGCCTTTTTTCTTTTCCTACGTTCAGAGGAGCAGAGAAGAGCTGAAAGGCTGACTAATCCAGTTTGCTCATTTTACAGATGGGGAAACTGAGGCTTGTACACATGACCACTCAGCTAGTGTCAGAGGGAAGATCTGAACCTGTGCCCTCTGGATGCCAAGCCACTTTAACCCCAGCACCATGCTACTCTCGAGCTAAGGGCTCATTCTTCACCCTGAGAACTCTGGTGGCTAGGGGCTAAGTCAAGAGGAAGGATTAAAGAGAAGTCTGATGGCAGCCTAAAAGAAGAGCTATTTGGGTAGATTCCCCCATACAGAACACCTCTGCTTAGCTGGCCTGGCCCTCAGTACTGTGACAGAAGCATATAATCCACTTTTCACCCTTAAGAGTAATTTAACAGAGAAAATAATTGAAATCCTGGAAAATGAAACGTGGTAGATATTCCAATGGAAAAGACATTAAGGTACAGTCAAGAAAGAGCTGGCCTCAAAATCAAGAAGATCTGGGTTCGAGTACTACTGCCTCTGGCATGTACTGGCTATGTGATCCTGGGCAAGTCACTTACCCAATCAGCACACTAGGCAACTCTCTTACAGGAGTTCTTAACTTGGTGTCTGTAAACTTGATTTTGAAAAAATATTTTGGCAACCTTATTTCAATATACTTGGTTTCTTTTTTAATTGTATGTATTTTATTTTTGTGCACTAAAAAACATTCTGAGAAAAGGTCCATAGTTTTCACTAGACTGCCAAAGGGTCCCATGATATCAAAATGGTTAAGAATCCCCTGCCCAAGACTGTCAGTTGTGGAGAAGCTGCCAGCCTGCACTGGTAGAGGGGGTTTTCCTCACCTGGGGGTTCTCTGTATCAATAAAATGACTGGTTCCAGATCAACGTAACGGAATATTATGATGCTTCAGAAAGAAAGGAAGCAAGTATTTATGGCCAGGCAGTGTGAGAGGGACTTTACAAAAATCTCATTTGATCAAAAAGAAACATTGCAGATGGGCAATGGATAGGCCACAGGACTGAACAGGAGGAAGAGAGGGGGAAGAGCTGCTTTAGGGAAACCATGCCATGCTTTCAACAGTCCCCAGCTGCTCCCTGGGCCAAATTTTATTTTCATATAAATACTATCATTGAAGCATACTTTATGGTTGTGAATCTTGGAACTCCACAACCACCAACAAGTCAAAATTGTGGGTAAGGGTAAAGGGCAATGAAGAGACACATGGTGGGTATAAGCAAGTTACAGCATGTTCCCAAGGAAGACCTATACTCTAGAAATGGCAGGGAAGGGATGAAGGGGAGGGGGCGGGATAATAAACATATATGGATAGCCAGAATACTCCATTGAAACCCTGGAAATATAAAAAACAAACAAAATAAACCTCCTAGAGGAAGGCCTCCAAGACGCTAGTGGAGCCTCCATCAATGATCAGCGGAAGAAAATGGACACGAATGCCTTGTGCAGACTGGGAGTTCACCTCATTCTATGCAGTTCTTTTCTGTGTCCTTCCACAAATGTACAACCAACACACTGGCAGGCTTTTCTTAATGCTCCATGGATACCAGCCTGAAAGACACCAAGGGCTGGTCATGTAGTGATGGGAATGAGGGTAACAGATGGCCCACTAGAGTGTTGCCCTGGAGACTAAATATTTAAAAAAAAAAAAAGAAAATACTTGCATAAGATTTTTATAGTCAGGATCCATAAAACAGACTGTCTGGCAGACAGAAATAGCTGTGTTCTATAGAAGCCTTTTTTTTAGGGGTATTAATTGCAGTGGGATTCAAACGTGACCAGTTATTACTTCACTGCTTTGAGTGCTGTGGCAATAAGGAAGGACATTGTAACCTCTGTTCCATTGAAATCTGCCCACAGAGAGCAGGAAAACAAAGGCTTTATACCGGACAAAACAGGACGCTGTTGGGGGCTCTTAAAAAAAAGCCAAACAACAAATCACCTTAACCAGATGAAGATCTAGTTATTTTTGTGAAGTTCAAATGGCTCCTTTTTATTATTTATTTTGTTATTTTAATTTTTAATTTTATTATTTATCTGCAAGTCATGAACTATATACCTTTGGTCATTTTTTTGAGGAAAAGAAATAGCAAACCTATTTCACTTCCGAGTTATTTTGTCTACTTTTAGCATTAATCCTTTTTCCAGATAAAGTGGAGACATTTTAATAGCTGCATTATATGCCCCTCAGCAGCCCAGCTACCATCCCAGATACAGTGATTCTGCTTTATCACTTGTAAAGGGGAGAAAAACAAACACAAAATCCAAGGACCTTGGCCAGAGGTTTTAGCCAATCAAAATACTTCTGAAGTTGGGAGCCAATTTGTAAATGCCAAGCAAGTCAGTCACTGTTAAATGTGTACATACTTGCTATATCAATCAGATTATAGGTGGCTTTCCTGATGCAGGGTCCAAAACGGAAGCATCTCAATATAAACCTAATTTACATCTTTCCCTTTGGTGCAGAATGACTCCAGTCCAAAATGCCTTAATGTAATGAAGCAAGAGTACAAATAAATGAACCGTCCCTTGAGCTAGATAAAGGGAAATGTGACATCTTGGCATCCAAACAGAATTTCCTTGCTTCTGGAAGGCTTAATCACAAACCAAATAGTCGTTTTCCCCTGGTCTCATTAGAGCCACGTATGACCTGGTTTGAACAAATCCACTCAATTTTCGATTTGAAGCAGGACCTAAGGGCACACAGCCGCAGTGGCTGGACTCCTTCTGCCAAACTCGGCCTTGCAGCCATCACAACAGTGGACAGAGAACTGAAGGGGAAGGGGAAAGATGTGGGTTCCAATTCCACTCTTAAAACTGGGAAAGGCTGGGGTAGCTTATAAGATTAAGCAATGTAGAAAGGGGACAATGAGGAGTAAATAGTAATAGCTGGCATTCATACACAGTTGTCTCATTTAATCCTCACAGCATGCCTGAGGGAGGATGCTATTATTACACCCATTTTACAGATGAAGCTGAGATTTTGATAACTCAAGAAAGAATTTATCCCGCGGGTCCTTTAAATAAGGAACTCATCAGGCATGACTTCACAAAGAATACATGCATGCTTTGCAGTAGACACGGTTTATTCTAACACTTAAAAGAGACTTCAATAGAATTCAGGAAAGACAGAAGGCAGAGACAACACAACCCAAGGACTGCCATCTGATGGGCCTAACTTAATTTGCGGAATGTGCAAAGAGTAGCTAGCTTGTCCACTCCGAATCTATTCTCAAGTACCAGGTATCACGAGGAAGCCTTTGGCAGCATCTGAATCACATTCAATCCATGATTTCCATTCTCTCTGCCATTAAAGGAGCAAAGTCATTATTCTGTTGGGAAAGAAGACATGATGGTCTTCTCACCCATATCAGGCTGAGGGAGGGGAGCAGGGACCCCTGAAGGTCCAATCAGTCTTTGAGAAAATCCAGAGCATTTTTTTTAAAGGTTAAGTAAAAAGCTCTATGTCTTAACACAGAAAAGAAATTTCTAGGCTGTGACCAGCTGACTTAAGTCTTTTTATTCTAGGACTCATCAGAGGTGTTGTCCAGGGCTCCACCCATCTCTTCTCCCTTGGACATCACTTCCCAAGGCTTGAAGTACCTTGTGTATAAAGATGACTCCCCACACTCTACATCCAGGCCTCTGCAAATCTCTTTTCTCAATTTGTTACCACAGATAAGTACTCAAGGCATCTTGAATGCAACACGCCCCAGAGATCTTTTACCTTCCACCTTACAAATTTACCCCCCTTCCTCCAGGTGTGGAAAGACAGGCCCTCTAATGCACAAACGTGAAATGATCCAACCACTCTGGACAGCAACTTTAGCTTTTGCTAAGTCGTTGAAATGTCTGTATCTTTAGACTTGGGGATCCTGCTACTAGGCACTACTCTAAGAAAGTCAGGGACAAAAGGAAATGCCCCATGTGACCAACATATTTATAGCAGCAGATTCTGTAGCAGCAAAGATCCTCACTGGGGACAGTTTGGGTTTTTTTGGGGGGGGGACAGTTTTTGAGAAATGGATAAACAAGTTGAGGTACATAAATATAATGGAAGTTTTACTGCCTTATAAGAAACAAGGTAGAAAAGTATCTGAAGTCTTAAATGAATGGATGCAGAGGAAAGAAACAGGACCAGAAAATGACAATGTTAATGGAAAAGACCGCAAAGCAGGCAGTGTGGCACTCCCAGGAGGGCATTGGCTTTTGCATTGGAGGTCCTGAACTAGACGGCCTGAGGACCATTTCAGCACTAAATCTACTCTGACCCAAGTCAAAGGAGCTATGAGAAGTTACCCCTACACACTTTGCAGAGGGGAAGGACTATAGTATATGATGTTAGACTTTTCCAGTGTGTTAGTTTTGCTGAACTGGGTTTGTTTTCTTTTATTATTTGTTATAACAAAGGGAAGGAAGGGAGATATAAACTAGGAAATTGTGGTATAAAAACAGGTTCTATCAGTGTGTATATTTTTAAAACACCAAATGGCTGGCTGGAAAACCACCCCTCCAGACTTGTGCTGGAGACTGCCATCTTCTCAGACCCATAGGGTCCCTCCCTCTATTGACACAGAGCTCGACCCCTCGATGCCTTAGCAGACAGCCTTTGCCAATTGCTGTGACAAAAATAAAAAAGTGATCAGGTGGGCAAGATTTAGATGGGCACCCTCTGTGGAAGAAGTGGGCAGGCTGGCCAGCTGAGAGCCAGCTTTCATGTGGATTTCCTGCACCACTGACAAGGCCTTTGAAAGCTTAGTTCCCTCCAGGCCCCCATGAAGTGAAACAAAATTAAGTGTCTTACTTTTAAGGTTTTCAGGGGTAGGGAACCTTCAGCCTTGAGGCCACATGTGGCCTTCTAGGTCCCCAGGTATGGCCTATTGACTGAGTCCAAGTTTTACAGAAAAAAAATCCTTTCATTAAGGGGATTTGTTCTTTGAAGTTTGGATTCAGTCAGAGGGTCACACATGAGGACCTAGAAGGCCACATGTTGCCTTGAGGCTGAAGGTTTCCCACCCCTGATTTAGGTGGAAGATCTACCAAATAAACAGAACAAAGATATAGAAAGATGAGGCATTTCCTTTTTAATCAGTCAAAAATGCAAAACGCTCTGGACAATGTTAAATTCCACACACCATAATGCTATAGAGTTGTACATTAAATATAATTACTATCTATACATATGCAAAAATATAAAGTTCTATTTCATACAATAAACCCTCTATAGAAACCAGTTTAAAAATTAAGCAGAACCTCTCCACATTAATATGTGAGGCATAAGTCTTCTAGGAAGTTCCTTCGAAGGTTTTAACACAAACACTAAACCTAAACATTGTCCATTTTCCTTCCATTTCAAAATTATTAAAATCTACATAAAACTAAACAAAAATTACTGGTACCTCAGTCACTTATTACTTACATAATAATGTTCAGGCATCATTTAAATCCTCCATTTTATTCAAGTATGGTAATATAATTCAAATGCTCCATCTACTTAAGTACTGTATTAGGGAATATTCAGAGACAGTTCAACTTTTTCATTTGGCAAAATGTTAATTTTTTTATTTCTTAAAATACATTTTAAAAACTCCCATCTGATTGTTTTCACTTTGTTTTTTTGCTAAAAGGCCAAGATCATAATCTATAATGTCTGAGTGTAGCAAAACTTAGAATGGAAACCATAAAATCAACATCCTATCTCCAAAGTGAAGCTGCTAACAGATAACAAAGCTGTCAGTGCTTCAAACAGACCAGAGGCAGAGCAACGCCAATGAGCTTCTAAAGCTCGTCATGGTAGAAATGTTCATCGTGGAGCTGCCGGCCATAGTCAGTGGCTTCACTAGTAAGAAACAAGTCCTGATTTTCAATGATTTCTTTCTCCGAAAGCTGCCCGTCACTATTCAAATCCATATTTTCAATTAGATGAAGAGCCTTTAAAGCAAAAGATTTTAAGTTTAAAAATGAGTATTTTAAGTTAAATGATTAGATTTTTCATGTAGTTTTTGTGTCTCCATTTGTCAAAGCTACTGTGCTCAACTGACAACTGCTGGGGTCTCATATCTGAAGCCTGACCCAGTGGACCATGAGCCAGCCTGCTCTTTTTTCCCTTCACATGCCCTCCCCACCTCTAGTAAGTCGCCTTCCTCAATCCAGGATATCCCCAAAACAAACCCTGAAAGGGACAAATAAATGAAAGCTTAATATTATTCATCTTGGATCATCAAATAAAATAATGTTAGTAGGAATTCAGCCTCAACACTCTAATTTTCTCAGCTAAGTAGGTAGCCCTATCATATCAGAGCATTAAGGTTAAATAAACTTCATTAACATAGCTATACTAAGACTTATTTTGTTTCATTTCTTTCCTTATAAACATCACCAAAATGAAGATGGGCTAATCACTTACCTCTTCTTGTGCAATACCCTGGTTATTGGGCACTACCCAAGATAAAAGTTCCTGAGGATCAAGCCTCCCATCCCCATCTTTGTCATAATCATTCACGAATCTGTCCTTCTCAACAAGGATCCATTCTGGATCTTCATTTGCAGCTTAAGGGGAAAGATAAACAAAAGCACTTACAAACAAAAACCCCAGAGGAATTCAACAATATGGGGGGCAGAAGTCTGGGGATAGCTACAACTAAAAAGTTCTGAATAACAAACACATAAAATGTCCACTTGGCAATTTTAAAACCAGCCCACTTTTACAACTTGCTTCAGAGAGAAGGGTCAAATAAAATCATGACAACTGTGCTTCACAAGGCTGCCCCGGAGTGTTTCCTTCTGTGGTTGGTTATTACAAAGACAGCCCGCACACTTTCATGGTGACTTCCACCATAGTCCAGTTGAACAGCCATCTTGGTGGCTTCTCTCATTCAGTAATCATCGAAAACAGGATGGTGGCTGGTTTCAAACTCATCTGACACCTAAACAAGGTAGCAGTGGTTGCTTCTCTAAACAAACCTAAGGGGCGGAAGCAGCCACTAAAAAATTCTAACCTCCAATATTATGAAAATTCCTTTTCTACATTAATCCTACTTTTATAATATCTTATAGGTCTTTCCCTCTTTTAGTAAGGTCTACTTGCATCAATGCTGTAATTTATTTACAGAATATCAACTCTTATTTGCTCTTCCATTTGTATTAAAAATAACTTATTAATCTAACAATCTGAATAACTGGAAGGTATTTGACTTCAGATAAGGAACTAGAACCAAAGGTAGAATTCTGAAACTAATGACACATCCCTTTTTCTTATTTGTGTTATAATTAATTCAGTAGGACTTGCTACCAAGAATTTAGTGCTAGGAGGCATGGGCAGCTAGGTGGTGCAGTAGAGTACCAGGCCTAGAGTCAGGAAGACCCAAATTCAAATCCAGCCTCAGACACTTACTAGCTATGTGACCCTGGGCAAGTCACTTCACCCTGTTTGCTTGGTTCCTCATCTATAAAATGAGCTGGAGAAGGAAATGGCAAACTACTCTAATATCTTTTCCAAGAAAACTCCAAATGGGGTCACAAAGAGTCTGAACTGAAAGGACTGAACAACAACAAATTACCAAAAAAGAAGTTAGTCTTACTTCTTATGGGCCCCTCTTGATTTACCTTTTAAACGGCTCTTAAAAAGAAATCTTCCTTTCCATTGGTTCTTTCCTAAGTCTACTTTCCCCCAAATTCCCAAATCCCCCAGATTCCTTTAGGTTACTTACTGGGATCTCGTCTGTAGTCACCAAGGAATTCTTCCAAACTAACAAACCCATCACCGTTTTTGTCATGTTCTTCTAAAGCCTCTTGAATGACAAATACCTATCGTATAGTCAATAAAAAAAGACAACCCTGTGATTTAGTATCATAGATTTCTAACCGGAGACCTTTAATATCCTTGGCTTCTGATTTGGTTATTTGTAAAATAACATTATAAAAACTATTTGGGAATAATCATGCTGGCCAAGCGTACAAGAACACAGCAGTAATCTCTGCTACCAGAGAGGCTGAGGCCAGTGAGTCTGAGGTCAAGAGTTGAGCTCCAATGTGCTAATCCTCTTGAGAGTCTGAACTAAGTCTGCCAATACTATGGGAAGCCCCCGTGAACAGGAGGTCGGCCATCAGCTGCCTAAGGAGTTTCCAGGTCAAAAACAGAGCATTGGCTCCTGTGCCATCAGAGCAAAAACAGATTCATAAGAAGCCCTTGCACTTCCAGCCTGAGCAAGATAAGGAGACAGGCTTTTTTTGGGGGGGGAGGGGAGTAATGATTCTGGCCCCTTCCATACTATAGCAAATCTATTACAAGTACAATAAAACCTTAACTAAGTTGCACATGCAATAATGTGGCATCACAGAAAACCCCTCTCACTTTCCTAAGTGATTTCAGCAGAACTCAGCTGTTTTCCATGCCACTACCACACAGGACCCCGACGTTTCACCATGCCCTCCTCCACCACGTTAACTTTCTTCATTCAGGCCACATCATCAACTACCGGTCCTGTTTTACCTCAAGCCTGGAAAATCTTGGGTTCAGTGCTGCCACTAATGATTTCTCCATCCTTCCTGGTCCTCTTTCTCACTCCATCACACTTATAAACCTGCCCTCTGCCTGCATTAGGACTGGCCCCTCCCACCTAAAACCCTAAGTCTTCTCCAGAGGCTGGAGATCATGCAATGCTTGGCACACATTCAGTGTCATATGAACTGGACCTGGTAATGGGCAAAATGGGAGAATGTGCCCGCTGCTTACAGGAACACTTCTCCCTCCCTTCTGCTGGTTTTCCCTTCTCCAGGCACTTCTAACATTAGAAGGCCTGGAATTTTAAAATGCCTTTAAAATACCAATCTTCAACCTTGACATGCCCAATCCTTCCAGTGCCAGCAGAAAGAGACTGAAAACAGAGAGATCAGCTAGCTAGAAAGCGGAAGAGTGATGACTGCAAGCCCTTAAGGGCAGGACACCTTTCTAAGCCCTAGCACGTAGCATACTGCCTGCCACACAGAAAAGTGCTTCACTGACTGAATCTGAGGAGGCCCTGGATCAGGGTATCCCCGGGGTAATGGTACCATAGGGAGGGAACAAAGAACCATCTCAGAAAAGGCAAGTTTGGGGGGGGTGAGGTGGCACAGTGAATAGAGCACTGGTCCTGGAGTCAGGAGGACCTGAGTTCAAATCTGGCCTCAGATACTTAACACTTACTAGCCATGTGACCTTGGGCAAGTCACAACCCCAGTTGCCCTGCCCTCCCCCTCCAAAAAGAAAAAAAAAAGGGTGGGGGGCAAATTGAATAGTCTCTGCTAAAAGACTGGATAGAATGGATTATGGAACCAAGGAGAATGGTGTTAACATGAATAGTCAGGGGAAAAATGAGATGAAGAGATGGTTTTAAAAAACGTCAAAAATTTGAATAAGATGCATTTTACCCATTAAACTTCCAATACCCAAATGGAGGTGACTAACAGACAGCTGTAGATGGGAGCCTGGATGCTTTCCAGACCAGCAGATCTGTGACTAACTAGTTAGCTCAAGTAATTAGAGCTGTGTTAATGAGGCCAAGAGCATGAAACATATACCTGATTCCATCCCTTATACCAACCAGCTCAAGGTATGTCTGAGCATGGACTGAGGGGAGCTGAGCAGCAGCTTATACAAAGAATGGAATCACCTCCATAGTCAGTAGGACACAAGGGAGCTATAGAAACATGCTATGATAGAAAGGAAAAGCTTCCTCCAAAGTCTAGGAGATGTGAAAATTTCCCAAAGTTTTGGGGCAGAAAATGTTTTCTTTGTTTTTCATGCAATGGAACAGAAATGTAAATTTTTTAAGGAATTTAAAAACAAATTGTTTTTTAAATGCTTCCACAAACCTGATAATTATTTTTTGGTTAGAAACACAAAAATACATCAAGTTTATCATTTATAAAATATCAGATATATAAAGAAATGTGAAGGCTCTAGACAATGAAAAACAAGGGGGAAACAGAGAATCTGAATACTTAGGACAGGGCAGAGGAAGGCAGACAAGTCTAGTGGAGGGAAAATTTTTCTGTGCCTTCAAATTCTCTAAATAGATCTATTCACTCCCTGAATGGCTTCTACATTTAAAAGCTAAAAGCAGTTACAGAATTTGTGTAGCTTTGTCTGATACAGGTTATAACATTCCATCACTCAAGAACAGTGTGAAAATGTTTCTTCCTTACCGTCATGTAATCAACCTCTTCAGGATGCTCAAAAGCAATAAATTCGACAAGGCTCAGACCAGGAACTTCATCCTGATTTGCTTTTTCAAACTGTTTCTTGTCCTTTAAATGAAGCTTCAAAAATAAAGAGAAAATTTCTAAAGGTCTGGTTAGATACCTCAGAGTTCACATGTCTTTTTCTTACCAAAATTCAAACACTAATTAGACAGTAAGAAAGTCATAACATTACTATGAAAATTTCTTAAATTTGTACAAGCATGTCATATTTTCAAAACATGTTCACATATATTATATCATTTACCATTTCACTGATAAAGAATAACTTATTTGCCAGATGTTTCTCAAAGTACTGAAGACGTTAAATGCCTTGTCCCAGGTCAGAGAATGAGTCATTAGGGAGCCCACCCTGGAGCCTCGCTTCCTGATTCATCTGGGATTGTTACCTGCATCAACAGTGTTACAAGAGTAAGGTCCCAGATCATTTCCCCCCTTTTCTTATTCATTCTAAGTTATTAGTACAAATGTCTAAGATCAATAAGGCTGATTTCTTAGGGAGTAAGAGTGGGTGGTGATGGTTCAATCATGTCTGACTCTTCCTGACCTCATTTGGGGTTTTCTTGGCAGAGATGCTAGACAGATTTGCCATTTGTTTCTCCAGCTTACTTTACAAATGAGGAAACTGAGACAAATAGGGTGAAATGACTTTCTCACACCTAGCAGGTGTCTGAATCTAGATTTGAACTCAGGGCTTCCTGCCCCCTGGCCCAGTGCCACCTAGCTGCCCAGGCTGTCCAGGTTTAACTGAATAATATTCTAGTGGCAAATTCATCCATGGTAATGGGGGGTTTAAATCCAAGTTCTTTGTTGCCTTCCTTCCACAAGATGTTTTTGCTGAAGTCTTGCTATAATAGACCCCATGCTCCATCATGAGTGGATTACCTGTGAATTAGGCCCTTTTGGTCCTTCAGTAACCATTCAATTAAGACCTCCCCCCTCTGCCACCCTAGGAGTTTAACCTCCAGCTTCCCATACCAAGTGTGTCCTGGTATGCAAAACTCTTATCACCAAAGTTCCTTACTTTTTTTTTAAGAATGTTTTTATTTTTTTCTCAGACGTAAAAACAATTTTTGACATTCTTTTCCATAATTTTTGAGTTCCAAATTTCCCTCCTTCCTTTCCTCCTGCTTGAGAAGGCAAGCACTTTGATATAGATTATACATGTGCATTCATGCAAAACATATTTCCATATTAGCCATGTTGCAAGAGAACACAGACCAAAAAAAAAAAAAAAAGAAAAAGAAGAAAAAGAAAGTTTAAAAAGTATGCTTTAATCTGCATTCAGACTCCTTCAGTTCTTGCTCTGATAGCATTTTTCCAGGTCTTTCTGAATTGTCTTTTATCATTGTATTGATGAGAATAGCTAAGTCACTCACAGCTGATTATCATCTAATAGCGATGCTCTGGTTCTGCTCGTTCCACTTTGTATCAGTTCATATTAGTCTCTCTAGGTTTTTCTCAAGGCATCTGCTCCTCAAATATAATAGTATTCTATCACAATCATATGCCAACTTGTTCAGCCATTACCCAATTGATGGGTATCTCTACAACTTCCAATTCTTTGCCACCACAAAAGAGCTGTTATAGATACTTTCGCAGATATTAGGTCCCCTTTTTCTTTGATCTTGCTGGGGTGGCACTGCTGAGTCAAAGGGCATGCAGTTTTATAGCCCTCTGGACATAGCTCCAGAGTGGCTAGTTCTTATTTAATTCCTAACAAAAAGGGCCTTTCTGCATCACTTGTGTGCCACCCTCTTCCCACTCCCACTGCTCTGCCCCTCAACAGCCACACTCGGGGGTGCAGAGAGCTTAGAGATCGTCTAAGCCCAAAAGAGATTAGAAAACAAAGCTTCCAAGTAGTTCTGTAAGGTGCCCAGGTCGAGAGCAGTCATCTGTACCAGATCATTTCAGGTCTCAACGACAGATGAGGCAAGTGAGGCTCAGAGGAGTCAGTGCTGTGTCCAAGTCGCCTCAGTTATCATGGGAAGCCAGGTCTTTGGCCTCCACATTCAGGCGCTCTCTCTCCTACACCCCTGCTTCTCTCTCTCTCTCTTTTTTTTTTGCTTTTTGAAGGGCAATTGGGGTTAAGTGACTTGCCCAAGGTCACATGGCTAGTTTTTGTGTCATGTGTCTGAGGCTGGATTTGAACTCAGGCCTTCCTGACTCCAGGACTGGTGTTCTATTCACTGCGACACCTAGAGGCCCCTAACTTAATTATGCTCACATGATTTATTATTGTTACCTGTGTGTGGTACGACAGACATAACAACAATAACAGTTATCATTTATGTAGCATCTTAAGGTTTTCTAAGAACTTTACCTCATTCAGTCCCCACCACGACCCCGAGAGGGAGGTGCTACCATGACCCACCCCCCCATCCTCCAGACAGGAAAACAGGCAGAGGCACAGCTGAGTGCCTGAGGCAGAATCTGAACACAGGCCCTCCTGTTCCAGGCCCGGCCCTCCAGAGTATCCCAGGTACCAGTGAGGCTCTGATGGATTCCAATCAATGTCTGCTGAAGGACAGCGTGAACGGCTCTAACGCGCTGTCCATTGTGAAATGTCCCTCTGAGCCCTTCCTCAGAAGTGCCTGCTGTAGGTGGGGGGTGGGATGAGTGGGAGGGAATTATAAGCAGCCTTGTACAATATATCTACTATGGTAATGTTTTGCATAGCCAGACATGTACAACATATACTGAATTACTTATCTCCCCAGAGGGAATGGGTGACAAGGGAGGAAGGAAATGGATCTGAAATTCAAGGTCTTAACATTAAAATGTTTCAAATATATATAAATACTATTATTAATACTCTTTTGCTTATAATTGGGAGATAAGATGTGCAAGCATTGGGACACAAAGATTCACCTTCCTCTAATGGAAAAGTCGAAGGGGGTATGGGAGAAGGTATGGGAGAGAGCAGATTGGAGGAAGCAATATCTTGAGGGACTGCTATTCTGGGAGGTTGGGTAGGGGAAAAACAGGGGGGAAAAATAATTGTAACTCAAAATCTGGCGGAAATGAATGATGTAAAACAGAAGTTAATAAAGCATTTGTTTAAAAAAAAAAAAAGAAGTGCCTGCTGTGCCTGCCTGCCTTCCAATGCCCCTGCCCTGGTGCCCTCTGGGTAGCCCTTCACCCAAGCCCTAGCACAGGGGCATTACCTTTTCCAATAAGGAACATTCCTTTCAAAGCTTCACACGCACGCACATGCACACGTGCACACACACACATGCATGCACGCACACGCACACACACAACAGTGAGCCAATCACCCGGCCAAACTGAAGAAGAAAAAATTTGTCTTCAAGTGCTGGTTTTTAGCTGACAGCTCTTGACTTCAATTTTTATTCCTTAAGACACCTGTCAGTCTTGTGCATCTCACACTGAGCACAAACATGGAAAAATGCCCACAAGCAAGAACTCCGGGGGCTCTGCTGCCAGACAAGTTCAAAAAGAACAAGTCACCATTGAAAAGGCCGAGTGCCTGGGTTTCCTTATGAAAGGACCCTTCAATTCCCAAGCAAAAGGCCCGTGTTCCAGCTAAGGGCATTACTTGGCAAGTTTTGTCTATCAAAGAAAGGATCTTTCTCCACAAGCTGAAGTTTCAGGAAAATAAAGTTTTCTGGTTCACATTTGTCAGTTACTGTCAGGCTTTTTAAAAAAGAAACTAAACATGAACATTTTCTAAAGCATTCAAAACTGCACTAGAGAGGAAAACTGGTTTGTGAGAGACAGAAATCAACTGCAGGTAATGACTTTTGGGGGACCACCTCGGAAACAGAAGAAAAACTTTTAAAAAGAAATGTTAATAAATACAACAATCTTAAAGCCTTTGTTCCTTCTATGTGTTTGAGAGGTTGTGAGGGGCTCAGGGAAGAACAGGGAAAAAAAAAGGACAAAAAATGATGCTCTAAAAGTCCATTTCAGTACCAATAAGCACAAAACAATTAAAATGTCACTGCTATTTTTATACTATGATGGGAGCCTGCAAAGAACAAAGCTGCCATCTTTTGGCAGACAAAAGATTGTACATGAAGAAAAAGAAATAATCTTTAGTACTAGGACAAGTCATGGCTCCTCCAATGAGGAGGAGACCTAGGCCAGGTTGTAACTTTAAAGAGGTGAAGCTGGGACCCGGGAGCTTTCACCAGATGAGTCCCCAAACTTTAATTCCCCTCCTTAGAAATGCTGCGCAGAGCAGTTCTTTACACAATAAACCAAGAAATGCTATTTCAGGCATTTCACAGGACCTCATAATAAAAGGTCATTACTCTTACACCTGTCAACAATTCCCTTCTACCTGACAACCTATTAAAAAGCAAAAATCAATTCTGAAATTTACCCAGGCAGTCAATCATCCTTGCCTGTCAATACTGTTTTATTTGGGGTTATGGAACTTTTAAGGTCTGCAACTTTTAACTTTCCTTCAACAACTCGTTTTTTTCAAGATGCATTTATTATAAAAAGCAGATAGCACAGACTGCTTTTGCTTTCATGTTCACATAACTCATTTGCATTTGATTTTAATTTAGGATTAAAATTCCTGGCAGAAGGGAACAAAAATTCTGCCTCACCAGGTTGGGGAGGGTCCAGGCAACTCTTCAGGTTTTGGGGGACTGAGATGCACACCAAGTAGAGGAAAGAAATATTCTTACAAGGAGATCTCAAGAAGTCCAGGGGTTTAGAGATCCCACTGAATGATGACCAGTCAAAGGAAATGGAGTGTGTAGAGCCTAGAAAAGAGCAGTGCTCTGCTTTGAAGGGATGTCCCATGGAAAATTAGACTTGTTCTGCTTGGGCCCAGCCGATTTCAGATCAATGTTTGGGAAGTATTTCCCAGCCTAACAATTAGGGCTTTCCCAAAGTGGGAAGAGCTGCCTCTGGAGGCAGTGGGTCACCAGTTAGTGACCTTGTTAGGGCATGACTGAGGCAGCAGGCTCTTGTTCAGGGGCAGATTAGACTAGACATTCTGAGGGCAACCAGCCAGTCAACAACTAGGCAGCACTGTGGACAAACTGATGGGCTTGGAGTCAGAAAACCCAAATTTAAACTCAACCTCAAACACGACTAACTGTGTGACCATGGACAAGTCATTTAACTGTTTGCCTCCATTTCCTTACCTGTAAAATGGGCAATAATAGTACCTACCTCCCAGAATTGTAGAAAGGCTGAAATGAGATATTTGTAAAGTACCTGGCACAGAGCCTGACACAAGGTAAGGGCAGTAGAAATGGCAATGATGACCTGTGGCTTCCTTGTCAAGAAGCACTTACCAGGTGCCGGGCACTGTATCTAAGAGAGCCTTCCTAGAGCTGACTGCCTGATTCAGATTATATAGAAACCAACTAGGAACAACGATATGCTAAAGTAGGGGCTGGGGGTGTGGGGGTGGCAAAGAGGCAGCACCAGGTCATGCCTCAGGCAGGTCACTCATCGGAGGCCAAGTCTGTGTCTTCATCTGTAGAAGGGGAATATGGGCACCTGCCTCACATGGTGGTCTCTGTGAGGATCAAATGAGAGGACAGACAGAGCACTCTGCAGCCTGCAAAGGGCTCTATATACAACGCTAGCTGTTTCTTCTTCAAAATCAAGAAGATATTTCTCATGACCTCTTATGCAGTTATTTTCCCTAACATTCCTAATTTTAAAATTCCAAAATGCTCTATGTACTTAATAAACCTGTTACTTTGAAATGATGTTGGTTCTGGATTTTTATCTGACCTTCCTGCCCCAGGGATCCTGTCTCGTAAACCAACACAGCACGGAACAGAGATCAGACTAGACAGAGAGGTGGACATTCTCTAATGAAAAGAGCCCTCACAGGCCTGAGGTAGCACCATTAGGGCAGAGATGACTAAGATGCCCTATTTTTGGAAAAGGCTGGAGTTTTACCGATGCCAATGCTTTATTCATAAGGGTGAGGACGGCAGGCAATGGACAGAAAAACTCAGAAGGATCCTAAGGCTCATTAACATAATCAGTTTCAGCTTCTTTCCCCATCTGCCCTTGGCAAAATCTCCTAGTGATTAATAGAAAGTGATTTGCATTTTACCACTTTAATGAGAGGACATAGCAGGCCCCAATGAGCAAGCCTGACAGCAGATGAAGGCTTGACATGAGAGTCAGACACTACACTCCTGGTCGAGAGGAATCTTCTTACAAAGAAGAGTCACCTCCAGCTTTTCCAAAGTAAAAACACGAACTTTCACATTAAGCGATCTAGTTCAGGATTCAGCATTAACTTAAAAAGCACATGTGTCATGTAATTTTAAATAAAGTCTCTGCTGGAAACACTGGGCCTCATTTTTATTCCTGCCCTTGGGACAGCTGCGTATACACTTACGATGGCCTCACGGGGCAGAAGCTGGACCATGTTCAGCATCAAGACAAACCTCCTCGAAATCAGGGCTCTCTGAAAATGGGGTGGCCTGGCTTTCAGGCAGACATTGAATGACTTCTAGAGGACACTGTGGGCCAGTGCAGGACGGAGCAGAGAGCCTCCATGACCCTTCTGACTCTGAGAATAGGCCAGTTAGAACCCCCGAATCCTCCGGAAAAAGGCCCTTCATCAATCTCAGCCTCAATGTCCTCATGTACACAATGAGTACAATACTTGTACTACCTACATCACAAAGGAAAGCCATCAGCATTGTCCAAAATGCTGCAGAAATGTTTGAGATCTCACTGTGACAGCGGATTGCTATGACAGCAGACAAATGGCCAATTTTTGTAACAGCCAAATGCATTTTTAACCTGTGTAAGCAAAATGGCTCAAAAAACTAAATTTTATCTTATGAACCAAGTAACATGTGACTTACTCTAAATCTGATACGCCTCTCTACTTTGTTAAAAAATATATATACTGGGGGCGGCTAGGTGGCGCAGTGAATAGAGCGCCGGCCCTGGAATCAGAAGGACCTGAGTTCGGAGCCGGCCTCCGACACTTAATCCATACGAACAAAAACCTAGCCGTGTAACCTTGGGCAAGTTACTTAACCCCAATTGCCCTAAAGGGGCGGCTAGGAGGCGCAGTGAGTAAGAGCGTTGGCCTCAGAGTTTGGATGACCCGAGATCAGATCCGGCCTCAGAAAATGAGCACCCACGCATAAATAATGACTAGCCGTGTAACCTTGAGCAAGTTACTTAACCCCAATTGCTTTTAAAAAAAAAAAATATATATATATATATATATATATACTGTTTTTGATTAAAGTGAAATTACCAACAAAAATACTGAATTTGACCTATTATTGACCAATGTCTCTTCACTGAGGAAAAAGTGATTACCACAGAAACTACACAGAAGAGTCAACACACGTATCAGGAGGCAGTCAGTGTGATAGAATATAGGCAGAAAACTGGGCTTGTGTTAGCTCTGAAACAGACTTGATGTGTGACCTTAGGCAAGTCCCTTCCCTTCTGAGCCTCTGCTTTGGATGACATTATTTCTAACTTGCCTGCCCACTGTGAGGCTCTGATCAGCTCTGCAACTGAGGTAGAAGGGTCAGACAATGAGGTCCTGACTTCAGTGTAGATAAAGATAACGCAGGGGTAATACTGTCCCCTCCCAGCCACAGGCTGACTGTGAGGAGAGCTCTGAGTGAAAGGAGCTCTGCTGGACTTCCTAGCTAGACAGCAGCTGCTCCTTCAGGAGTGGCAGTCTGACCACCAAATGCATAACAGGGCTCTCAACCCCAAAGGATTATAACCAACAGCAGACACACCCTTTTTCTCTTCTGACCAGCTTTGTCCATCTAGTGCACCTAGACAGGGAAGAGGGGCCTGAGAGGTGCATGGAGGAAGAGAAGAGGGATCAGATAAGGGCAAACTTTGGCTACCTGACTGAGCCCCTCCCTCAACACCAGCTACTCACCAGCACACGTGACCCCTAAAGAGCCTCAAGCTGGGCACGATGGTTTAAGATCTGAAGAGAACTAAAATAAGCCCTTTAAAAATATCATTTTCTGCATTTAAATAAGTATTATAATAAAGTTTGTCACAAAAGCTGACTCAGATGAAGAATAAAAATATAAGAAAAAGGCCTCCCTTTTTTGGGAAAGTCCTCTATATGACTAATACTCTGAAAATATACAATACTGTGAATACAGTAGTGGGCTTCCTTTTTTTATTTTAAAACGTCATCTTAAAAAAAGAATTGTGAAAAGTGATCTTTGTGACACAGTGGCTTTTGAACCCTGCCAAGTAAAAACACATGCAATATTTTTAAATTATTGAGTCGTAAAGTAAAGCCCTTTCCCTGAATTTCCCAGGACTGCCAGGTAAAAAGCACACACTGTAAATGTGCCTGGAGGTGGGGGTGAGAGTATGTAGAATCTCAAAGGGACAACAAAAACTGTATTATAATTAAGTGCAAATAAAGTAACTGCTTTAAATAATGAGAACCAAGTATCTGAATTTAGAAAACAAGTCAAAAGTCCCTTTTTTCTGGATTTTAATATATCTTCAAAATAGTAATTGGTCATCAGAGTCTTCAGGAACTATTTTCATGAATGCTAACAAAAACAGCATTCATAAAAATAAAGAGAAGAGCTTGGAATACAGGAGGTCAGTGTCTGCCACATGATCCAACTGGGTAATAATACAAGGAATCCTGACAAGGAATTCTGACTCTCAAAGAAGTCAGTGAGGCGCAACAAAGCACAGCCATCCAGGAAATGACCCGGCCCGGCCAGCTGGGGCCCTTCAGGCAGAGGCGAAAGAGGGCCCTGATACGATCAGACCACTGAACACTCACCTGCCTAAAGGACTCCTCTTCAGCATCGTCCAGAACCGTGTTCTCATCAAAGTCGATCACGCGGTCATACATCTGAATATTGTATTCGCCCCAAGTCACCACGCCATCATGGTTTTTGTCATACTCGACAAACTGCTGCTTGGCCTCCTGCATGGCGTAGTGTTTAAAGGACATCTGGATCCACGTGCTGAGCTCATCTAGGGAATTCACCAGAACCGAGAGAATTTGTCATTCTAATTCTGAATGTTCCAATTAAAAGAAATGGTCAATTGCGGTAACCCAGCCCCACACTCCTGTCATGAAATAGAAACAAATCCCCAAAGCTCCTGAAATAAATACATTTCAAAGACTTTTCAACTTCAGTCTAAGAAAAAAGCTGAGATGCACAACATGACTTTGTTCACGTAGATGGCCAGAGAGCCTGTATTTTCATGGGCACTAAGTTGCACCTAAATTATTCCCTTAAAACAATGAGAGAAAATCAACCTTTGGTTAACAGGTGAGTTGGGTTTTTTCCCCTAGACAGGCAAAAGTATCAAAAAAAAGAGCAGGAGATCAAGACAGAGCCATCCATGAATGTGGTAAAGGGTGAGGGGGGCGGGGTGTGTGTGAAACAAACAGTTTAGGATTACGATTATTTAAGCATGATTCCCCAAATCATCCAAATACCCAAACGTAGCCAACAATTCCTGCGTAGCCAAAAGAACAAAAAGACATGCACTCTGCCCAACTGCCCCTGCAGTGATACTGATAGGGACAAAGGGAGCCCTGTGAGGAGGAAGCATGTCCAATTAGAGCTGACTATTCTTTACTCCAGGAAAGGTGGGCAAAGTTTACTGAAGAGAACCCGGGGAAGGTCAGGGCTGATCCTGTACAATATGCCTGACATCTCAACTCTGAGGGGCAACTCTAAGAGGGTGAATGAAATCCAATGTGAGACAGCTGCAACGACATATGAAGATCCAGAGGAAAAATAATCATGCCATTACTTTTAGACCACCTTTGAAGACTGCTCATTGTGGGAGAGGCTGACTGAACCAGAGCTTTCCAAAACACAAGAGAATACAAGAGGGATGGGCACAACCCTTGACACCCCCAAAGAGATGCGGAGATCCCCGGCACAGGGCCACAAAGGACTTCTATGATTGGACACCAGGTGGAAGGGGGCATCTTCAAGCTCTTAATGTGGAGAAATCCCTTTTCAAGACCTTCTCTAGAGAGGAGTAGCTCATTACAGTAGAAAAAAACAGTGGATGAGGAAGGGATGGGGAGACCTGTGGCACTCCCCGATTGATGGACTGACAGCTCTGCCACTAACAAGCTGCACTGAACATGTCTTTGAACCTGGCCAGTCTCCATATCTTCATCTGTGAAATGAGAGTAAAAGCTCGTTCGCCTCTCTCTAAAGTCACTGACTGCACAAAGATATTACACAAAAAGAGTTCACAGGAGAGAACCAGAACTACTGCTCTAATCAATCTGGACATCTAATTTCAATGAGAACACCTACAACAATGCTGCGAATTCCATGGGCAATCAAATGGTCTCATGTGAAACAAATGACAAATAATGCAATTGGGATATAATTCCAAATAAAATTATTCTTCTTTCCTCTCTAGTACATTTACAATGAAATGAACAGAAACACTTTACCCATAAAGCACATTTCTCTGACAATGAAAAGTGCTATTATTACCATTCTTATAGTCAGCTGAGTAAGTTTTTTAAGTTATAAAGTTCACTTTCATTCTACATGATAACCCAAAGTACATGATTAGCACACAAACTTACATAAGTGAGTCACTGGACAAAGTATTTACTCTAATTTGTTACCCTAAGCCTCATTTTTCAGTCATAAAACCCATTCCCCTATCTTTCTCTCACACAATACTCTAAATCATTCACTCTGAATATTTTTGGTGACATTTCTCATAGGAACTGATTTCTTTAGTCAGTGAGGGGTAAGAAAGGATCCTTACTTTCAGTAAGGAAACCATCAGAGTCCACATCAATTTTCTTAATGATCGCCTTCAGTCTTTTCTCCTGCTCTTCTGGACTGAGTTTTTCATATTCATCTGCTTCTGCCTTTGGTAGGAAAGAAACAAAAGAATGAATGAAAACAAGTCAGAGATTACTGTTGTCGAGATTAAATTTGGACATGAACTTGCAAAGTGCCACATGTAGGTCTCAGAAGCAGCCTGCCCCTGCCTGATGGTTTCACCAGCCAAGGTAAGGGGAAAGAGTGAGCTTAAGAGAAGAGTCACATCCAGTCAGCATGGCGTGGAGGTAAGAAGTGCCCTCTTCACAGAAGCCTGGCCCTGACACTCAACATCACCACGGGCAAGCTCGCTTTAACACATCAAGTTCCCGAAGCTTTAAAAGGGAGATAATAATAATGCCTGTATTTACCCATTCCACAAAGTTTTTGAGGGAAGCCCTTAGCATAGGATCCTAGGGTTCAGAGCTGGGATGAACCTTTAGAGGTAATTTAGCTTAACTTCTTATTTTCCTATTGAGTAAACTGAGGTCCAAGTGCTATCTCTAAGGGTTAGGACTTAGACCAGGTGCTCTGACTACAAACTAGTGTGAAGACATATTAAGAGCAAACAAGTGCCATGAGGCTTCAGAGAACCTCTGGTTCTGGGGGTGTGTCTCCCCCCAGCCCAGCCCCCAAAGAAGAGGCAGAGGCCAGGCCTGCAGGAATCCAAGGAAGCCTCTGCGCTTCAGGGAGGCTCAATTCCTTATCCACAGAACTAGCCTTAGGACTCTGGCAGAGGTGCCCTAACAAGCCACGTTAAACTGTAACTGGGAAATATTTAGTGAAGGCCGAGCACAAGGTGGATGCTGTTCATTTGTGGTTTTCAGAGGCCTCCTGCAGAGGCTTCGGCCTTAGGCCTGGGGGCTTCATCCGGACCCGGGAGGCAGAACCGGAGGGGGAAGGGCCCGGGGACGCTCTGCTCTGGCGGGGGAGGGGGTCCCCGAGAACGCGGGGCCCTGGGGTGGCCCCAAGGGGCGCCCCCTCCGGATGGGTCTGGGGCCGCTTTTGCCACTCATTCACTGCCAGCAGGGGCAGGGCCCCCCCACCCCCCACCCCCCACCCCCCGCCCCAGCCTCCCTCCAAGGGGGTCTCCATCCTTAGAAGGGGGAGCCACCACCATGAGGGGCTGGCTCCTTCCTCCTACTGCCAGGGTTGCGGAGAGAAGCTCGAGTTCGAGTCCAGCCTCAGACTGTCGCTAGCTGTGTGAGCCGGCGCCTGCCTCAGTTTCCCCCTGTGTAAAACGAGGCTACCAGTCCCCCACCCCTGGCTGCTGGGAGTGTCTGAGGAGGTCCTAGGGGCCAAGGCCAGCTACTGCCGCCTCCACCCCAGCATCCCCCCGCCCCCCGCACGTGGCAGCAGCGTTCTCAAGGGGTGACCCGAGCCATCAGGAGGCGCGGACGCAGCTAGAAAGCACCTAGGCGAGCGCGGGGGACGTCCGAGAGACCCCCCCCCCAGGGGCAGCGGCGCTCGGTGGGGGGGCCGGCACCCCCGCCCCGCCCCCGACCTCTCACCTGGCCACCCAGAAGCGCCTCGCGGTCGTAGTCTGCGCGGTGCTCGCCTTGCGGGTAGTGCGGGTCGTCGGGCTCCTCGGCGCCCCGTGTCGCCGCCCCCGCCCCCAGCAGCAACCCCAACAGCAGCAGCTGCAGCCCCGGGCCCGGCCTCCGCCGCATCGCGCCCGCCGCCCGCGCACAGCGGAGGCTCCCCGGGAGACGGGAGGCCTTGAGGCCCGGGAAGAAGCCCCGCCGGGCCCGCGCCTTCTGCCCCTGGGCCGCCGCCGCCTTCCCCTCACTCTCCTTTGCTCGCCTTCGGCTCGCGCCTCCGCTGCCTCCGCGCTTCCAAGGCGCCTCAGAGTCGAGGATGGGGAGGAGGGACCGAGCCGGCCGCTGATTGGTCCGAGGCTGAGGATGACGCGAAGAGGAGGGCTCATCCAGCCGCTGATTGGACTACATCTGCAGAATGCGAAGAGAGAGGAAGGACCGAACCTCTGATTGGTCTGTAGCTGTGGCGATGGGAGCGAGGGGCTGGGTCTAGCTCCGATTGGGTTAAGACCTACAGCTGATTGGGCGGCCGACCCGAGGCTCGGGGCCGGGTCAAGACACTGATTGGACTACGGCTGCGGCCGGGGCAGGATCAAGACGCTGATTGGACGCTCTTTGGGGCGGAGGAAAGGAGGAGGAGAAGGCGGAGCTCTCGGAGCCCGGGGTTGGGGAGACTTGGGCTGCTGGAGGGAAGGACAGCCCCCTCCCCTTCCTGGAGGTGGGGGGTGCAGACCACCCTAGAAATGTTGACCCCGTCTTCCCACAAGCTCCTGGGGCGCTAGAGCAATAAGGGACCCCGGAGATCCTCCTGGACAGATGGGGAAACTGAGGCACAGAGCAAGGCGGTGTAGGGGGCCAGACCGCTCAGCATCCTGGGACCCCAGGCTCTCACCCGAGGCTCTGGGGTGTATTTAGAGTAGTTCCTTCCTACCTGCGCGGTCCTTCCCCCACTCACCCATCCTTCAGCTTTGTTCTACGTGTCTCTAGGATGGGTTTGGGGGGGAGCTCCCAGGTGGGGAAACTCTCTCCACTAGTGCAGCTCTCAGTCCTAAAGAGGTGCCCAGAGTAGGGGTGAAGGCCCCCCATGGAAACGGGACCGCTGGACACCCACACGTTAACACTGTCCCTGTTCTACTGTATTTATTCTGGTCTTGCCCAGGGGCGCATGATGGCCAGCGTGTGTCAGAAGCAGGACTTGAACCCAGGGCCCCGGGCCAGACTCACTGTCTCCCAGAGCCCTAGAAGAGTAACAGTAATCAGAGTAAATCACATTCATGAGGGTTCAAAGTTTACAAAATACATTCTTCGGAATGTGTAATTGTTGCCATTTTTATGGATGAGGAAAGGGAAGCAGGCCCTAGGCAACTGTCTGAAATGATGAATTTTTTAAAAAAATAAGTTTTTGTTAATGTCCTGGGTTTGTTTTTTTACATCATCTTAGTTTCCCCCAGAGTCCCTTTCTCTCCTCTTCCCAGAGAGTCATCTCACATTAAAAAGAATATTTTTAAAAACCAAAAAACAATGAAAATCAGCACAACAGGGCATTTTAAAAGACCCAAAACATGCAATACCAATGGGGTGAGAGGTGAATTTTGTTTGGTCTTTATGGTTTTGTGACATTTACTTTTGATTCTATGTATGTGCTTGTGCTTTTCCATTGTTTTCTTGACTGTTTACTTCAGTCTGCATCAGTTCATGAAGATCTTTGCATGCTTCTCCGTTTTCATAACACACATCAGTTCTTACAATGCAGTAATATCCCATTACATTCATGTACCACAATTAATTAGTCATCCCCTGATGGGTGGGCATCCACTTCTGTGCTATCTTAAAAAGTGCTGATATAAATATCTGGGTGTGTGTAGGCATTTTCTTATCAGTGGTTTCCTTGAGGTATAAATCCAGTCTCTAGTTGGGAAGTATTGATATTTGATTCACTTCATTTGCATAATTCCAAATTACTTTCCAAAAGGATTGTACCATTTCATAGACTTACCAACCACATCTTCCTGTACCTGAAAGCTCAAAACCCCTCCAACATTGACTTGTAATTTTTGCCCGTTTGCAGAGTGTGAAGTGAGATGTCATGGTTATTTTGGGTTTACATTTGGAGCATTCTTTCATGTAGTTGTGAATACTTTTAATTCTTTTGAGAACTATTTGTTTATGTCTTTTGATTACTTATCTATTAGAGAATGGCTATTAGCTACATATATTTATTATTTATATATCTTGGATACCAACCTTTATCAGAGAAATCTGATACAAAGACATTTTTCTCATTCAGCTACTCCCTTTTTATCCTATGTGCATTAATTTTGTCTATGCAGAAGTTTTTCAATTTCATGTAATCAAAGATACAATAAAATTGTAAAATTGTAAAAATAAAATAATATTTTGAAACTGCCTCTGTCTCTTATTTGATTAAGAAGACATCTCCTACCAGTAGCTGTGAGAGGTATATGATCTGTTTCTCTTCTAATTGTCTTAAATGTCTGATAATGAATATTACTGTTGTGTTTTCATCTAGAATATATCATAGAGTGTGGTATAAGATGTTATCTAAGCCTAATTTCTGCCAGATTGATTTCCATTTTTCCCAGCAGTTTTTATCAGATATCCCAAGTTGTATATGTATGTGTATATGTATGTCTGTGTATCTGTATGTATGAGTATGTATGTATGTATGTATGTATAATCAAATTCCCCTAGGTAATTTGTTTTCTGCTTTGTCAGACACTGGGTTATTGAGTTCTGTTGTTTTTGAATCTCCTTTGTCTAGTCTGTTCCATTGCTCTATTTCTCTATTTTTTAACCAATACCAGATGGTTTTGATGACTGCTGCTTTGTAATATGGTTTGAGGTCTCAAGTGCTATTCCTTCTTTTTTCTTACTTATTTTCCTCATTCCCCTTGATAATCTAGATCTTTTGTTTTTCCAAATGAATTTTGCTTTTATTTTTATCAAGTTCTGTAAAATATGCCCTTAGTGATTTGCTTGGCATAGCATTAAATGCATAAATTAATTTTGGTAGCATTGCCATTTTTATTATATTTGCACAGTATAGCCATGAGCATTGAATATTCCTCAGCTATTTAAGATGTTCTTTGTTTCTTTGGGGAGCACTTTGTAATTGAATCTATACATCTTTTGTGTTTTTTGGAAATTTGATCCCAATAATTTTATGCATATTTTTGTAGTTATTTGAAATGGAATTTCCCTTTCTCTTAATGTGCCTTGTCTTGTTAATATTACATGGGAATGCTGGTTATTTTTGAGGATTTATTTTGTGGCCTCCAACTTTGCTGAAGGTATTAATTTTACCAATTAATATCTTTGCTGATTCCCTAGGATTTTCCAAGTATACCATATCATCAGCAAACAGGGGTGGTTTTTATAAGATCATAAATTACAGGCCAATTGCTAACCTGTCTGTAATTTCAGGGAGTTTCCACAGGAGGAGTTATGATGAAACCACACATCAGGACCACAGACAAACAAGGAAGGCACAGTAACTACCTAGGAAAGACCAAAGGGTTTGGAACCGGAACTTAGGGACCATCTGGGTCAACCCTTTGATCTCAACAGAATGAAATACAGTGCCCAGCAAAAACTTTGCGTACAGGAATCAAAGAACCATTGTAACTTTGCCTGGGGGATATGAAATGTATTTAGCTCTAAGTCTTTTTTAAGTAATCATCACAAAAAGAGATTGTGTTGGAGACTAAGTGACCAAACTTCCTGGCCTCAGAACCTTCTTGTGCTCATCAGAATTATTGAGGACCTTCCCCTCCAAGCTTTTGTCTGTATAAATTACATCTACTGATATTTACTGTGTTAGAAATGGAAATATCTTAGTGTTATTATGAAAATAATTTTGACCCTGAAGACCTCCTGAAAGGTAAAAGGCTATTGAGAAGCTGCAAAAGTCTCCAGACCACGCTTTGATACCTATTGTTCTAGGGTGAGCAAAATTATCCACTGATATCTCCCAAACTCCTGGCACAGTTACATATCTATTCAAACAAACATTTATTAAGCACCTACTGTGTTCAAAAATAGGCCTTGCCCAAAGGATCTTATAGTATAAAAGGGGAATAAGTATGATGCAAGGCAGAATATAGCAAAGGCTAAGAAAAGTCCCAACAAAGTGCTATAAAAAACTCAAGAAAGAACAGATTACTCTTAGCTGGGGGTAGGTAACATGGAGGAAATGACAGCTTTAAGAAAGAGAAAGATTTCACAAGGTATATGTGGGCATAGGAGCCCATGTGAATGCAAACAGGCAAGAGGTCAAGACGGGATGAAAAATGGCTACTAGGTCCATTTACTTATATATTTACTGAGAGAAATATAGCATCATAGGTAGCACATTAGTTTGTAGTCAGAAAACCCCAAGTTCAAATCCTACATCAGGCACTTACTAGCTGTGTGACCCTGGCCAAGTCATTTACTCTCTTGGAGCCTCAGTTCCCTCATCTGAAAAATATTGTATAGATTTACTTTATTATATATATATATATATATTTTTATGTAATGCAATATGTAACAGTAGCATGTATTTTGCAGTACATAATATAATTAAAATAAAGCATGTATCTAGTGTCTACCTCACAAGGTTGCTAAAAGGTCAAGTATAATAATGTATGTAATTATAATGTATATAATGTAATGTATAAACTACAGTTGCCCCTTCCACATCGCAGATTTCCCCATGGCAGTTTTGATCATCACAGTTCAGCATAAGAAATTAAATGGGAATTTGGGGGGAGTTTTGCAGAAGCTACAAATAACAAGTGAAGGCCAACAGACAACATAGGAAAAGTTTAGAAACTCAGAAATATATGAAATAGATGTGTAGTAATGTATAATAACATATTTTGCCTTTTAATGCCATAATAATTCAGACTTCTGAAGGGAGGGGCAAAAAAATTTACATGGATTTTTCAGATCACAAGGGTGCCGTGTTCCTAATACCTGAGGTGTGGAAGGGGTAACTATTTAAATGTGAACAATTATGATTGCTGCTTATACAATGATTAAAAAAAAGGATAAAAATTTGGATCCTGTCAAACGATACCCTTGGAACATAAGGCTAAATTATTGTTCAACCAAGTCCTCCTCATATACCACTGTCACCCCTAGGTTCTTTTTTTTTTAAAACTCTCATAGAGTATGACTTATTCAGTCTGATTGGACCTCCACCTACTTGGCCTTGCCCCCTTCTTTGCCTTCTGTTTAAATTACCTCCCTTCACACAAAGTCACAACTTAAACACACAATTTAATGAAATCAACAAATGTGTAGTAAAAGCAAAAGTATTAGCAGCATATAACATAGCTTGCACCTCCCATTCAGTCCCCTGATCACCCCCCACCCAAGGTAGGGAAGAAACCTGGTTCTGTTCATACAATATCTTGTCCAAAACATCCCTACCTGAAGCAAGAGACATTGGAAGATACAATCTACCTTTTCAATACATGTTGTGGCTTAAGTCAGAGAAGCCCCCTTCACCCTCCGTATGGTTTCCCTACCTTCCTTTCCTGCTGGCAATTTGAAGGTTCTTTTTATTCTCCCTGTGGCTGGTATGGACCATTTGTCTCCATGACTCAAACCCTTCTCAGTCCTAGAAGCCCTGACTTCCCTGGGAAGTGCTGATGCTTCCAGGGTTCTAGGACCAGAGCCATCAGAGGTCCAGCAGGATGCCTGTGTTATCCTCATCCCTGTTTCTCCCTGTTGACTCACCTTCACCTTCAAAATCCCTTACTACCCAAAGATTTTCCTACTAGGGATATACCTCAAGGAAACCAATGACACAAAGTTCCTAAATACACCCAAAGTATTTACAGTGGCACTTTTTGCAATAACAAAGAACTGGAAACCAAGTAGATATATGCCCATTGATTAGGGAATGGTTAAGCAAGTTGTGGAACATAAATTAAATGAAACATCATTGACTGTAAGAAATGATGAGTACTGAGAAGCATGTGAAGACACATGAACTGATGCAAAGTGAAAGTAAGCAGACCTGGGAAACAATGTGCACACACCTATAATAATGGGTAAGGAAAGAACATCAACAAAACAGTGCTGCTGCTTTGCAGATGTGGGGAACTATGAGTGTGGAACACTATATAATGTCCACCTTTATATAAACATGGTGACCTGTTGGGCTCAAATGTTATTTTTTCCTCTTCAGATTTTTCTTATAAGGAATTACACTCTGAAGGGAAATACAGTGGAAAATGTGGATGAAGTAAAAACAAATGCTATGAATCAAAATTTACTTAAAAAAAGATATCAACAGAACTTTGAGAAAATAAAAACTCCATGACCAGTGATACATATAACGTCATCTTCCTCCACCCACCATCAGTGTCAGCCCTGTTCCAATGACCTGCTCCTGGGGAGGCATAATAGACATCTCAGGACATCAGAGATTTGGTGGGAAGCTGAATGTCCTTGTCACACTTCAGTGCCATGCTGATCTCATTGATATGGGCTCCTTCCTTTGGAACAAATCACAGCCCCATCCACCTTCCCATGCTGAGTGACTCTGTTCCCCATTTTTCCCATGATTCTTCCATGGAGTCTCTCACTACCATCTTCCATTGTCTTTGAAGTCCCCTACGATGCTGATTCTCTAGTGGGTGTGATGTTCCATATGTGTAGATATCCAGAGCAAAAAAGAAAAAAAGGCCAAATGGAAGATTCTCTGACTTCAAGACTGTCCTTGGCTAAGGGATTCTAGTGGTATCTGTCTACCCTTGATCAGAGCAGTAGGCATGGTTCTGAAACCTGAAAATCTAAAAAAAGACACATAAGCTCAAGAAAGAAGAATCACTATGGTGATTTTTCCAACTGCAGAGAGTTTCCATTGAAGATACAGATATGAGGAACTTGACCTGCTCATGACTGATTCCACAGGGAAGCGATCAGATGGAAGCTGTTGGTGATGGTGATGAATGCAGTCCTAATTATCACAGCACGTCATAATGGCTCCGTTTGACAGATGGTCCTGGAAATGACTGGGTGGTTTGGGCCAGAATGGTAGCCCTCATCCTTTATTTGTCCTAGAGGTTATGGCGGTGCCTTTGAAGCTGTGGTGAGTAGAGAATGTCTATTCCTATTCCTATTCATGTTTGCCATAACTAGCAATTTTGGACCCTGAGGCTGGTGAGAGGGAATGTGCCTAGGGCAAGCAACCCAAATCCTATCCTCATATTGACTTATAATGAAGTGAAAATAATTATTATCTACAAATCTATCCTTATCCCCCAGGATATACACAGGGATTTTTCAAAAATAATAAAGCATATTCAATCATATTAAAGTGATTAAGAGATTCAGTCACAAGAAATCATTCAAATTCAGTTGAATTGAGAGAGTGAATTAGTTATTGCAATGGTGTTTATGATGCTGAAAGAGAAACTATATTAAATGTTTGCATCTTCTAAATTTCAGTGCCCTGGAGAAAAGCCTAGATTTCCCTACCCTAGTTATGTTTCTTGTGTCGGGTAAGATGCCCTTTATGATGAATGGTGTTTTACAAACATGAACAATAACGAGCATGTGATATGAACAATATAAGTCTGCACAGTCAATAGCCAGGCCGCTGTCGGATCCCAGGATTCTTGGACCAGATGATCCCCAAGATTCCTGCTAGCTCTAAATGCTAAAATCCCAAGACTCCAATCGGCTCACTAAAGACAACTTCAGCTAAACAAATCACAAGGGGAAGAGTTTCAAACCTACAACCAGATGAGGAAACAAAAGGAACAACCTGGTCCAGGGAGATGGGAAGAGGCCTGATACGTTATAGGCTACAGTATCTCAGAACCTGAGGGACTGCTAACATTCATTAGGTCTGAGAAATGGGTCAAGTAAATGAATGTGATCTGAGCCTGTAAAACATCAGTTCCTTGTGGGCAGTTTTTTTGTCTTTCCTTCCTCCCCAGGATGTACTCCTGACCCTTCAGACTTTCTCTACCATCCTTCAGATCCTACACTGAAAACTTGCTTCCCAAAGTTCACTCTATTCCTGTACTTCTCACATTGGAAGGACCCTTCTCCCCTATGGCCCCTTCCTTTAAGTGACCGGTTCCTCCTACAATCTGGGACAGTGACCTGTGATCAGAATCACCTCCTCTCCCACCCTATCCCCCCCCACACCTCTGATTTCCTTTAGGGTGGTAAGGTGAGTCACACAGGAGGAGCAGGAATGGACAGGCTGAGATTCCATCATGGATCTCAGTCTTCTCTTTCCCTCAAAGCCGCCTGTCTTCCTAACTTTCCTATTTATGTCAAGGGCACTGTCATTCTTCCAGTCACTCAGGTACAGAGCCTCAGTGTAATCCTAGACATCTTGCTTCCACTCACCTCATCCAAACAATGGCCAAATCTCCAAAATTGATTCCTTTCCCACAACCTTTGTCAGATGTCCCTTCCCCTTCACTTGCTCTCTCTCTCTCTCTCTCTCTCTCTCTCACTCACTCACTCACTCACACCACCCTAGTTCAGGCTTTCATACCTTTTCACCTATATTACTTCCATTAACCTTCTAATCGGTCTCCCTACCTCAAAAAGCTCGATCCATCCTCCACAATGCCTCCAAAGTGATTTTCCAGAAGCACAAAATAGCCTGTATTGCTCCTTTACTCAATAAACTCCTGTGACCCCCTATTACTACAAAAATCAAATATAAAATCTACTGTCTAACATTGGAAACCCTTCTCAACCTGGTCCCAGTCTACTTTTTCTGCCTTGTTATACATTAGCTCCCTGCCTTCACCCTATGTCCAACCAAATTGGACTTCATGCTGTTACTTACCTTCATAAAAATACAATTGAATAGGAAGTTAAGGTTGGATACCATCTGGAGAACCACATAAAGTAGAATGGCTTTATCCTGTACAGAAAACTTGCTTCGTAGCTGAAATCAGTTGCTTTTGTATTGTGTGGGGTAATTATGTACACCCAGAGAAACATTGCTCCTGCTGAAAAGTTGTTGGGTTCACTGATTGTTATGAACAACATTTGGTGGTTGTATTTTATACCTTTTCATGAAAAAGCATCTAAAAATTAAATCCACTTGCTTGATGAATTAACTTAGCTTTATTGGTCAATTGAATTGGATTATTAGAGGCAGTTAGGTGGTTCAGTGAATAGAGCACAGGGCCTGGAATCAGGAAGACCTGAATTCAAATTCAGCCTCAGACACTTAAGTGACCCTAAGCAAGTCACTTAGTTTCTGTTTGCTTCAGTTTCCTTTTCTGTAAATTGTGGTTAATAATAGTGCCTATGGTTCTTGTGAGGATCAAATGAGATCATTATAAAGCATTATAAAGCATAGTGCCTGGTACATATTAAATGCTATATGAGCATTAGCTATTTCTATTATTATTAATTAGTTACTAGTATAAGATGGGCCACTGAGTTACTAGTATAAGATTGGCCACTGAGGACCTTTTTTTTTTTCTTGGAGAGGGGAGGGCAGGGCAGTTGGGGTTAAGTGACTTGCCCAAGGTCACATGGCTAGTAAATGTTAAGTGTCTGAGGCCGTATTTGAACTCAGGTCCTCCTGACTCCAGGGCCCATGCTCTATTCACTGTACCACTTAGCCACCTCTAGTGACAGCCTGTCTTTTGGAGAACATGTAAGATGCTCCACCTCGGGCCAGCCCACATGGAGATTTGAAATCCTGCTTCCAGAAATGTCAGGAAACAGGATAGAGGGGCCCTGCCCTCCACTGTGGAGCATTCACTGGCATTCTGTGACTATTTCCCATCAGCTTACAGCCGGGTGAAGAAAAGGCTTTTAATTGGCTGCTGAGCCAGAGCTGAGTGAGATTACAAAAGTCTTCAGAGGGGAACTTGACTTCTCTCTCTTCCCTGAAGGCTTCTGAGTGAGCAAGAACTGCTCTAAGGCAGTAGGCCCTGCTGCTGGCTGCCTTATCTCCCTCCTGGGTCACCATGGAGCCATGAATACTTGGCACCCTGCTTTGCCATGGCTCATTCTTTTCTGCTCTTCAGCAAATGAGGGCAGGAATCAGATCTAGGCCAGGACCTGGTGAGTTTTGCAAGGTTAGGACAGAGCACTGGCCTAGGAGTCAGGAGTTCAAATACAGCCTCAGACACTTGACACACTTACTAGCATGTGACTTTGGGCAAGTCATTTAACCCCAATTGCCCTCCAAAAAGAAAAAAAAAAGGTTGGAAAAGCCACCAGAGGCATAGGAACTGGGTTCCCTACCAGAGTCTGCCAGTAGCTGAGACCAGCAAGGAGCAACCTGCTTGTCCATAGACCAGCTTTGAATCTCCCCAATGGGACACGGGGAGCTGCAAGCAAGGGAGTGATCCGTCCATCTGCTACGTAACACCCATAAGTGACCTTGATGTGAGCAATATTTTGTAGCAGCCACTTTAAATTTGAGCCCACACAACCCTCGGGCTAAAGTATAAAGGGAAAGTGTTCTCTTGGTTCAGGATGTCTTTGTACTTTGGTACTTGCTATATCTTTTCAGGAAATATCCTTTGTAAAAGCTAATTGATGTTAATTGGTTCTCAATGATAACAAGATGATATCAATTAGTCACAATGAAATTGAGGCACCAATCTCTGGTTAAATGATGTTGAGTAAATATTAATTGGTGATGATCTGGGGGGGGGGTACACTGGATAGGGGAGGCATGGGTGATAATAGTAGAATGACACCCTACCTCCTCAGGGATGTTGCTACAACTCTGAAATGAGCTGTAACCTTGCTCTAGAGACCTTACCTGCCAATATAAGTGTGGGTTAGGATAATTACCTTTCAGAGCCTATGTATACACACAATTATTATTTACAAGTCTACCCTCTTCCCTAGGACATACACAGGGATTTAAAAAAATAATGAAGCATATGCAATCATATTGTTCTCACTAAAATATTAATAATAGTAGTGTTTTAGTGAGAGGAAAAGGATTTTATCGTTAAATAAAACACTTTAATATGTCATTTATTTGATCTTTATCTTATACTTTTTAATATTCATTTTTGTCTATGATTTATAACATGCCCAACATATTGATGCAGTGATATGTCTATGATTTATAAATAAATATAGCATATATTAGGGATGCATGTTCAAGTTTCTTACTGATAGGAATGTATGATCACAAAGGTTTAGAAGTCTCCAATCTGCAGTCACCCTCGTTAACAGATGAGGAAATCCAGATACAGAAAAGTTAGCTACCTGGCAAAAATTTTCCAGTCTTTTTAGTTTAAGCCAATAGTATATAAGCAACCACCTTCTGTTCTAAGCAGTCTAAAAATAGTCATTCCCAAAAAAATGTTTCTAAAGCAATTTATTTTTCAAGATTCCCTAAATTAAATATACTGGACAGAAGGGACATTATGAGCAAAGGCCCCTCCTCATTACTATTTATTTCTGCACACTGAAAGTTCTCCATTTCCTGTGATTCCCATTTATGACATTCAGCCAATTACACTCATTTAGGCCCTTTATGGCAGGAGATGGACAAAAACAAAAGTCAGTTGTTTCCTGATGGACTGTGTATAGAGCTTCCTGCTCTTTCCCAGCACCACACACACACACACACACACACACACACACACACACACACACACACACTCACACTCACACACACTCCCAATCCCACCCTGGCTATAAAGCTTCTTCTCAGGGTCTTGGCTCCAGGAGGGCAAAGATCCTTTATAGGTTATTGACACGAGCACCCTACAAAAAGTTGGAGGCACACTGTGGAAAAACAGTCATTCAAAACCATAGTTTTTGATGTATACTTTTTACCAGCCGGCCAAAGAACACATTAGCTCAAAATAAAAGACATACAACATAATAAATGAAGTAATAAAAAATATTGTTCCTTGTGCACACAAGGGGTACACGCTATGAAAAGGTTACCACACTATGTACACATGCAGAGAACATATATGATCAGATAATCTGTATGGAAGGCACAACATGGGTAACAGGTGTGGTTAGGGAACATGAATGTAGAGACTCAGTAGGACCCTCTGTGACCAGGGAAGCCAGGTTACATATATGGCCAGGGCAACACAATTTCAACACTACAAAGCTGGCTATGTCTTTGGTGATGTTATCACTGGTTTCTGTTGTTCTCTTCCCAATGTCACATATCTTCCCCCCACTTAGGCTTCAGTTCTTCTGTTGACCCTCATATCTACTGTGGTCCAATGGCTGGAAAGTCCCTCCCTGACAAGAACAGACTGAGGTCTTTCAGTGCATAGCTTCAAAGCTCACGACTAGCTAAGGGCAATCCAATAAAAACTAGCCAGAGTGCCCCCTACTCTAAGATTATGTCTATTCTTTTGACTCCTGTGTGTAGTATTGATTCAGAGTCCATTGTCCAAGACAGTTATTGAAAAGGCTAGAAAATCCCTTGTAACTCCTGTTTAACCTATAACAAAGCTTCCTCTCAAACTCATTTCAAATACTGACTAAAAACCCCCGACAAAAACTATGTTGAGGCTGGTGCTATAAAGCCTCACTTAAAAGATTTTTCACAAAATGACATGCAAATGAATCTGAACAAGACCTAAAATTAATTGAGGAAGGCAAAGTGATTGCCCTCCCTCCTCCTGGCCCATATTAATATCTTTATGGGCTATATCTACCAGAAGGAAACCCCACCTTAGGTTATGAGCTACATCCTGGCGTGCAGAATGTATTCTGTCTCCTCATACTGGTAATTACAATTATGTTGGGTCTTGAGCTCGTTAGCTTGGCAAAGACTATGCAGGTTTTCACCTTTGCATCCATAGAGTACAAAGGAATGCAGAATAGATGCTTTATATCTGTAAAACTTTTAAGTGACTAGAAAATGAGTTGAGTCACACTGTACTTAATTTAATGGCAGATCCATTATTATGAGCAATATTCGGGATTTGTGTTTGATTCTGTTTGATTCAGGATTAAGTCCCCTTTATTTCCGTGGTTTCTGTAACTCTATAACAGAACTCTGCACAGCTTTGACCTTGGTCACCACATAGTAATGCTTGTGCTACCTAGCCCACAGGTTTTTGTAAATTTTGCAAGAGATGGAGCTGAGCACACCCACCCTTATGTTTTCTTTGGAAACTACATTTCATGCATTAGCTCAGCAGCTTTTGGCATGTCTAGTTTGGAAGGAAGATAGAAAGCTTGTGTGGGATGAGATGCAGACTAGGAGATGGGATGAGAGAACCGGGGAGGAGAGTGGGAAGAAATGATAGGTTGGAGGGAGTCCCTGACATTCTGCCTGGCTGCTCTGTGGGGAAACACTAACAACAGTGACATTCTTCACCTCCTTCCCCAGTTCACCTGCCCATGCTCTATGGTGAGGGCTATGCCAAGAAGCCCAGGGTGACCAAACTAACTGTGCTCTGTTGCTCTTGCCCTATTGCAGAGGTGGCAGGATCTCTCCATGGTAGATTACTCAGGAACAGAGACCAGAACTTCTTTAGAGAGGCATGGGTAGAGAGGGGATAGGTGGTGTGAGTGCTCTGGAGCTAAAGGATTAAGGTGACATCCTTTCTCCTAGTGCCTGCTAACTGGGGTGGCCTTGGGCAAGTCCCTTCCCTTCTCTCAGCCTCAGTTTCCTTCTCTGTAATGGAGGGGGCTTAGACTAAAAGGCATTCCAGCTTGAGATCTATAACCCTACCTTATATTCTAAGGAAGCATTCCCTTGTTTTGCCACGATAGGCGATTGCTTTGGACTAGGTCAGGTAGGGATCAGCTCTGGAGGAATGGGGGCTCATAAGCTATGGAATGAGATAAACAATTACCCCTTAAGTACCACAGACCTAGGAGAAGCAATGAATGGCCCCAGTAGGAGGACTGGGTGCTAGAACTATAAAGGACCATGTGATTATGGTTGGTTGTCATGTTTTTCATCCTCCCCCACAACCTCTTTGGGTTCCTTCTTGTAGGAAGGGGAGATACTAAAGATGCTGGCTCAGAGAGTAGGTCTGCCATCCCAGGGCCAACTCAACTAAATTCAGAGAGCCTCATCTCCACCTAGCAAAGGACACCTCTAACCACAGCTGCCTATTAAACTGTCTGCCAAGGAGCGGAGGGGTGGTGATCAGTGTTGGCAAAGGGAAGAGCGGAACTAAACAGAAGTCACGACTCCTGAACATCATTCTTTGTACATGAAGGATGATGTACTTTGAAAGCAGAGCTTTTAGGGCTGATGGGATGACAGCTCCAGATCACAGAAAGAGCAACAATCCATCCTCTGATGCCTGTGTTTGCTACAAAGAAATTTGTAATGAGGAGAATGGCAAAAAGACATCCCCGTGGGTCCAATTCTCTAAGAGTCATCAGGTAGATTTTGGCACACACCCCTCTCAGTACCCCCCCCCCAAATCTTCTCAAAGAAATTTGTCAAAGTCTGTTCAAAGAAGCCTTCCTGCAGTTCACAACGGGGTCATAGAGTTGGCAGGGAGCTCGACATCTCTCTAGTCTGAACCATCCCTGAGAGGAACTCCTGCTCTGGTTTACCTGAGGAGTTGGCATCCCCAGCATCCATTGGGTCATCTGTTTACAGACTCTGGGGAAGTAGAACCATCGAGTGAGGCATCTCACTTCAGCTTGAGGCAACTTTCTAAATTTGTCTTTTTGTAATTTGTATCTTTACAAAAGGATACAGGGCAGCTGGATGGCATAGTGGACAATATGGGACATAGTTCCAATCTGGCCTCAGACGTTTGCTAATTGTATGACCCCGGGCAAGTCATTTAATCCTGTTTGTCTCAGTTTCTTCATCTGTAAAATGGACTAGACAAAGAAATGGCAAACCAAATCCGGTATCTTTGCCAAGAAAGCCCCAAAGGGGATTCCCAAAAGTCGCACATGATGGCAGTGACTCAGCACAACAATGTATATATATATATATATGCCCTTCGTTCCTGACTCTGCCCTCTCAGGTTAAACAGAACAGGTTTAAGCCTGCTTCCCTGTGTCAGTCCTCCAAATACTTGTGGACACAGCTATTTTATCTCTCCCCAAGGTCTTCTTTTCAACAGATTAAGCATTCCCCCTTCCTTCAAATGATCTTCTGTGCTCTAGATTCCAGCACTCTCCTTTAGACATACTCTGGTTTATCCATGTCCTTTTAAAATTGTGGCATTTTAGAACTGAACACAACACACCAGATCAGGTCTGACTAGGGTAAAAAACAAAAAAAAAGTGACTAATAGCATCCACATTCCTGGACTACAAGGCCACGACTGTATTAATGTTTTTGGCCATGACATCATACGTTTGACTTAAATGGAGCTTGTGGGCCACTATAAACCCCTGAACCTCTTCAGACACACCTGATCATCCCTCCCTTAGCCTGAATTTGTGAGGTTGATTTACTGAACCTGTTTTAAAGATTTTACATCTTATCCTTTGTTGAATTTCATCTTATTAGGTTCTGCCCAATGTTGTAGCCTGTCAAAATAGTTTTGTACCCTGTCTCTGTCATCTAGTGTGTTATACGCCAACTTGGTTATCCTATGGGATCTGTCATAAAACCAACTGTAAGAGGCTATTAACCCTCACAAATAAACAAATCAAGGACTAGTGGGCCAATGTAAGGCTACCCAAAAAGCACCTCCCTCTCTCTCAGACCTGCTGCCCTATTGTGTGGAAGTAATTGTGCTCAGTCATTTGGTGGAACTTTGTTGTTCATTTGTGGCCTTGTGATCTCCATTCATGGGGTTTTCTTGGCAAAGGTACTAGAGTGGTTTGCCATTTCCTTCCTTTGTAAATAATAATAATAAACACATAATATATGGAATCCATGCCCAAGGGGAGAGGTGGTGGGCTCAAGTAGAGTGACTTGTTTATCATCCTGAGATGGAAAAGAGATTGGGTTCCCAGCTGAGAATAGGAGAAGGTATCCTGTTTCTACTGGTCCTTGTCTGTAGCCACCAGCTTATAATGTCCAACAGCAAAAAGCTAGAGCTAGGCCTACTTGGGAATGAAAACTAAAGGACTAGTTAAGTTTTGTTAAGGAAGCATGGAAAACCAGATTAAGAGGGGATCTGGTACAAGAAAGTAAACATTCCTCTTAAGGTCTGCTTCTTGTCCCCTGAGGCCCAGTTGACCAAAGCAGAGATGTTTAGCCTGGAGCAGACGCAGGGGAAAGGATGGTTGTTTTCCAATATATGAAGGCTGTTATATGGAGGAGGGACTAGACATGTAATATTTTGCCCCAGGGGGCAGAAACAACAGTAATGGGAAGAATTGTATGGAGATAGATTTAGATTGCAAGTCAGGGGGAAAATAATTAGGGTGGTCCAAAAGTAGAAGAGATTAACTCGAGAAAGATGGTGGGTTTCCCTGTTGTTCGAAGTCGTCCAACAAAGTATGCATGTGTCTTGTTGTGTGTATGTGTTTTGTTTTTGTTTTTGTTTTTTTTTGCTTTTTGGAGGGCAATGGGGGTTAAGTAACTTGCCCAAGGTCACACAGCTAGGTTTTTTTTTTTGTTTGTGTATGCATTAAGTGTCTGAGGCCAGATCCGAACTCAAGACCTTCTGACTCCAGGGCCAGCGCTCTACTCACTGCGCCACCTAGCCGCCCCCTTGTTGTGTGTTTTAGCAGAGACCCCTTCTGTGTGTGAGCTCAGGTAGAAGGGCACTGAGGCCCCTTTCAGCTCTCCACATCCATGATTTGCTGATTCTTCAAACAGCTGCCTCTTTTCTTCCTCGCTGGATTCTTTTTTTCTCTTAGTGTCTTAAGAATTTTGTTCTTGAAAGTTTTCCATTCCTCTTGAGCCGGTTTCTCTCGGAGCATTTCAGTCCAGTGGATCCTACCTGTTGTTTTTTTAATGAACCTTTTAAAACCTACTCTTTAAAACCTAGTCATGTCCCTTTCCTTTGTAGACATTCTGTCTATCAAAAGGGGGAAAGAAAAAGGGCAGCCATGTGGGAAACACAGAGAAAGTAGCTTGAGGAAGAAGTAAGACTTCTAAGAGAAACTGAGAGAAAAAACCATCCTTCAGATAAAGACGTTGAGAAAAGACACATAAGATTCTGGGAGGACCAGGGTGAAAACATGCCTTTCAGGACTAATTGATGGTAAGGATGGCTTCAGAGCATTGTTTCCCAGCAGCTAATTTTCATTTAGGGCAGCTAGGGGAGCCAGGGTACACAGAGCACTAGAATCAGGAAAGCTCATTTTTCTGAGTTCAAAACCAACCTCAGGCACTTACTAGCTGGGTGACCCTGGGCAAGTCACTTCATCCTATTTGCCTCAGTTCCTCATTTGTAAAATGAACTAGAGAAATGGCAAACCACTCCAGTGTTTTTGTCAAGAAAACACCAAATGGAGTGAGGAAGAGTGAGACTGAAAAATGACTAGAAAAATGTATATAGAACTGTTTTTAGGATTTGGAAGTTTATTTTTGGGAAACTGAATCAAAGAACTGTTTTGGGACTATAGGACTATTGTATAACTGTGTAATACTTGGGAGGAATGTGACTTTGGGGTTTCTTAACCAAGTTGTATATGGGTCTCTACACATGAGAAAGCCCTATTTTTGAGGTTTTTAGAAGCCAAGTGAAAAGCCAGTTTGAGAGAAGCTGAGGCATCAGAAGATAAAGCACAGAACCCAAAAGCTATTGCAGTTGATGCCAGGAGCTGTTCTGATTAGAGGAAAGATTTGACTCTGGGAGCTGATTGGAGAAAGCAGTATCCTATGTTAGCTGGTGGGCAAGATTGTTCTGCTTCCTAATGTTGTCCATAGCTTGAAAGAAGGTAAATCCCTTAGAGGCTTGCCTACATTCCTATTTATAATCCTCCATGGCTCAAGAGGGGAAGCCCCTCAAAGTTTATAAAGAGCCAACTTGAACAGCTTTGCAGATTCTAGGATGTTAAGGGAACTGTTTACCTTTGTGCCTAGCCAGGGGAACAGACCTGGGAAGTTCTGCTGATCTGATAAGAACTTAACATTACTTTGGTAGTTTGAGAGTAATAGAAAAATAATCTTATGCCAAGAGAAAGAAGAGGCTTAGAAGATGAGCAGGTAACATGAAGTACAGATCATCCTGAAAGAGACCACAGATATCAAGGCCTGTTGTCATAGGACCACAAGTTTCCCATCATTTTTACTTTTGCAACCATTTCTCCTTGGTGAGAAAGTGACCCAGAATCACAATCCTCCTTGCTTTCTTCACCCTTCGAAGTGTGAAATTATTTTTAGGAAAATCTAATAAATTATAAGTTGCTTTGGGCAGAGAAATAACTAGCAAAACTTTCACTAATTAAAATCTCCCATTATTCTGTGCAAAGCTTTTGATTGGTTTTCCAAACATCTCATCTATTTCTTCTTTCTGCCCTGATGGACTTCAAGCCCTTCTGATGACTATAATTGATTCTCCTTCTATTTCTGTTGATCTTCAACCAAATGCCCTCTACCATGCTTCCCCTCTCTTGTTCCTGGATTTCATTGCATCATTACAATGCTACTTTTCCCTTTCCCTGACACTTTTCTACTCTGTTACTTTTGAAAAAAAGTGTTCCTTTCTGTAGCTTTATTCCAGGCAAGAGTCTTTATCCCCACCAAGTTTCAGAGACAGTGATGAAGTCTAATTTGCCCCCTTTTTCGTTTTCTATGTGTGGTCATTTTGTTTGGTTCTCTTCTTGGGTATCATCTTTTGTGAATTCCTGAATTCTTTATAGATATCCTTCCTTTCTTTATCTGCTACTCTCTGTGGTATCTGACTCGGCAGATGTATGTGGGTAGTTTGCTCTGTCTTCCACTGCCCTTTCGGTTTAAGACTCCAGACAGCTATGGATTTGTTAGGTTTACTCCATCCTTGGCCAAGAGCCCATCGTTCTTATATTTAGTCATGACCCAGAATTCCAAACCCCATCCTTAGACACCACCTTCTCAACCAGCTGTTCATCTCCCAAGTCTGCCTTTCTCTTCCAAATCCCCTGCCTTCCATCATCACCAGTGACTAAAACACCACCTATACCCCCCAAGGGCTCCAATGTCTTATCTAGGGGGCCATAATCTCCAGCAATACTTTCTGGTGGTATGATTTGATTCGTTTCCACATAAATCACCAGGATTGGATAATGGTCTGACAAGTCTAGAGAGGCTTTTAGTTAGATATAGCCCCCATGACCACACTCTATTTTTCACCTCAGCCCCACAGCTCTAAAGCTAGCTGCCCCAGGACTGCTCAACAGAGAGTCAGCGGCTTCCATGACTTATCACCCTTTCCTTTAGCCATTACTGGGTGACCTTACACTTGATGGCACCAGGTGCCAGGCATATCATCATTTCTTCTTCCTCAGAAGGCTCAGCTCCACTCTCTATAGACATGCTCTCATACCTCTTACATGGCTCCAAATGTTCACTAATCTGTGTTTTCTTTTGTTTTCTATTTGAAGCACTTAGAGTATCATAGGGACACATTTGTCCTTTATTCTTGAAGAGGCTCATGACATCACAATTACCCTTAAAACGTCAAAATTTGAATTGTGATGTTAAGGTGATGCTATGACTTGCAAGTGGCCTGGATTTAAGTGAGGAGAGCAAAGTCACCAGCCTCACTTTCTCCTCTGGAGCCATCTGGGTCCAGCGTCAAGATATAGATCAGGGTTCCTGTATAGGGTTCCTGGCTCCCTCCCTGCCACCTGTATAGGGTCATAGCTTTCAAGTTGGAAGAAACATAAAGGATATCTAACTCATCCCTATCATTTTATAGCTAAGGAAACTGAGACCCAAAGATATTAAGTGACATGTCCAAGGTAACACAGAAACAGTGGCTAAGCCAGGATCGGAGTCCAGCATTTCTATTTCCAAATCAAACGACTCATTCTCCTGCACCATATTTTCTGTTCTTTCAAGAAACAATTCTATAAGAAGGGCAAGAGTCATGAGAAGCCACATCTGAGAGAAGCAGAGAGAAGCCACAGCTGGGTGCCCTTTCTTCCCTATCCCACAATATTGTGTTGGATCCATAAGGTTTCATCATGGGAAGTGAAGGGTCCAGAAAAGAATGGCAGAACCTTTGGGTTGGAGGGAAACAGATCATGGGGTCCAGCTTGTTCCTGAGCAAGGATTCCCCAGGCCATGTGTCTAACAAGTGGCCCTCCAGATTTTGGCAGAACTCCCATGAGGAAGTACTCTCTCCCTCCTGAAGCAGCTCATTCTACTTTTGGACCATTCCCCCTATTAGGAAGTGCTTCCTTTTATCAGGCCTAAATTGGTTTCTTGGGAGCTTCCATCTGGTGAACTCATTATCAACTCCTAATTCTTCTCTACTCCACAGTGAACATCCTTATTTTTTCCCAGCTGACTTTCATACTTATGACCTGAGGTCTGGGCCTCTTTTGAGTCATGGAGCCAAGCCAGCACAATGACTGATGGGGAAGAGGCAGGCAAACTCTTACTCAGCAAGCAGCACCAGGCTGGGAATGCTTTCCTACAGCCTTGAAAGGAGTTCTGGAGTAGAATGGTATCTATTTGACCCACTAAATAGTGATGTTATATGGTTACAATATATTCAATTTAAAAAAACAAACTTTTTTTTCCAGGTCACATTCCCTAAAGATGGAGGGCCTCCCCAAGCTTATAGTTGATACCTTCCCACCAAACAACTGGTTATACAAAAAAACATTATAAATGCTAAATAGTGAGCAAGCCCACTTTTACAAGAAAACAGAAATTAGAGAAAATATGTGGATTAGAATATACCAGAAAATACAAACAGTGAATTAGAGCCCTTTGGATGGGAACCAAGAGAAAGGCCCTGATCTCACCCAAGGGGAAATTCCGCAAAATCTCTAGAGAAGCAAGCTGCAAATCAGAAACATATAGAAGAGCCAGCTTCCTCTAGATGTTTACAGGTCCCACAGTCCCTCTCTCTCTCTCTCTCTGTCTTTTTTTTCTGTCTCTCTGTCTCTATTTCTTTCTCTCTGTCCCCGTCTCTCTTTGTATGTCTCTCTCTCTCTTTTTCTCTCTTTGTCTTTCTCTGTTTCTCCCTATCTTTATCTTTCTCTGCCTCCGTCTCTCTCTCCATGTCTTGTGTCTCAAAAAGGTCTGGCACCATACATGTCCTCTTGAACAAAATGTCTCTTGTCCAGAGTTCTTACATCACCTCTGCTCCTTACCAATCACTTTGTCCTCAGCATTCTCTCCACCCATCAGAGCCACGCAGACAGCCTGTCTAATACCTCAGGCTTAGCTTGAAAGCTGGGTCACATATCTCTTGCTTATTCCCAATAGGAAAACAAACATTCGACCTCCTTGGAGTCATTGGGAAATCGCCATTGCTCTCCATACTTTCTGGAAGCGAGATTCTCTATCTTCTGCCATTCCTATTGCTGGCTCTCTTAGCTAACCCTTAGGGAGTGTGGGGGTGGGGTACAGAGGGAGACTTTCTGATTGCCACCCTGGCTAGGACTTCAGCAGCTAGGGGGCACCTGAGGGAGTCAAGCCAAATCAATAAGCATTTATTAAGTACTTAATATGCACCAAGCACTGTGTTAAAGGTGCTGGGGAAGCACTGGTGCTGGAGTCAGAAGGACCTGAATTCAAATACAGGCTCAGATACTTTGACATTACTAGTTATGTGACCCCCAAGCAAGTCCTTAACTCCTATTGCCTCATGAAAAAAAAAAACAAAACCCAAAAAAGTGCCGGGGATACAAAAAGAGTAAAAGACAGTCCTTGCCCCCAAGGAGCTTACATTCTAATGGAGAAGCCAACACATAAAAGAAAACTGAGTGGAAAAAATAGAGAAATTCCTGCAGAATGCAGGACAGCCTGGGGCAGAATGAAAGCTGACCTAGGCATCCCCCTTAAAATGAAGGGTCTGGGCAGCCGATACTTTCAAGGTGAGAGGTCAGTAGGTGAAGTGGCTTCTGTGAGGTGGTGTAGATAGTCTGGAGTGTGAAGCTGATGATATTAGTGTGATCTGGGTGCTTTTCCTCCACCCCAGTCCCAAGGAAAACAGCATCTGTGCCACAGAAACATCTCAGACAGAATCAAGCTCCTGATCACCTGGCCCTGGGCCCACGTCCTCCCTTTTTCCTGCCTCTGGTTTTGTGACTTCTCTGGCCAGAGCCCCCATGATCCCCTCTGCCCTCCTCTCTAGCCTCTCCACTGGAATGGAGATGTGGAATCCCAACGACAGTTTCAGCATCTTTCCATGATCCTTTGTTTCCCACTTGCTTTATCGTTGGATCCCCTACCAGGTCCTTGGACTTTCCCTCTTGGCTTCTTCACATCATTGGTACCCAGTTCCTCTATCCCACTCTGAATCTCCCAGCCCCCCTCACTCCCTGCTTTCTTTGATCTCAGAGGAAGGCAAGGGCATTAACAAGCCTTTTCTGAAGGCCTCGGCTGCCCCCTGCTGTTTATGACTCAAAACAGCCCAGAATCCCATTAGCCCTGATAGTCCCCAAAAGTCAGTGTCACCCTATTGGTATTCCTTTCCTTTCTAATTTGATGTAGCAAAAAGAAGGTACAAACGCACCAGCATGCATGCTGAGGAGATGAGAGCTTTGTACATCGGTGATTGTCATATTATTACTTCTAGCGCTGTACACATGGGTCAGTGTTCTAGGCACTGCTGAGTGCCGGGTATACAAAGAAAGACAAAAATAGCTCCTGTTCTCAAGAAGCTTGGCGTCTGAAGAATGCTGGATTTGGACTCCGAAGACCTGGGTTCCAATCCAGCCTCATCATTCACTACCTGTGTGACCTTGGACACATCCCTCACCAGGCCCCTGCTCCCTTATCTCTTAAGACATGCTCCTGTAGTTCCTTTCCTGCTCTAAGATCCATGAAAATAATTTCATGTGAATTGATTTGGAAAACACGTGTTAAACACTGTGCTGGACAGTGTGGCATAGTGGGTAGAGGCCCTCTCTCAGTCGGAATGACTGTAATGGAAATGCAGATTTAAAGATCTTCCCTGCCCCTAGCTTAAGTGCACCTGGAGCTTGTGGTGGGAGGCTTGTTTTTCAGGAAAGCCCACACCTTGATACTTTGTGATTGGGCAGTGGGTCAAGGAGGTTGTTACATTCTCTGAGCCAGGAGAAGGCTATATAAGCCCTGAGGAGAGGCTTTGCTTTGGGGCTCACTTTGAGAAGTGTTGTGTGATTTGACCAGATGAGACTCTGGGAAGCCGTTGTTGAGAGCCCCCCGGCTTTGAAAACCCAGATGCTGATGCTTCCCTCTCTGGTAACTGTGATTTGGTATTGATATAATGGTTGGACAGTTTGGAAGCCTGTCTGTTTGATCTGTAAGTTCTGTAACTCTGAGGTTCGGGGTGCTGACCTTTTTCCCCTGAACTAGGTAATGTATGTTTGTTTGATTAAAGTAAGCTTGTTAACCCATTTTGAGTTGCTTTCCTTTTGAAAAGCAGATCTAAGAACCTGTGTTGGCAGTCACCCTGGGGATATTGGGGTGCTTGCTGCTACAATGACTTGGGTTCAGGTTCTACTTCTGATACATACAATGTGACCTTGCAAAGCTTCTTAACTTCCACTGCCTGGGGAAACACAGAGAAGGTTCTGACTTGTCTGGGTTAAGGGAGATCCCTCATCTAGAACTTATTCAGTCAGTCAATAAACATTCATTAAACATGTGCCAGGCACTGTTCTAAAAGCTAGATACAAAGAAATGCCAAGAGTAGACCCTATCCTCAAGGTTGGGGCCCAGCCTGGAGTCAGGAAGACTCCTCTTCCCGAGTTCAAATCTGGCCTCAGACACTTCCTAGCTGGGTGACCTCAGGCAAGTCACCTCACCCTGTTTGCCTCAGTTTCCTCATCTGTAAAATGAGCTGGAGAAGGAAATGGTGAACCACTCCAATATCTTTGCCAAGAAAACCCTAAATGGGGTCAGGAAGAGTAGATAGACATGACTAAAAAACAACTCAGCCACAAAAATCCTCAAGGAGCTCACAATCTAACAAGCTCTGTGCAAGAAAAATAGAAAATAATTAACGGAGGAAAGGCATTGGAATTGAGAGGGGATGGGAAAGGCTTCCTAAAGAAGGCGCGATTTTAGTTGTGACTTAAAGGAAGTCAGGAGCAGAGGAGGGAGAGCATTCCCAGACACAGGGGACAGCCAGGGAAAACGCACATGACTGAGAGATGGAGCATCTTGTTCATAGGACACACACAGGAAGCCAGTGTCACTGGATCAAAAGGTGTGTGTTGGGGAGTGAGAAGCCTGGAAAGGTAAAGGGGCTAATGTGGGGAAATTGGACTGGGAGAGTAAAGAAGGTTCAAGGGATTGGAGGTCATGGTGTGAACGAAGAGTAGGATGTGAAAAGGGAAAAAAGAAGAAATGGTAGAAAGTCAATATATTATGGTCAGAAAGGTTGGGAATTCTTGAACATGAAGGTGGTATATTTGTAGGTGACAGCCGGATCAGGGGTCTGACTGTCTTTGTATGTGGCTGAGGTAGGTGAAAGAGTAATTCATGGGAAGTAGGTAGGGTGAGGAACTGAATGGTTAGGGTATGTGAGGAAGAGTCAATAGGCATTTTGAAGTCCCTTATTGTAAGGGCAGGAGTAGGGGAGGAGAGAAAAATTGAGCCAGGTACTAGACCCATTAGGGAAGTGATCTGGAAGTCTATAGACCAGCAGTTACCAGGATTTTGATTGGATGGTAGTTAGGCTTTGCATGAATCTCAAAGAAGATGCAGTTACTGAGTGGTGGAGGTAGGGAAACAGTAGGAAAAGCAATGGCAATGGAGACCAAGGAGTGCTCCAATTACCTTGCCTTGACTAGTGAGCCAAGGGGAATGACAGAAAGTGTAACCAGTACTGGAAAGGGGAGGTAGGGAAACTAGTAGCAGGGAAGCCAGGTTTCAGTAATAGCTAGAAGATGGAAGGAGTGGAAGAAGAAAAGATTTAGGATGAAGGCAAGTTTGTTGCCTGTGGAACAGGCATTCCAGAAGGAACAGTGAAGGGGGTGGGTAGTGTTTGGTTGAAACTTTGGGGTGGGAGGAATGAGGGAGATGGGAATAAAGAATCAGGTGGTGGGGAATGGGGTTGAGGTGATGAACTACAGGGGTTCAGAATGACTAGTATATGTAGGGTGTGAAGGATGGTGAGGGAAAGGCTCCTGTTCTGGGAGGATGGAGACAAATGCAGTACAAGATTGAAGGCATGGAATGGGGAGCTTGGAGCCTGCATGAAGCATGCTCCAGATAGGCTAACTTGGAAGCACCCTGTGTGTCTGTGTCCTCCTACCACAAGGATGGGAGTCACCTCCTTCTCCTGGCTGCATACTTAGCTAGAATGGGCTGTGTCTTTAAAACTATCAATCCTCCTCTCTTTCTTGTGGTCCCTGAGGGTAAAGATCACACCCAGGAAGACAGAAATACCTGCCCCTGCTCCCCTATCCCTTTTCTCCTGGCTCTGAGAAATGAGCCTGGGCTTCCTCTTGACTCAATTTGCCTTCTCAGTTTCAAACAGCCAGTGGACCTGGGAGTTTGAGCCCTGGTGCCAGGATTTCAGGTGGGACCCTAGACAGTCAGTGTAGCAGAGAAGCCCTGGGAAGTCAGTCAGAGTGCCAGGGACTGGAGATACCAAGGCCCTGACCTCATGTAGGACACAAATATTTTCCTGGCTTGAAGAACGGAATTATGTAAATGTTTGAAGGCAGGAAATGGAGTGAAGTTAGTCTATATTGGCAGGAACAGTGTTTGTGAAAGAGAAATAGTAGGACTAGTTACTATATTGTCCTTCAATTGATTTATAGAGACATTAGACAACTTGTTTATACAGCATAAGAGCATATAATATATAGTTGAATAAATAAGGTGTTTGCAGTCATCTCTCTACAGAGCTATCAGACTCTGGTTAGGGAATAGAAACCCCTTGTTGGTGAGAGGGGATTGCCAAGTCCCCACATGACTGAGTAAATAATCATTTAGGAGACTCCAGCTGTGTGGGAAAGGCCCAGGTCAGCATAATAGTGTACATAGCAATAATGGCCCAATGTATATGCCACTTCACATCAGCAAAGTGTTTTCCATAGGTGATCTCATTTGGACCTTGTGGTTGTAAGGCAGGTATTACTGTTATATGCATTTGGCAGTTGAGGAAACTGGGATCCAGAGAGATTAATTAAGTACCTTCCCTAGGTCACAGCTAATAAGAGTCCAAGGTAGGATTTAAACCTAGGTTTTGCTGACTCCAAGTCTCACTATACCACACTAGACTTTGAGTTGTGAATTCTGGACTCCCATCCCAGCTGTATGTACCTGGGAAAGTCACCTCCAACAATGTTGATGCGACCCATCCAAGCTTGACTTTTTCCATGTCAAGGGTGTCCTGGAAAATATTTAACTGGCTCTCTGGGAGAAAAAAAAATGTAACAGGACACACTTTTAAGTTTAATTCACATCCTTAACATTTTCTTCATCATTCTCTTAAGTCTAGACAATAAAACAATAAATCAAGCCCTGATTTATAGCATTTGCCCTGTATAAATGATCACACTGAAAATTTAACAACCAGCTCCTGGGAGACAGCTCAAGCACATCTGTCTCTTATGGTGAGGAAGACACTGTGTAAACTACAAAGAGCTATGGAGCAGGAGACATGGTTGGGACCATGATCACAGCTCCCTGCTGCACACCCCTTTCCACAGTGATGCTCAGCCCAAGGGCTTGCCCCTGTTTCAGTGATGAACACCCAGAGAAGCTGGCAGTCAGACACTGAGCCAGAAAGGAGATGTGATCGTGTGGCCAGGGAAGGGCACCCACTGCGTCTCACAGCTGCAGTGAGGCCAATCAAGGCAGCACCTTCTCCATCTTGAGCCAGGAGCTGATCAAATATCCCACAGTAGAGCAGGTCAGACTCCCTGCTGGTAACCAGCCCAGGCTCCCTCATTCTGTTCTTGCAGAGAACCTTCTTGGGAGAGAAGTGAGAGCAGATGAGAGGGATCTCTGACTGCTCTGCTCAGCTCAGGTCTGGGACCCAGTGTTTCCCCAGAGGGCAGAATTCATGGTAAAGACTCTGAATCATCTTGTAGGTTGGCAAAAAGAGCTGACCTCAGCTGGTCACACTGAAAGCTGGGGTCACCAAAGATGAAACAGACCACAGAGTCAATGGGACCCTCTTGATTGGAGAGGCTCTATAATGCAGGGAAAAGTGCACTAGTCCTGACATCAGAATCTCTCAGTGCCCTGTGTGTGTGACCTGTCATCTTCAGCAGGAAGAAGACTGGATTTGTAGTCAAACGAAACAAGTTCAAAACTTGGCCCTACCTCTTGACACTGGCATGAACTTGGGTGAATGTAGCGGCAAGCACCCCAGCATCCCCAGAGTAGTTGGCAACACAGGTTCTTAGATCTGCTTTTGTAAAGGAAAGCAACTAAAAATGGGTTAACAAGCTCACTTTAATCAAACAAACAATATCATTTACCTAGTTCAGGGGAAAAAGGTCAGCACCCCGAACTTCAAAGTATACAGACAGAAGTTTCAAAACAGAGAAACAAACATCAAGCAGACAGGCTTCCAAACTGTCCCAGCATTACATCAATACCAAATCACAGTTACCAGAGAGGGAAGCATCAACATCTGGGTTTTCAAAGCTGGGGAGCTCTCAACGGCTTCCCAGAGTCTCATCTGGTCAAATCACATAACACTACTCAAAGTGAGCTCCAAAAGCAAAGCCTCCCATCAGGGTTTATATAGCCTTCTCCTGGCTCAGAGAATGTAACCACCCTCTTGACCCACTGCCCAGTCACACAGCATCAAGGTGTGGTCATTCCTGAAAACCAAGCCTCCTACCACAGGCTCCATGTGACCACATTCAGCCTATTAGGAGGCAGAATATACTTTCAAATTAAAGAAGGTTCTCAGAGTCACTTAAGCCAATCAAAGGGCCTAGGGGTAGGGAAGATCTTCAAATCTGCATTTCCATTACAGTGAATTCTTTTCCTTCCCTGGGCCTGTTTCCTCACCTATAAAACAAGGAGGGCTAGACTGGTTCTACTTCAGCTTTAACTCTGTAATGCTATGAACTGTTCTGTGACTCAGTTTCCTTTCCTAAAAGAATGGGCATAATAATGCTTGGGCTCCTTGCTTCCCATTCAGGGCTCTTGTGGGGATTTGTAAACCCCAAACCTACAGGAACTCCCTAGGGTAGGGGTTCCCTCCACCAATCCTGGTCTTGAGGTCCCTGCAGCTTAGGAGACTAATGGTCCTTGGGAGCTGGTGGGGTCAAAAAGCTATCTGGTGGTTCCCCATTTCCTTTAGGATCAACTAAAAACCTTTCTATTTGGCATTTTAAGCTCATTACTCCTCATCCCCCTCCATGCACTTTACAATCCAGCCAGATTGGCTCCTTATTGTTTTGTGCTCATAATGCACCATTCCCCACCTCCACACCTTTGTCCTGGTGGTCTGCCATGCCTGCAGGTACCTCACCTCAACCTCTCAGCATCCCTGACTTCCTTCAAGATTCAGTTCAGCTCTTCTGCGGAGGGTCTTTCTCAGACAGACATCCTGCTGTAGATGCTCCCCTTCCCCAAACATCCCTGGATTCATTTTGTATGTGTTCTGTTTGAGTCATCTCCCAGTTAGAATGGAGGCTCCTGGAGGGCAGGAGCTGTTTTTCTTTTGTCTTTGTATCTCCAGTACCTGGCACACACTTTCCAGGCATGGCATGGTGCATAGCAGGCACTTAAATGCTGGTTGATTGAGCTTAGGTAGATCACTGGGTTGAGTATTCTGTTCTGGGGTCATTCCTTGAAGCAAGCTTGCTAGGACCCATCAGGATCTACTTTGCTGGCAGAGGCCTGGAGAACCCAAGTTCACCACCACATTGCTTGGGAGGACTTGAATGGCGCTGAAGTGCCCCAGAGAGCACCTTATTGGTGTGGCACCAAGGAAGAAGGGGATTGCCATGCACCCCTTCTTTACGGCCTGCAGTCCACCCTCTGTACAGTTACCAAAGGGATTTTATTAAAGCTTTGGTCTGATCATGTCACCCTCCAGCCCCTACTCAAGTAACTTCAATGGCTCCATGTTGTCTGCAGGATAACCTGGGGCCCCTTTCTACCTTTCTGGTCTTCCTCCACTTTAGTCCCTTCCAGACTGACCTGATTGCTCTCCACATACTACATTCCATCCTAGTTTTCCCCCACGTCTGGAATGATCTCCTTTCTCATAACCACCTTTTGGCATCCTTGGCTTCTTTCAAGACCCACCTAAAATACAACCATCTGTTAGGGGGCCTTTCCTGGTCCTCCCGACTACAGCCTCCCCCTCTAAGATTACCCCCCACCCTCTTTATATGTGTCTTGTTTGTACCAATATATTTTCATGCTGTCTCCCCCTTTAGACTGTAAGCTCCTCCAGGCAAGGAGTATTTTTGCTCTTTTTGCATCCCCAGGGCTTAGCCCAGTGCTTGGCACATAGTTGTTGTTTGTTCTTCATTTTATGAGGATCAGTGACATCCTGGGGTGGTGTCTTGACTTGCTCATGGATTGGATTTGAGGCAGAGCTGTACAAAGTCTCAGCCTCACTCTCTCTTCCTGAGCATTGAAGCCCAGTGGCAGGACAAGAGTCAGGATGACTGGGGGATGGCCCAGGATGCAGTGGATGCCCTTGGCACCTTTGATGCCTGACCCAGCTCTGAGTTCTCCACAGAGCCTGCTTCAGCTGCCTTCAAGGCCACTGGAACCAACTGTTCTCATCCTCCATTCCACCAGCTAAGTCTTCACATGCTTGGGGTAGATACGCCCTAACTCACCACCTTGTTTGAGACCTGTTGGTTATCTGGGTTTAGCAATCTGCTGAGATGGTTTACTGGGGTGTGGTTGCTAGTCATGCTATCGTTTCTTGGAGCCCCAGGTGAGAGCTGAGTGCTAGCTAGACACCAGAGGTGAATGAACATCCCTGAAGGGGCTCGGCAGCCCTCACCCTGGAAGTGCTAGTTGTCCTGAACATTGGAAGCATCTAAAAAGAGCTTGAAGATTGGCTGATTGGTTGGGACTTCCCATTCAAGTCTCCCTCCCTCCACTTCCCTTATATGAAGCCCACATCTGTCCATGGAAGTCACTTAACCTCCGTTTGCTTCAGTTTCTTCATCTGTAAAATGGGAATGGTAACAGCACCCACCTCTTGTTGAGAGTATCAAATGAGAACATCTGTTAAGTGCCCCATAAACTTTAAAGAACCATGTAAATGGTCACTATTGTCATGATAATAGAGGAGCCCAGGTGGTACTGTGGAGGATCTGAAGTCAGGAAGACCTACTTTCAAATCTGGCCTGAGACTCTTGCTAGCTGCATGACCCTGGGCAAGTCACCGCATCTGTTTCCCCAACTGTAAACTTAGGATGATAATAGCACTTGCCTCACAGGGTAGATCAAATGAGATAAAAATTGCACTGTGGTCAGCACAGGACCTTGCACATAGATAGTAAGAGCTATGTAAATGTTAGTTGTTATTATTATTTCCTGCCTCTGTCGTTCCACACTTAGTGCCATCGGTTTCATCTTATATAATTTCTCCTTGTAGCCACAGGAAGGGGCCTTCATATCCTCAGGAGGTAGCCAGGGAAATGACAACAAATGCAGGCATTGTGAGCTGGGCTTTTAATCATGGCTGCATTTTTCATAATGTGCTAAAAGCATATCTGCATTCACCACTGGAGAGGAGACAAGTGCAAATCAAAAACAGGGTCCATTTGGTTCTATTCCAACTTATAAACACATTTCTTAAACAAAGCCAGATTCCCATGACTCCAATGGCATGTACCGACCACTTCTGAGAAAGTGTCCCATGTCTAAACTATGCACATTTGGGCATTATTTTGATTTCTCCCCACCCTGAAATTTTAGGGTTTTTTAAAATAACTTTTAGTAATAATCTGATATTGTCAGTGGATAAAGTGAATGTGATAAACTTCCTTAATATGAATAACATTTAACTGTGATATTATAGTGATGAATAATACCCTTATGGCCGTGGGAAGATTGTCATACTAATCTACTGTTGGGAAGCGATGAATTGGTCCAGCCATTCTGGAAAACATTTTGGAATTATGTGGAAAAAGTGACTGAAATGTACATACACTTTGACCCAGAGATCACACTATTGGCATATATTCCAACAAGATTAAAGAAAGAAAGAAAAAATGATCCCATATATATTAAAATATTCATAGCAGGAATTTTTGTGGTAGTAAAGAACTGGAAACAAAATGGGGGCCCACCAATTGGAGAAAGGTTAAATGAATTAAGGTTAAATGCAGTTGAATAGCATTGTCCCATAAGTAGTGAGGAAAAAGAGAAATGAAGAAACTTTTATGAACTGATCTGATTCCATCTCACCATGACATTGTAGATAGAATAGGGTCTTCAGAGGACTGACTACCTTCCCTTCTCGGGGTTCTAGGGTAACCCCAAGGGCTTACTGGCTTTTCTGCAAAGTCCTCAACTCTGGCCCCCATTCTGGTGTGCTTTTCCCAGTATTAACCAAGAGGAAAGTGGGTATCTTTTCTGATATCATTGATTTACCCATTGTCATCATTTGGCTTTTTACAGAGAGATTTACTGGTCCCTGGGGAGGGTGGGCTTGAATTCAATGTGGATTTTATAAAGCAATTGCCTCTCCAAGTTCACTTTCAAATTCTGGAGAACTACTCTGGGCTATAGGAAAGTAATGGTTTTCTCCTGTGTTTAGCTCATGGAAAACCTTTTCCTGGATTCTAGTCCCTGGGCTGGACCCTCTTTTTTGACCTTTCAAAGCTCACAAGGTGATAGTTGAATCCATCCCATCTCTAATATTTCTTCACCCAAGTTAGAATAGACCCAAAGGAACAGAGGTAATAGAAAGGCCATGTGCTCATGGCTTCATGTTGACCCAGGTGAAGACACAAAAAGTATCTTTTTGGTACTAACCAGGCAAATTTGGCTAGAGAAGCAGAACTGGGTTTCTGTAACATTTGACTCAGTTCTGGTCAGTGGCCAATTTTCTTCACCATAAAGCAAGTGAATAACTTTATGTCCCAGGTATAGATAAGAAACAGTCATAGAATACTCACCAAGTGGAGAGAGTGCCTGCCAGTCACCCTGGCCCAGAAGCAGGCTCCCTAACATCCCCATGGGGGTAACTGCATCAAGAGGAGTAAATGGTCCTAAGACCTGGGCACTCTTAGGCCAGTCCCCTGTTATGAAAACAATGCTAAGCATTAGGGTGGGAACTCATATTAAATACAATGATCATACTTTTTTCCAGAAATCAGAGGAGGAAATTCATGTCTCTCTGCATGGTATTGTGGTTGGTCCTTTGTTCTCAAAGAGGACCATCAAATCAGGAAGATGATGCCATGATTTGCAAGGGAATTGGATGTAAGTGAGGGAGGGCTGTGCAAGGTCACCAGCCTCACTTTCTCCTCCAGAGCCATCTGGGTTGAGGGACAAAATGCAGATCTCTCTGCATGGTAAAGGGGTGGGGGAAGTATGAGTGCAGAGCATTGTGTAATCTGCCATGCAGTTTTCTATTTGACCATACTTGCTTGTTACAAAGGAGAGTCCCTTAGAGCAGGGAAACACAAAACCAGAAGTAAAACAGTAATAAATGAATACCCTTAGCAGCAAAAGTTCCAACAATCATCATGGTCAGAAACTTCATTAAAATAAGGGTTTTTTTTTTTACTCCTGCCGAATGGTTCTTCCCCCACTCCCCTCTGCTCCCACTCCCCTTTGGCTTCCAGTACCCAGGCATGAATCTAAGGTTTGTTCTTTCAGTGAGAGTCTTCCCTTTAACTAAATCTGGTTTTGCACATGGAATGTCTGTTGCCTAGCAACCCAGCAACCTTCCTAGTCTCCAGTTACCGGTGAAATGGGGGAATATTATACAGCCTTTATTGGCCATCACTGGCATTCTCTGACAACTGGAGTTGCAAATCACAGGAGGTCAGCACTAGAAGATGTTGGTCCCCATCCCCATTTGGGTTGGGCAAAAGGCACGCTGGTGATTGAGGTCAATTAAGAGTCAGTTAAAGAGCAGGGAGAGAAAATGGGGCAAGATGTGATTCCCCTAGCACTTAGCACAGAGCCTGGCACAGGGAAGGCTAATTAATGCTTATTGATTGATTAGACTGAGAGAGGGATGTGGTCAAAGGAAAGAGGTCACAGGTACAAAAAAAAAAAAAACATCCAAAGCTGAAAGCAATGGTCAGACCGAGGGCAGACGAATGTTATGGAGCTAATAACAATTAATATGTAGCAATAATGAGAGACTGCGGTGTAGTGGATAGAGCTGGCTTTGCAATCAGGAAAACTTGGGCTCCTACTGACTATGTGACGCTGAACTTACCCTCTCACTGCCCCAGTGGACCTACTAAATCCATAATTGGTGGAGCAGGAGCTAATCTAACTTGGTAAAAAGAGTTCCCTTACTAGGCGTTTCTTGCACCAAAGAAATCACAACTGTGGTTTAAAATAAATCACGATTAGTGATGGGGAGGTTGGACCCCAGCTAAAGATTGGTAGTGACCCATGAGTGGGCCCCAATTAGTATGATGACTATAGTTCATCATTCATATAGTTTTTCATACAGTTTTAAATTTTTAAAAATTGTGTAACTTTGAAGGTCTTGCAAATTGCTTTGTATACAATATTTCATTTATCCTCACAACAACCCAGTGAGTGAGGGGTCTGTTGTTATCCTTATTTTTACAGATGAGAAAACTTGACTCATCTTCATGAGTTCAAATCCAGTCTCAGACACTTACTAGCTGTGTGACCCTGGGCAAGTCACTTAACTCTGCCTCAGTTTCCTCATCTGGAAAAAGGCTCGGGAGAAGGAAATGACAAACCAGTCCATTATCTCTGCCAAGAAAACTGCAAATGGGGTCATAAAGAGGCAGACCAGACTGAATAAATACTGACCTAGTTCTAATTCTATCTTTGGTACACTTGTTCCCTCTCCAGGAGTGGGGTTAAACACTCTTTTAGCATATTATTGTTAATTAGTTCTTGAGCTTTTTTTTTCTTTTTGGAGAGCTGTTGGGGTTAAGTGACTTGCCCAAGGTCATATGGCTAGTAAGTGTGTCAAGCACCTGAGGTCACATTTGAACTCAGGTCCTCTTGACTCCAGGGTGTAGCAGCAAGCACCCCAATATCCCCAGGGTGACTGCCAACACAGGTTCTTAGATCTGCTTTTCAAAAGGAAAGCAACTCAAAATGGGTTAACAAGCTTACTTTAATCAAACAAACACACATTACCTAGTTCAGGGGAAAAAGGTCAGCACCCCAAACTTCAGAGTTACAGAACTTACAAATCAAACAGACAGGCTTCCAAACTGTCCCAACATTACATGCATCAATACCAAATCACAGTTACCAGAGAGGGAAGCATCAACATCTGGGTTTTCAAAGTCGGGGGGCTCTCAACAACGGCTTCCCAGAGTCTCATCTAGTCAAATCACACAACACTTCTCAAAGTGAGCCCCAAAGCAAAGCCTCTCCTCAGGGTTTATATAGCCTTCTCCTGGCTCAGAGATTGTAACAACCTCCTTGACCCACTGCCCAATCACAAAGTATCAAGGTGTGGGCTTTCCTGGAAAACAAGCCTCCCACCTCAGGCTCCAGGTGCACTTAAGCTAGGGGCAGGGAAGATCTTTAAATTTGCATTTCCATTACACAGGGCTAGTGCTGTATTCACTGTGCCACCTATCCGCCGACCCCCCCCCCCCTTGAGCTTTCTTTCATATGCTGTCTTCCCCCATTAGACTGTAAGTTCCTTGAGGGCAGGATTGTATTTGTATTTGTAGGGCTTAGCTCAGTACCCAGTAGGTGCTAAATAAATGTTCATTGACTATTGAAATTCCAGTTGAGGTTGGGGTAGAGTGAGAAACCTTAGAGAGATCATAATAAATATATTTATGTAGCATTTTAAGGTTTGCAAAACACTTCAAATACATGATCTCATCTGATTCTCACTAGAACCCTGTGAGGTTGGTGAGGAATCTGAGGCTGAGAGAGGTCAAGCCAGTAAGCCATTAGACATTTAATAAGTGTTTACTTTGTGCCAGGCAGCTCTGGGGAATACAAAGAAAGATAAAGACAGGCCTGTCTCTCTAGGAGCTCACAGTGTAATTGGGGAGACAACCTGTAAACACCTTTGTACAAACATAATCAACAGAGGGAGGGCCCTGGAATTATGAGTCTAGTATATAGTGCATGCAGATAGCCATTTCACCATTATATATCCTAACTAGTGCAATGGAAACACTAATTAGACCTATACTACTTGGTGCATACAATCAGACTTAAAAAAATCAGACTAATTAAAGCTTGCAAATAATAGTGTCTAAAAACATATCACCACCCTGACATTTTAGAGCTTCTTAAGACTTGTCTCCTCCTGGACTCCCCAGCATTGCCTCTCTGGCCACCAAAGTCCTCTGGGCTGGTCTCCCTCTGGTGAGGTTATCTGGCAGGTCTCCAAGACCTCCATCACTCTGCACTGCCCCTAACCAACACGAACTGCTCAAGTCTCAATGGGGTGGTTTGGGCAGGAGCTGGCCCTAGTCTTGACTGAGGAATAGGCTAATGGCTGTGGTCGCAGGTGGGTTTTTTAAAACTTTTATGACGGGTTTTGTAAATTGCTTACCACATATTTTGATTGGTAGTTTAGTTCAAAATAACGGATAATGGTTGTTTATATTGTTTTTCATTAGTCATCTGTGTTATTGATATATCTGCATATGTTTATCAGAATATACACATGTTGAATTGCTTACCCTCTTGGGAGGGATATAAAGGAAGGGGAAAATTTGGAAATCAAAATTTTATAAAAAATGAATGTTAAAAATTGTCTTTACATGGAATTTGAAAAAATCAAATACCATTAAACATTTTAAAATACTTTTGTCTGATAATGAGCACCTTGATAATAAATGGGTAATCAAAATTAAAAAAGTATATAAACATGTTGCTTACTACGTTATCACACACATTTTTTTTATCATTGAAAACCAGTATGTTACTCAAAACAATCACAAAATGGAGGCTTAAAAGATGGAATCAGTAATTCTAATTGACAAACTATCTTACTAAGGTATTATCAATTATACTAAATTAACAGTTATTCCTACTATCTTATTAAGGTTTTAAAACTTATTCTCACAACAAAGGGGCATTAGGAATGGTTTCCTGGAGAAGGTGGGATTTTAGCTGACATTGCTCAGGGTCATAGAGTTGGGAAGTATCAGAGGCAGAATTCAAACTCAGGTGTTATTGAATTCTAGTCCGACCATCTATCTATCTTGCCACTTCAGACACAAATTCCCATGGGGCAGAGATCCTAGGATATTGCTTTTTGGGGAGGGAAGAAAGAGACCCTCAGACAACAGCCAGAGGACAGAGACCGAGAGACTGCAGCTGAGGAAGTCTGTGAGCTGTGTGAGGGCAGGGGGAGAGGCTGGAAATGGAGGAAAAACTAAAAGATGGGAGGAATTGGGAACTTCCTAATTTAACTAATAATAACAACAATGACAATTATAATAGCTAGCATTTCTATTTCACTTTAAGGTTTGAAACGTACTTTACAAATATTATTTCATTTTATCCTCACAAGACCTTGGTAGTTATCACCATTCTTCATATAGAGAAACAGGTGGAGAGAAGTCATATGATTTACCCAGGGTCACGCAGCTGGTCTTGCTAAGTAGCTGTTCAGTTATTTCTTCTTCCTTGGGAAGGATTACAACTGACATTATCTGCATTTTGGCTTTTTTGGGCAAAGTCCTTGCCCTGGTTACAGCTATGGTTGGGACATATGCAAGTGTTGACTAGAAATGGTCCTGATATTCCAGTTTCAGAGTTATGTGGCTTTATAATACAATTTGTTTTGTTGATGTGGATTTCAGCTCATTATTATGACCTGGGAGAAACAGTGTGGTAGAGAGCTGGCCTTGATGTCAAGAAGAACCTGGGGAAGTCTCTTAAAACAGTAAGTTATGGATCTGTATTGGTGGAAGGAGTTTCCATACAGGGAGTTTCCTAGATCAATGAAATATCTCCATCATCATCATTTTAATCAGTACACAAGTACTCAAACTGATGTAATTTTCTTCTCCATTGATGCTGATCACAGTCCATTTCTGTCCATAGTGGGTGACTCTTGTCTAAGTCCTCCCCTAAGTCCAACAGGCTGGAAGCCTTCCTTGATTTCTGCTGACATTGAGACAACACTCCCAAAGTACTCAGGCTCTTCACCTGTTGTCCCTCCTCCCACCTGGTGACCACCTCATCACGCATTTCCCTGCTGACATTTTTCACTTCTGCTCTACTTTGAGGGGACAGATTGCAGGGTCTATGTCCCCATAGGAGTGTAAACATAAAGGGATCCAGCTGGATGGCTTTGGCCATTGCTGCTCCTAGCAGTGGTGATGTCCATGGTGATAGGTGTGAGAAAACCTACATAATATGGAGAAATTTCATGGTGTAGGGTGTAAACTATGTCAGGAGAGATGTAGGTTTGAATCCTGACCCAGACCTTCATTAAATTTATGTATTTGGACAAATGGCTTCACTACCCCAAACCTCAGTTTCCCCATTTGTAAAATGGGCTTAAGAGGAAGAATTTGATCCTAGGTTCTCCTGACTTCCAGTCTGGCACTCAAGCTATCCACTGGGCCACCTTGCTGTCACTATTACAATATCATAAATGTCACAATTATTGCAAATTACAAATATTACAAAATCATATTAGGACAACACTTTAGTCTGAAATCCTTAGTCTAATCTGAACAATGATGGGTCCTGGACCCTGAATTTTCCCATACACTTTAACAACCCAGTCCCTGGCATCTCAATTAAGGCATTTGGCCCACCCCAGCCCACCTTGATTACTTAATTAGTTTACCTGATATCCTTAATCTTATCTAGATCTTTTCACTGTTGCACCTGGCTCACGCCAGGCTACTTACCACTCTTTAATCCCATCCACATCTTCTCACAGTCTTTTTGTATGTATCAGTCCCATCCTCACCAAATTTGCAGACTCACTAAGAACACTTCACAGCACCCTGCCATTGGCCATACAATGTCAGATTCCCTAAGAATCTCTCCTACACTTCCAGCCTCAGACACTTAACTCTAAAACTAGCCTTGTGACCTTGGGCAAGTCACTTAACCCAAAACAAACCAAAAAAAGAATTTCTCCAGCTCCTATTGGTGTTACAAATAAACTTTGCTATTTTGACTGAAAGAAGGTTTGAAGGCTTGAATTCTTTCCAGGCAGACCACCCCCCAATACCTTACATTCCTAGCACCCCAAACCACAACAATCAAAACCCTTATAAGTCTTTCTTTAACCCTGATTCCCAACCAATGCCCCATATTAAAATCTTTTTACATCATTCCTACTGAAGATGCAACCAGTTTCTAAATGGAGAAGTTTAATCAGATCAGGTGGAACTGCTCCCTTCAGTGATGAGGGTAAAGATCAGACTAATAGAAGGAAAACATCTTTGATTAATTCGATTAATAGAGGTGTCTCTTGAAATGCCTTTGACTAGGCTGAAAGAAGAAAGCTTGGAAACAGTGATTAAAGAGGGATTGAATGATTTTAGGACTCTGATTTCCGGGTGTGCCAAAAGTTGTGACTGTTACTCTCTTTGATGAATCAAAACTGTCACCTGAAATTCTACCTGAATTTTGTAATTATGTTTTGTTTTGTTGTGGAATTATGTCTTTTATTTGAGAATTTTAACTTTGCCATTGAACCCTATAAATTGTATGTAGAAAATAGCTTGGGCAGGGCATCGAGTGGAAGGTGGGGGGGGGGAATGGAGAAATACTTAAAGGCAGGGTTGATTTCTCTCCCTTTGTCTTTTTTTATTCTCTAAGCAGAGAAATTTTGAATTTACTTAATTAAAAATATGTCGTTGGTAGGTTGTATATCAGATGAAGAGCAGAGAATTTTGTTTCATCCCAGATGATCAGGTCTGGGAACTCAAGCTATGAAGGTAATCTTATTCCTCAAATTCTCCACATCAAACCCACTCATCCACAGAAGCATTAAAAATAGGTCCTTAGGGGCAGTGAATAGAGCACTGGAGTCAGAGGACCTGAGTTCAAATCCGGCCTCAGACACTTGACACACTAACCATATGACTTTGGGAAAGTCACTTAACCCCAATTGCCCTCCAAACCCCTCCCCCTTCCCCATCCCCACCAAAAAAATAGGTCCTTACCAAAGGACAGGTCAACATTAGTGATTCTCATCTTTTGGTACTAATGTTTCTATTTTAAAAGTCTATTTCTTCAGGGAAGAAATATCTGTTCTGGGACGTTGGTGATAATCTCAGAATCAGGAATGCAGCAGATTTAAGCCTAAAAGTCACTTTCAGCTCCTTTTCAGATGTTTCCTATCCACCAAGGCTTTCCATTTACCACCAGCTTTGCATTATAACTGCAGAATTTTGTTACAGCCACTTCCAGATGTAAATTGAGCTTTTGTTAACCCCTGTCAGATGTTTACTTTGATGAAACAGCCTAATTGTGCCTTTCCCTCTCCAACTTTTTACTAGGAGGATTCAGGTTTTTACTCCAGTTTTTACTAGGAGGATTCAGGTTTTTCCCACCCTGGGAGAAGCAAATCTAGAGATGTGTTTTAAAGGAAGTCTGATAATAGGATAGCTCTCATATACTTCCAAATATCCACACTACCTTTCTTCTGTGTGTGTTTGAAAAAAAACAGAAAACAAAGTAGATTCCTTTTCTTTGGGGAAGGGTTATACAATTTTGGTGATATGAATGTAACAAAATATTATGTTGTGTATGAAGAATTCAGAGAAGCACGGGAAGTTTTATATGAACTGATATGAAATGAAGTAATTTGGTTCCCTAGATTACTAGTAAAAATAAACACATTTTATGTACTGGGATGAAAGAAGAGCCCAAGAGACAGTTTTGGGTTAATTAGTAATTATTAATTTGGCTAGCAAATAATCACTAAATTAATGACCAATGGTTTCTCTCAGTAACCAAAAAGGAACCATCAAGCTCATTGAATGGTTAAATACCTTTAGAGAAGTGGGTAACCCTCCCTCCACATGCTGAGATCAACCCTGATTGGTGAACATGAGGGGGTGGGTTTGAAAGCCTTTGCTTTTTGAGCTGAAACCTTGGCTCTATGACTCTATAAGACTCAGCTGCCTTCAGCTATCTGGACAAAAGATCATTACTACACTCTGATCTCTCTACCTTGTGAAGTCTAAGACAAAAGGATCCATCTCTACCCAGAAGATTTAAATTGAACAATGGGGGTGGGTGTGGGTTCTGAGAGCTTGAGTTTAATGCTTTTTTAGGGAGGGAATTCATCCTGATTAGATTCTCTTTCCACTTTAATCAGAAATAAGCTCTCCCAGTTGGATGGAGTTCCTCCCAAGAATGTTTCTGGAGGGTTCCAGGAACCCTTGGGCCTCATGTGGTCCTCTAGGTCCTCAAGTGTAACCCTTTGAATCCAAACTTCACAGAACAAATCCCCTTAATAAAAGGATTTGTTTTGTAAAACTTGGATTCAGTCCAAAGACCTTGCCCAAGGACCTAGAAGGCCACATGTGACTTTGAGGCCCCAGTTTTCCTCACCCCTGTGTTAGACCAATCTCACTGTCAGCCAGTGAATTCAGCCAAACTCCAAGGGCTGGTCTCTGAATGAGGAAATAGAAAGAGAAAAAACCCTACTAATAACCAACCTATGAATAATTGGTTACTAATAATAGAAAAACAGTAATTTCAGTACTCAACCTTCAAATTGAGTCTTGGATGCAGATAATCAAACAGAGTTCAGAGTCATGGCACAGTGAGCAGAGGGCTGGTGTTACAATCAGGAAGACCTGAATTCAGATCAGCCTTCAGATGCTTAACTAGCTGTATGACCTTGGGCAAGTCACTTTAGCCTGTCTGCCTCAGTTTCCTCACCTGTAAAATGAAGATAATAACAGTCCCTGGAGCAGCTATGTGGTACAAATGGATAGAGTGCCAGCCTTGGAGTCAGGAAGACTCATCTCCCTGCGTTCAAACTGGGCCATGGACACTTGCAAGCTGTGTGACCCTGGGCAAGTCATGTAACCCTGGTTACAGTTTCCTCATCTGTAAAATGAGTTGGAGAAGGAGATGGCAAAAAAAGAAAAAGGAAGCCACAAAGAAGCAGATGTTACTGAAATGACTGAACAACAACAAAACAGCACACATGTCCCAAGCATTGTCGTGAGATAACAAATACAAAGTACTTTGTAGCCTGGCACGTAGTAAATACTTAGTGTTTCCTTCCTTCTCTCCTTGTGGGTCATGGTTTCGAGGGGATGTAGACCTGGGAACCTGGGGTAACTTTTCTGGGGATCCCACTGGTAACAGATGGGGACCCCAGGTACTTTATTTGCTCCTTCTCTGTCCTGTAAGCTCTTGGAAAGTGGGGATAACATCTTTGTATCCCTTAGATCATCTGGCCTACCACCAGCTTAAAAATAAATTACTCAGTGCTCCCCTGGAAATCTACTTTCCTTAACTTTTTGATGTTTTTCTTTTTTTTTAATTTGTGTCATTTTAAAAAAATATAAATTAAAAAAAGATGCATCTTAAATTTAATAATTTATTGTAAATTTGTGGGTTTTTTTCTTCACCATGTTGTATTGTACAGGAGTCCTCACACACATACTGCCATGCTGGACTTGCTGACGATGCCAACACCTGCCTGTCAAGGCCTGTTGGTGGACTTGGCCCCCGATGACTCGGGACTTTCGGTTTGTGTTTATTTGTGAAATAACAGGGCGATCCAACGTTAGTGGCACTGCAGATGAGAGGTTCTGTGGTTTTCAACCTCTTCCCTCCACCCCCACCCCGCAATGCCCCCTCCAGGGGCCCACTTCCGGAATCTGGGGGCACGGAGTTAAAGCACAGTAACAGCTGACTGACTTGAGGGCAGATCAGAGGGAGCCATCTTGCTTTGGGAAGCCCTCCCCATGTGCAATCATTTGTTCATACCTCAGGGGACACTGAGGGCCTATTATGTGCCAACCGGGGCTTGAAGCCAGGAGCCACTGATCAGTGCATCCGGTCTTAATCGTGGGTCTATGGATTCCGAGGACTGGAACAATGCAGGCCCTCAATCAGGCCGCCTCGACTTCGCGTGATCTCCTTTAAACTATCTCCCGTCATTGGCCGGTGTGCGCTAGGCCCGGCACGTGTTCCATACTTCTAGCAGGGGAAAGGCGGGAAGCTACCCGAGCGTAGAGTGGCTCCAAGCGCAGCCCCAGGCTCCCGAGAGCACGCGCACGCGCACGTCCGCCCCACCCCGCCCCGCCCCGCCCCCGGCTCCCGCCACAACGGCCAGCCCTGGAGACTAGGGCAGCCGGCCGTCGCGCCTGCGCCCTGCAGCCACATCACGTGAGCACGCCAGGAAGCCCCGCCCGCGCCCCGCCCGCGCCCCGCCCCTCTCCGTCCTCGCCCCGCCCCCACCCCGGCGGGACGCTTGGAGGCGGCCCCCGGCACGTACAGCCTGGCTGGAAGTCAGGCGGGCGGGCGGTCGCCGGTCGGGGGTGAGTGTCCCGCGGGGGTGCGCGGGCTGCGGAGGGGCGGGGGGTGGAGGGGCGCGGGGGCGGGGGGCCGCGGGGCGGGGCAGGCGGCCGGTGACAGCCTCTCGCGGCTGAGGGGACAAGATGGCGGCGGGGTGCTCCCCTCCCCCCGGGCCCGCCCCCGCCTCGGGGCTCGCCTCCCGAGACCCCCCCGGGCCGGGCCAAAGCCGAGGGGCGGGGTGACCGACCGGGGAGGGGGGGCGAGAAGCGGAGGCGTGGAGGGAGGGGTCACTCCGCGCCCCCCTCCCCAGCCTGGCCTGAGGGGAGGCCCCCTCCCCGAGCAGGGGAGGGGGCGGGCTGCTGTCAGTGCCACGTGTCTGCCCCGCGCCTCCGAGAGGTCCGAGCCCGGCCGGGGGCGGGGAGCGGCCTGTCAGACCCCCGGGGAACCGCGCCTTCCCGGTGTCTTGGCCCCTCCTCGCTGCCGGGCGTTTGCGCGCCCCCAGACCCCGGAGCCCAGGGGAGTGCCCCGCTGCGGGGCCCCATGGCCAGGCTGCAGCCCCGGTAACCGCCGGGGTTTTCGGGAGCCGTCCCCCCATTTGACAGATGAGGAAACTGAGGCAGGGGGAGGTGAAGTGACTTGGGCAGGGTCACCTGGCGAGGCCGTGTCTGAGTCTGGATTTGAACTGCCTCCAGGCCGGGGCTTCTCCGCTCCCCGAGGCCTCCCTGGGGCGTGGGCCCCCCGTGGGAGTGTCCCCTTCCCTGGTACCCGCGGACCTAGTGCGCCCCGGGGACCCCCCGCCATGCCGTCCACCCCCAGGAGCCCGGGCCGGCCCGGAGCTTTCTGCCTGGACAGAGGCCTGGGCTCTGAGCTGATTGAGGAGCTGCCCCGCGGGGCCCCGCACCAGGAGGGCCCCCACAGCCCTGGAGGGGAAGGCATGAGAAGCTGTCCAGCAAACCCCCCTGCTCGAAGCCCTGTGAGGACGAGGGTGAAGGAGCAGACTTGTCAGGCTTATGTTTGACCAGTGTTGGAAAGTCTGGCCGATGTTAGAGGAGGCCGTTGGCCACATGTTGGGCTGGGCTCTGTGCAGTCTTTCTTATCGCTGATGCCCTGCCGAGCACTTAGTAGGGACTTACTAAGTACTTGCTGATTGTCTTTCCATTCAAGGCACTAGTCGTTGTGGTGGGATCCTGAGTTCTCTTTAGTCTCTGACAGCAGAATGGAAAGTCTGTCAGGGCCTTCCCAGGTGGCTGCCCTGGGCATGGACTGTGGTCTGAGAACTGGTCTAGCGAAGTCTGGAGAGGCCTGTGGTCCCGGTGTGGGCCATGGGATCCTGAAGACTGTTGGTAGATTCTGCCATCTGGATGAAGTCTGGGCTCTTTGGAAATGTTAGGGGATGAATTGAACAGCTCCCTCTCATCAGACTGATTGCTGCCCATAGTGAAGAGCCCTTGTCTGGACCGGTTCTCTATACTCTAAACATTGAGCAGAGTGCCTTTTGTGCCTCTGTGGTCACCCCGCTCTCCCCACCCAGGCAACAGGCATTAAGTGACACTGTGCCCAGGGACTGAGATGTCTGTTCCAAGAGTGGGCAGCATGGATCTGTTGCCAAGGAGCTCTTATGTTGTTAAAATAATTTTTTATTGATATCTTTTGCTTTTAATTACATATAAATACCATTGCATCCCCCATTCTCTTCTTAGAGAACAATTTCATAACAGAGTAGGAAAGATGGAGAAAAGAAAAAAAGTGAACAAACACAGGATCAGTACAACTCACCACCACATAAAAATACATGCTATATACAGTGTTCCACCCTGCTAGTCCCCTACTCGTACAAGAAAGGCCCAGGGGAGCTGCTGCCTTCTCCTCTCTTTGGGACCAAGCTTGATTGTTAAAATTTAAGAGCATAGAAACTTTTACCTGAGAAGTGACTTTCCTTATGCTGAAGTCTTTTAGGACTTTGCACTGTTCCCGTTTTCATCTCTCCATATTTTTTTGTGTACATGTCTTATGTCCCCTAATAACAACGAATACCTACAATAACTTACAATTATGTAGTGACTTAATGTTCACTAAGTCAGTCAATAAACATTTAGTGCCTGCTGTGTGCCAGGTTCTGTGCTAAGCACTGGGGGTGCAAAGAAAGATTAGTGACTGTCCCTGCCCTCAGGCAGCTCCTTGTCAAATGGGGGAGATGCCATTTAAACAGCTATATGCAAACAAGCCCCCTAAGGATAAGTTGGCAGTGATCAACTGAGGGAAGACACTGATATTAAAAGGGCTTGATAAAGGCTTCCTATTGAAGGTGAGGATTCAGCTGAAACTTGAAGGAAACCAAGGAAGTCTGGAGTAAGAGGAGGAGGGAAAGTGCCCGTGCCTGGGGCCTGGGGTGCTGGGAAGGGGGGATGGAACATCAAGGGTGTTCCACTGGATGCCACTGGGATCACAGAGTATGTGGCAGGGACTCGAAGAAAGACTTGGAAGGTTAGGGCAGCAGGTTTGGAAGGATTTTTGAACAGCAAACAGGATTTTCTGTTTGATCCTGGAGGGGAGGGGGGGCCTCACAGTTTGACATGGTCAAACCCCTGCTGCAGAAGATCCTGAGGGCTAGAATGAAGACAGACTTGTGACTGATAGACCCACCGACAGATTCTTGCTGCAATGCAGGTGTGAGATGGTGAGACCCTGCCCCAGGTGGTGACCTTATCAGGATGGAAAGGGGCCTGTGTGACATACGTTACAAGGTACACTAAGTCTGTCTTGGCAACGGATATAATGGGGGTGGGGTGGGAGGGAAGATGAGGAAGGAGTCCAAGTGGACCCCAAGCTGTGAGTCTGGGGGACTGGGAGGATGCTTTCTGACTGCTTTGTAAGGCAGGTGTTTCATTTTGCAGATTAGGAAACTGAGTTTTAGAGAAAAATCCGTCACGATCATGTTGGTAATAAGTGTTGAAACTTTGGCTTGAATCCAGGTTCCTTGATACCTAGTCTGTTGTTTCCTTTTTGACAAGTAGTGTTGTATATGTGCCTTTGCATATAATAAACCTTTACTGAGATATTGGGTGAAAGAATGGTTAGTATGAGCCCCCTCTGTCCTAGTAACCTCAGAGAGCATGGATGACAAACTTGCTTCTAAGGGGCCTTAGGTCACCAGGAAGAATGACTAAAATGCAGAGCAAAGTGAGGGACTTGGAGAAAACTCTGGGCTTGTCACCTAACTATGATGTAGATTATAGGGAAGATTATGAGAGTTGTGGCGTTAATAGCTTTCTTATTTTGTTCCTAGACTGATTGTCAGAACTCATCAAGGGAAAAGAAAGGACATTCTTGCCTGTCCTGTTGTCCCTATTTTTGATTTCTGATAGGAGTTTTCTTCGTTATGTGTGTAGCATGTTTCTTTTCTTGAATGTTTAGTTTATTTGTCCAGTTAACAAGCAGTTGTTTTCATTCTTCCTCACTTCAGTCACATTGGGGAAAAAATAGAAAAACCCTTGTAACAGATAGGAATTGTATGATCAAACAAAACATCTTCCTGAATTGTCCATGTCCCAAAATGTCTCTCGTTTTGTATCCTGAGTCCATCCCTTCAATGACAGGAGGGGGGAGGGGGGAGGGGGGTGACCTGCTTCATCATTCATCTTCTGATGTCATCAAATTGATTATTTTAAGTCTTTTACAGGATAATTATTACATAAATTGTCTGCTTCTGCTCACTTCACTCTGTGTCAGCTCATACAAGTTTTCCCAGGTCTCTATGAAAACTTACTATTTTTATAACACAACAATATTCTGCAACATTCTTATAACTTGTTCACCCATTCCCCAGTTGATGGACACACCCCCTTAATTTCTAATTCTTGGTCACTACCAAAAAAAGTATCTATATGTTTGTGCATATGGGTCCTTCTTGCTCTTTCTTTGGGAGGGATGGTAGAATACTATACTGTCAGAAAAAGTATTCTGGTCCCAGCTTCCCCCTAAACTAGTAGTATAAGTTGTTGTTTAGTTCCTCTGGGTCTTAGTTTCCTCATCTACAAAATGAGGGGATTGGACTTGATGTTTTCTAAAGCCTGTTGGGATGTCTTAAATTCCATGAAATGTTCATTAGCTACCTATGTAAAGAGTCATAATGTTTTTTTCACTGATATAATAGTGGAGCGATTTTGTTTAACAGTTTTATTTATTATTATTTTTTTAAAGCAATTGGGGTTAAGTAACTTGCTCAGGGTTACACGGCCAGTCATTATTTATATGTAGGTGCTCATTTTCTGAGGTCGGTTTTGATCCTGGGTCATCCCAACTCTGAGGCTGGTGCTCTTACTCACTTCGCCACCTAACCGCCCCAATGTTGAACAGTTTTTTAATGTTGGAAGAAAAAATTGCTTTATTTTGAATATGTTAAAAAAAAAAGATGATATTAACAGCTGATGCTGTCTTTTATTGTAGAGATCAAAATCCATGGGTTCAGCCAAAAATGTGATAAGTGAGCCTGTTGAAGTAGAAGAAGATTATCTAATGATGGTAAGTTATTCTCTCTTACAGGTAGGAATAACAATTTTTAAAAATTGTGTAAATTAATTTTATTTGAAAATAAGGTCATTTGCCTTGTGCAATTAAAAAGTTATTTTTAAAGTTGTTTTTAAAACTTTAGCTGGGCTTGCCCTTTTTCTAAAACTTAATCTATTTCTTGAACATTTTGTAAATTCCCCAAATACTTAATTTTTTGGTAATGAAATCAAGAGAGTGAATTTATTTGGTTCACACAGTTCTTTTTATAAGTAAACAAAGATGTATATTATTAATTAGTTGGTGGTGATTACTTTTAGATGGTTGTATTCATTTGTGTGTATGTTTATGTAACCTGAATCCTATTTTAAAGAGACTTGAGGGAAGTTTCTATTTAAATATATTCTATGATGAATCCTTTTGTAAGACAAAGAAAAATTATTCTCCGAACTCTTCTTTTTGTAAGTTTGTAATATTGTCTATCAGGTTTTCTTAGTGGAGTAGTGTTGTAGCCTGTGTCATAGGGTTGTTATGAAGGTCGAGAGGTCAGATATAGATAGACAAGTGCTTTGAAACCTATAGAGCTCTTTATGATATGTAGAATGTATATTATACAAATTTGAGACTTTGTTGTTACTAAATGAAAGACAAGGGAAAGGATACTTGAAATAACTGGATCACAGACACGTGTTCAGTCTTGTCTGCTTTAGCCATCCTTTGTCTTGCCAATGTCCTCTGTGGCACTTGTGCCCTGTGGCTTACCTAAGGCTGATACCCAACCCCCTCCGAAGTCACCCATTCCAGACCAGGTAGTCAGCTTAGCTAAATTAGGTAGACATTGGAGGGTTGGGGACAGGAGTGGGAATGAATAGCTGGTTTGCTTGTCCATAAAATATTTATTTTTTAATATTTGATTATTTTTTTAGATCTTTTTTTAAAAATTTATATATATTTGAAAGATTTAATTGTAAAACTTCGAATTCCAGATCCATTCCCTTCATCCCTTGTCACCCACTCCCGCTGGGAAGATAAGCAATTCAGTATATGTTGTACATGTCTAGCTATGCAAAACATTACCATAGTAGATATATTGTAAATGACTGGCTATATTTCCCTCCCACCCCCCACCTGATCCATTCCCTACTTTGATCCTGTCCCTCTTCAAAAATGGGTGCCTCAACCTCCCCTCCACCCAGCATGCCCTCCCCTCCATCATCCTCTCTCTCATCCCCCTTCCCCCTACTCTACGGCAGGGTGGGATATCCCATTTAGCATGTATGTCATTCTCTCCCTGAGCCAAATTCAATGAGAATATGGTTTTGCCTTTTTGCCTTCCTGCTCTTCCCCTCCCCTGCAACTACTTCCCCTTGCCTCTTCTACATGAGATAGTTTACCCTACCCTGTCTCTCCCCATCTCCTCTTGCCACTTTCCTCTCTCACCTCTTAACTTTACCCCTTAAGTATCATCCCTTCCCACCAAATTCAACCTGTGCCCTCTATCCATTTATACCTGTAAACATGTATACACACATTCACATATGTATTCATATGCCCATACACCCTTCTTCCATTATTTTCATACTGAGAGGGGTTTCAGCAGTCACCGTTATTGTTTTTCCATGTAGGAATGTAAATAGTTCAACTTTGATAAGTTCCTTTTGATTTCTTTTCTCTGTTTACCTTCTCGAGCATCTCTTGCTTCTTGTGTCTGAATGTCACATTTTCTATTCAACTCTGGTTTATTCCTCAAGAATGCTTGAAAGTCCTCTGTTCCACTGATTGACCATATTTTCCCCTGAAACAAGATACTCAGTTTTGCTGGGTAGGTAATTCTTGGTTTTAATCCCAGGTCCTTTGACCTGTGGAATATCATATTCCATACCCTTTGATCCCTCAGTGTAGAAGCTGCCAGGTCCTGGGCTATTCTGATTGTGTTTCCACAATATTGAAATTGTTTCTTCCTGGCTGCTTGTAGTATTTTCTCCTTGATCTGGGGATTCTGGAACCTGGCTATAATATTCCTGGGAGTTTTCTTTTTGGGATCTTTTTCAGGAGGTGATCTGTGGATTCTTTCAACCTCTATTTTGCCCTCTGGATCTAAAACATCAGGGCAATTTTCCTTGAAAATTTCTTTAAGGATGATTTCTAGGTTCTTTCTTTGATCATGGCTTTCAGGTAGTCCAATAATTTTTAAATTATCTCTCCTGGATCTATTTTCCAGGTCAGTGGTTTTTCCCATGAGATATTTCACATTGCCTTCTATTCTTTCATTTGTTTGGATCTGTTTAATAGTATCTTGATTTCTCATAAAGTCACTAGCTTCCATTTGCTCCAGTCTAACCCTGAAGGAATGAATCTCCTCAGTGAGCTTTTGAGATTCTTTTTCCATCTGGCAAATTCGACTTTTTAAGGCATTCTTCTCCTCATTGCCTTTCTGAGCCTCTTTTGCTATTTGAGTTAGTCTATTTTTTAAGGTGTTATTTTCCTCAGTCAGGCTGTTGACTGTCATTTCATATTTTTCTTGCATCTTTTTCATTTCTCTTCCCAAATTTTCCCCCACTTCTCTTATCTGCTTCTTAAGGTCCTCTATGGCCTGTAGCCAGCTTGTATTTTCATTTGGGGCTTTTGGTGCAGGAGTTCTGACCTCACAGTCCTCCTCCATGCTTTGAGCCTCTGTGCCCCTAAAATAAGAGTCCAATGTTGAACTTTTCTGTTTATTTTGTTTCATTTGCCTAGGCATGTTGCCACTTAATTACTTGATTTTTGGGCTTGTTGCCACAGTAGGACTCTGCCACCAGACAGGGGAGCTTTCGCCCAAACGTGGGGTCTTCACAACTTCCGCCAGTTGGGTGGCCTCTGTAAAGCTTCCACCCACTCTGGCAAATTGGATACCCACCCCAAACTTCCCCCCTAGACCACAATTCAGATCCAAGCAGTTTAAATCAAGAGCGATTAACCCCCAGACTGATTGCTGGATCTCCCTGCAGTTTGCAGACCAGGAGCTAGAGCCACTACTGACGCTGCGAAATGGCTTCTGTGCAGCTGTTTCTTCAGCAGCTTTTAGCCCCCAGGGGAGGAAGCCACATGTTCCCCAAATACTGGTCCCAAAGTCCATAGGGCACTAACCTCTCACCTTGTCGTAGGCATATCTGTGCTGATAATTCTGGAATCACCACAATTGCTGGTGTTCTGGGGTCCCTCCAGCCAGCTGAAGGCCCGGCCGCCTTGGGGCTAAAACCGCGGACCTGGGCTCCGCTCTACGCGCTGTGCTGTAGGTTCCCAGCACGCTGTGCTGCCTGCTCTCAGAGTGCTGCGCTGGCCGCTTCCTGCAAGGCTACTGGGCTGTCCTCAGCAGGAGGTTAGCTTCTCTGTGCTGTTCTGTGGGTGCTGTGGCTCCAGAAGCTGTTCGGAGTCCCCTTTCACATTATTTGAAATTTGTGTGGGGCAGAGCACATTGGAAATGCTGTTTCTACTCCGCCATCTTGGCTCCGCCCTCTAGTCTATTTTTTAAAGTGTTATTTTCCTCAGTCAGGCTGTTGACTCTCATTTCATACTTTTCTTGCATCCTTCTCATTTCTCTTCCCAATTTTCCCTCCACTTCTCTTATTTGGTTTTTTAAATCGTTCTTAAGGTCCTCTATGGCCTGTAATCCGCTTGTATTTTCATTTGGGGCTTTTGGTGCAGGAGTTCTGACCTCCTAGTCCTCTTTCTGTTCCATGCTTTGATCCTCTTTGCCCCCAAAATAGGAGTCTAATATTGAATTTTTTTGTTTATTTTGTTTCCTTTGCCTAGGCATGTTGCCACTTAATTACTTGACTTTTGGGCTTGTTGCCACAGTAGGACTCTGCCACCAGACAGGGGAGCTTCTGTCTGAAACATTGGGGTCTTCTCAACTTCCGGAGGTATTAGTTAGGTGCCCTCCCTGAAGCCCCTACACACTCTGGCAAGCTGGACACATACCCGAAGACCTCCACCCCAGACTGTAATCCAGATCTAGGGGGTTAAAGTGAATACCTCCCAGACTGATTGCTGGATTCCCCTACAGTTCGCAGGCCAAGAGCTGAAGCTGCAACTGAAGTTGCAAAATGGCAGCTGTGCCATGGCTCCTTCTTGCACTCCCAAATACTGGTCCCCATAGGGCACTAACCTCTCACTTTCTTCTAGGCAAATATGTGTTGGTAATTCCGGAAAAGCCACAGCTGCTGGTGTTCTGGGGTCCCTCCAGTCCCTCCTGCTGGTCCAGGCCACCCTGGGGCTAAAACCTCAGACTCACGGGGTCCTGTGCTCAGCTCACAGAGCTCTGCACTAGCCACTCCCTGCTGGGCTGCCAAACTGTCCTCAGCGGGAGGTTAGCTTCTCTGTGTTGTTTTGTGGGTGCTGGAGCTCCAGAGGTTGTTCACAGCCCCCTTTTACATGATTTTGAAGTGGTGTGGGCTGGAGTGCTGTGGAAGTGCTGTTTCTACTCTGCCATCTTGGCTCCGCCCCTTATTTGATTATATTTTAAAATAATAGCTAGCATTTATGTAGGAGTTTAAGGTTTGCCAAACACTTTACAAATACTGTCTCACTTGATCCTCACAACAACCTTGGGAGATAGGTGCTATTATTATCCTATTTTACAGTTGAGGAAGCTGAAGCCTGGAGAGGTTAAGTGACTTGCCCAGAGTCACACTGCTAGTAACTTACTGAGGCCAGATTTGAACTAAAGTCTTCCTAACTTCAAGTCTGGATCTCTGTCCCCTGTGCCCCCTAGCTGCTACACACACACACACACACACACACACACACACACACACACACACACACACACACACATACGCATGGATAATTAGCATTCACATATTTGTGTACATATGTGAATAATGTCTACTGTTGCTTTGTTATGAATGTTTCATAACTGATCCTTAAAAATTCTTTGTTCTTAGGGCTCTTTAAAGCCTCCTGTCCTGCTTATGAGGCTTTCTTGGAGAAAAGTGCTCTGTAAATTCAAAGCTGTGCAGTGAGCCCTGGGCCACTGTCACAGCTGGTGTCTCTCTGGAGCTCTCCAGTGACAAAGGCCCTGGGAGGCTGTGGGTGTGGTGTGACAAGATATAGCTCTTATGTCTTTGTTGTGCTTTCCTCATTCTTTGTCGTTCTCATTTTACTGGGAAGGTGCCTGGGGATTCCACTGCTTTAAGAGCTACCCCCCTCTACTATAGGCAACCTTAAGGGTTAAAATACAGCTAGTTACATTATTAACAGAATAAATGTGTGTGTTACCAATAATGGACTTTGGTGCTGCCAGATAATCTGTCATGTTGTTCAGTGTCTTCCTTAGGCATTCACTGGTTCCCAACCAACATTCTCACTAGTGAGCTGTCTAAAATGGGTACGTCATAGACCCGTTGCTGGGAGGGAACCTTTGAGATCCAACTAGTGTAATTCCCTTGTGAGAAGATGTTTTCTAGGGCCCTGAGGAGTCCACAGATCACAGCTTGGTCTGTCCTAAGGGGGAACCTCTCCCACTCACCTCCCTTCTACTGGTCTAAACTTCAAAGCAGTCTTCAGCTGGATTCCCTGTTGTACCTTCTCTATAGCTTCCTGAACCCCAACCTTATTGCCAGTTTCTCTTTCAGTGCTGCCCTGGTCCATTCACATGATCCAACATAATCTTAGGAGGGTGTGTTTATACAAGAAGACGAAAGTTCTAGTATACTTACATGTATGTGTCAATAGATTATATATATGTACATATTTATACACGTGATAAGAATTGTGTGATATATTTATATATTTGAATATACGCATAGGTGTATATATATCTGTGTCTCTATGAAAAAGCATGCTCAATGTTTCCAAAAGTTACCTGATTGATACTTACTCCCCCTGAGACCTGTCTGAAGGTTGTCTGGCCCTTTGACTTCATGACACCTCCTGTGATGACTAGATCCCTTCACAAATGTGTGTCGTCTCCTTTGTCTTGTGCCTGGAAGGACTTGTCTCCCTGAAAGCTTTGTCTGTTCTCCACTTAGCTTTAGCATATTAATTGATTTATAAGCAACATCCATCTTGACCAAACTGGGAAGCCAACATGATACCTTGCTACCCTAAAATTCTTCAACACACATATGATTTCTGCCTCATCATCCCCTACATCACTCAGGGTTAGTCATAAAAAAGCCATATGCATGGAAGTTACTTTATTTTAAAATTTTGTCTTATTTTTTTTTACATCACATTCATTTCCTAATACATCCTTCCCCTCTCCTCTATACAAGTAGCTATCATATGTAACAGATTTTAAAAGGGGAAAAAAAGCATCAGTAAAGCTCGGCACCTGTCTGCCCTGTGTGACAGTATTTTCAGTATTCCTTCCCCCACCCCAAACCCCCCACTTCCAGCTGCAGATGATTTCAGACAGCAGTCTGCTGGCTACTGAGTCTCCTCGTATTTAATCATCACATGAAAAGTGTGCTCCAGAGGCAGTGAGTTTTTGCATCCTTGGGGCTCAAGAGGATGTTGCTCCTGGGTGGGTGGTTTAGACCATAGCCTCCTGACTCTTAGCTCAGTACTGTTTTTGGTGTAACAAGCTACCTCTGGGTTAGTATCTCCTTAGGAAAGCTTTTCATTCATTGTGATTCTGGAAGGAGCTAAAAGTGCTTTATGTTTTGGGGCTGTAAGGTTGGGAGGGCTTGGAGGAAAAAAGGCTGTTTGAGTGATAGAAATAGTGCCCAGGTCTGTGGAGGAGTCTACAGGGAGTAGGACAAACTCAGGAGGAGAAAGTGAGCCTGGCAGGGTAGGGGAAAGAGAGTGAAGCTGTAGGAGATCTGGATATCCCTATCTGAAAAACAGCTCTTAAATTGAAAGAAAAAGTCTATGCTTTAAAAAAAAAATCTTTGGTGCTGCATAGTCCAACATATGCTTTGGATTGTGGGAGAAAGTCTCTTTGTAAAACTTCAAACTAGTGCTATGATTTTTGTCAGTGTGGGTTAATCCCTCCTTGGTACAGATTGCAGCCCCTTTGTCCCTTAGTTGATCTTTTAGAGTTGCTGTGCCTGGAAAATTCCTGGTGATGAGGCTGGCTTGGTGATTAGCTTCTTGGAACTTAACTTGTCCTCTGACAGTAGATGTAGTGTTCATCTCTGGACCTTTCCATCTTGGAGACATGCCAGCTTAGTGGAATCTGCCAGGTCTTGTATTTAAGAAATCGGGGTCACCTCATTGACGTGAACAGGACTTAAGAAGTGGAGGGAGGAAATCTTGCAAAGATTTTGAAACAAAATAAGTTGAACTCCTTTGTTATGTGGGATCTCACATTGAAAATTTTCTTTCTGTTTTTACTTCACTGAATTATAATTTTCATATTTTAGTGGTTTAAGGCTTTCTAAGCATTTTTCTCCACAACAAGCCTGTGGGGGAGGTGGTACAAGTATTCTCTCTGTTTTACAGTTGAAGACACGATAGCCTGGTTTGTCCAAGCTTGTGTTAGAGTTTGGTAGTATGGTAGTAGTATGGTAAACAGTGGGCTCAGCCTGAACTCTGGTCCTGCCTCCTCCATGAAGCCTTGCTCAGCACCTTTATTCCAGAGCCTCCCCTCTGCTTGTTATCTCCTGTGTATTCTGTAAGAGCTGGTTTCTACGTAGGTGTGTACATGCTGTCTCCGTTGGGTTCTCCTTGACAGCAGGGACTGGTTTTTGCCTTTCTTTGTATATCCCATGCTTAATAGTCCTAGGCATGTAACAGGGACTTTAACCATTGCCTTTTGAGTGCCTGATTCTAGCTTGGAAACTATTTGCCTACAACCTAGTAGCATTTGACATGAATCTGGGAGCTGAGGAGAGGAGAGGAGTTGGGGGAGTGGGACAGTTTGAGTTGCTGAAGGAAGGTGTACAAACTCCTGCTGCTTTGGAAAGTCATTCCTAAGAGAAGGAATTGCTAAGGAATTGCTCAGGACTCGGTTTAGCGTTAGGAGCTGGGAAGATTGCATCTCTCTTCCTTCATAGAATCCTAGCATTGGAAAGAGTAGGAAAGGGCCTTGGATGTCATTCAGTCCATGCTAGGCCTGAGCAGGGATCTCTTCTGCAAAGATCCTTGACCAGTCACACTTCTGCTTTGAGACCTCCAGGGATGGGGAACATCAGTTATTCTCCATTGACCAGTTTCCTTGCAGGAAGCTTGGTTTGGGAGAACTTTCAGAGGCCAAACCTCTACTGGTTACCCAATCTGTATTTGAAGACTCTGCTTCTGTCCCCACCCTCCTCACTCTGTACTCTGTTTAGGGATTCTCTGGGAGCTTTCTCCTGCTAACTGCTCTCTCTGGGACCCACATAGAAAGCTTAGCCCTAGGTCTCCTGTTCATGTGTTCTAGTTTGTTATTGTCCTCTCCAAACTGTGGTCTGAACATAGTTCAGCATTCCATTTAGGGGACAGGACAGTGAGGGAGACTGTAAACTCTCTCATTGCAGACTTCTGTTAATGCCCCCTCAGTGTTGCATTAGCTCTTTTGACAGACAAATCATAATGTTGACTCATGCTGAGCATTTTATTAAAAAGACCACTACAATTCTCAGGTCTTTTTAACATGAACTCTCCCCTAATTTGTTCATTTGCCTACTGGGCACCTTACCTTCATTTCTGTTAAATTTGATCTTGTTTTTTATTAACCCTGTTGTAGCATTTTGTTTCATCCTATTGTAGCATTTTGTATATTCAACATGATCCCTGGTTTCTGTGTGGGTTTTATAAGCGTGCTATTTTTGCCTTCATCTAAGTCATTGATAAAAAACATCTAACAGAGCAGCGTCCAGGGCAGAGCCCTGTGGAGACCCCTCCAGGTCAGTGTCAGTCCATTAATCACTTGCAGGGCCTCATCAGTCAGAGCAGCACTTGACTCCTTTATAATTCTAAGTTACTTGGACATGTTTTAAAACCTTAGCCTGGTCCCTGAGTTCCTTGTGTTATATCACATGGATCTCTTTAGCTTGGCCCATCCATTCTTTCTTGGGATGAATCACTTTTGTTTGTATTGTTAGAATTCTGTTCTGTGCTCAAGATAACTCCTTTTCTTTTCTCTCCTAAGATTTCAAGTTGGCCAAGTCACTTTTTTTCTCATCTGTTCTCATCATTCCTGCTTTGTTACTGTTTCTCTTCCTCAAAGAGCTTTTCCTCCTCTCTCCTCCCATTTTCTACAGCAGATTATCTCCTCAGTCATCTCTTCTTTATAATCTTCAGTCTCTCTTTTTCTCCTACTTCCTTTCCGTCTTACCTTCAGACATGCCCAGGTTTCCCTATCCTTACTAGACCATATTGTCCTCTCAAGCTGTCAGTATTTATCTTCTCCCTTTCACAGCGAAACTTTTAGAAAAAAAGCTGTCTACACTCCTCCACTGCTTCTATTTCTCTTACTCCTCAACCCTTGACAGTATGGCTTCTTACCTCATCCCTTACCTGAATGTGTTCACTCTAAAGGTACTGGTGATCTCAGATCGTATTTCCAGTCCTTGTCGTTTTTCAGCTCTCTCTGCTCCATCTGATCCTGCTGGCTTCCCCTTTCCTCCCAAATACTCTACTCTCTGGGTTTTCATGACATTAATCTCTTCTGTTTTCCACTGCCTGTCTGATCATTCCTTCTATGTCTCCTCATCTATATTATTCTCAGAAGGTCCCAAGAAGGCAGATGAACAAATTACGGGAGTGTTTCCAGTTACCCAGACTCACAACCTCAGGTTCACAGTCCACATATCCAATTCGTTACCAAGACTTGTTGTTTCTACCTTCATATCATCTCCTGTTATGTTCCCTTCTCTCTACTCACATAACCACCTCAGCGATGTAGGCTCTTGTCACCTCTTGCCTGGGCTATTGCAGTGGCTTCCTAACTGACCTCCCAGCCTAGAGTCTCTTCCCCACTTCTCTGTCCTCCACTTGGTTGCCAGCCTGATTTTTCTAACATATAGGCCTGAGTATGTCACCCCTTTGCTAATGAGCTTCAGGATCAAATATAAATTCCTGTGTTTGGCATTTAAATCTTTTTATAACCTGTCCGGACCGTTCCTGCCTTTGGAGTCTTCTTACACCTTATTCCTCTCTCCACATTTGATTATTTTGCTTATTTGGCCTTTTTTATTATTCCATATTGTTTTCCCCTTTATAATATTATTAAATGTAAAAATTTTGTTTCTCTTGAAGCTCTGGTTTGGAAGAAGATGACCAGGACCATATTACATGTTTAAAAGCAGTAGCTGCCTTCTTGTGTCATGTCGCTTACAGTCTGTTTCCCAGATTTCTCTCTTCATATTACCAGACAAGGACTTTGGATCCTAGATTGTTGAACTCTTCGCTGATGGTGGACTTTCTGGTCAGCTTTTCATTTTAGTTTTTGTCCTTCTCAGCAGTAAGCTAGATGGCCTGTTACATACTAGGCTGTTTAGACTGTGGAAGATGAGGTAGAATCTTAGGAGTTGAGAAGGATCTTGGTCAAGTAGTCCAGATGCCTGCCCACTGCAGGCATTTTTTCTATGAGAGAATTTTTATGTCCCTGACAGATTGTTCTCTTGCCTCTGCATGAATGCTTCCAGTGGTAGGTAATTCATTCTCTCGTGAGACAGTTCATTTTGTTTTTGCGAAGCCATAATTGCTATACTGTCGTAATACTTTGAGAGTAAGCATAGCAGTGGTGTCTCATTAGGGAGATGATGGGGGTGTGGGATTTAGCATGTACATGTGTAAATGTAATACAGGGCAGTTTGTTAAGGGACAGAGTCTGACAGATGGGGGAGATGGAGCCTAGGGAAGTCTTCCTGGAGGAAGGGGTACCTGAGTTGAGCAGCTTCTTAGATCTGATGAAGAAAAAGTATATTTGAGGCATGGACAGTACAGAAGTAGGAGATGGGATCTCAGATTCAAAAGGCAGCTCTTAGTACACTTGGGCTAAACTGGAGAGTTTAGAGGATCATGGATTTTGAGCTGGAAAGGGACTATAGAGGCCTTCCAGACCAGTGCTGTCAACTCCAGTTAGTAACAGGCCACTAAGACATGCCTAAGGATCCCTCTGGGCTAGTCACATAGGGACTTAGAACACTGTCCTATTTTATTCTTATTTTGTTAAACATTTCCTAGTTATAATTTGTGTTTGACACCTCTGATCTGGATCAGCCCCTCATTTACAAATAAGGAAACAGCCTCAGATAGCAGAGAACACACATGGCTTGTAAGTAGGAGTTTGAATTTGAACCCAGGTCATCTGACTACACATCCAGTGCTCTTTCTGTTCTAGGTGATATCATGAAGAAGAGGCAAGTTGTGAAGGGCCTTAAATTCCAGGCTAAGGGGTTTGTCTTTTATCTAAAAAGGAATAGCAGATTTTTGAGAAGGTAACGATGTGAATAGACCTGTGCCTAAGTGGCATTGTCTTTGTTCAGAAGGCACTGGAAGGGAGATTAGATTGTATGGTAGTCTTAAGCGATAAAGCCTTGAACAAGAGCCATGTGAGTAGCAAGAAGGGGACGACATGGACATAGGATTGACAAGATGCTTTGGGGTTGAGGGAGAGGGGAGACATCCTCACAGTGGTCAGCCTTGGTGACTAAGGAGATGGCAGCATCCTGGAAGGAAACTGGACACTTTAGAGGAGGGGTTGGTTCAGAAGGGAAAATAGAATTCCTTTTGGACAGGGTCTATTGTGCTGGAAAGGATATGATGAGTATGGTCTCAGCAAGAGACTGTCTGCCTCCTGGGGACCAGCCTAGCTAAATATGTAAGGAACGGTTTATTGTTAGTAGTCTGGCCCTTGGATGAATTAATTGGCTGTGGCATACAAAATGAGCCACAGTGATAGTAATGGGGGATGGAGTAGGGGTGAACAGAAAGTACTAAAAGTGATGGAGATTTCGGATTGTCCAGAAACAGTAGCTCTTCTGCTGGCATCCTCCATGGGAGATCCTTGGCCACCACCTGAATGGGCCAACAAACTACTAGAGGAAGTGAATCTTAGAAAATTTGAAGAAAAATGGAGGTTGCAGCTGAATGGGAGGAGAGATGATGGCTGGAAGGGTCCCCCCACAATACAAGTAGAGGAATAGTTGGAAATTGGCTTTATTGTATCCTGGTGGAGAGGAGGCACCAGCTATTTTATTTGTCCTTGTGTATACTCAGTGCTGAACATACTTAATATTCATTTAACTGAATTGTGTATCCAGAGGCAACAAGAAACCTAATTTTATGGGACTCTCAGTCATCTAGTGTTGCATTGTTTATGATGAAATTTTGTAAGCTTGTCTCCTGTGAAGATAGTTACTGCTAATTCACCAGTTGCAGAGGTTGAGCAGGTATAGAGATTCTACAGACAACTCAGTAAGACCTTCCCAATTTAATTACTATATATTTCTGTACTTGGAGACTTTAATGGAAAGGTAAGGTAGGGGAGGATGACTGAAAATATGTTTGTGTTTATAGATTACAAAGAAGCTGTAAAGCCAAGCATGAGCAGCTTTCCAGAGGATTGCTCCTGTGAACAGCTTTTCAAGGTTCTGATTACACAGTATAGTGAACTCTCTATTCAGTAACAGATCAAAGCAAAACATTCACAGAAAATCAAGGTACAGCATTCACAATGACATAATAACTTATCACTAAAGTGGCCATGTAGTTTTCACCAGAGTGGTCACATAGTTTTAAACAAAGTACATTCATTTAGTCAATTACAAAGTCCTTAATTCAGTCACAAAATACAAAAGTCAAAGTCTTCCACCCATGGGGTACAATTAAGTTACAATTTCATCAGTCATTACTTAATACCCTCTTAAGGAATGGTGGAAAATACAAAGACCATCCACCCTAGGTCACAAGTAAGTTACAATTTCATCAATCACTACTTAATACCCACAGAGAGGTCTTTTCATCTTGACTCTCAAGGCAGGCTTTCAGCTTCCATGGTTCCTCTTCCATAGTCCCAGCTCCTACCTGAATCTACCAAATTGTCATCTGGGTTCAAAGGTAGGCAGCTCCCAGTTCCTTGTCCAGCTTTCCATGGAGTTCCTGTTCCACATTGAAGCTCACGGTGTTCAATCCACCACAAGTCCTTCACAGCTTCTGTTCCTGGGAAGAGAAACTTAACAGAGCTACAACAATATTTACACACATCAAGCTTAGCAGAATTACAGCAATATTCGCACATATGGTCGGCACTATCATCTCAATTCACTTTCTGCCTGTGAAATCAATGTAGATCCAAAATAGACATAATACTGACATCACAGTCATGCTTCTTCAGGCAGCTCCAGCTGGCCCTTGGAAGTCTTCAGCAGCTTGGCTGGTTCTTGGAAGCCCCCAGTAGGAGTCTGGCTGGGTCTCAGAAGAAGCTCCGCCACCACAAGTTCTGTTCTCAAAATCAAAATCACTTTATCCAGCCTCTACTTGGCTTGCTCCCAAGAAATTTTGTTTCAGTTCTCAATTTTCATTCCTCTTCTCAGTTCTTCTCAATTTTTAGTTCATTCTTCAGTCCAGCCTATAAATGCTTGCTGAAAGAAATTCTCTGTCTTCCCAGCAGTAGCTGCTCTGTCTCTACAATGCTTACCCCAAGAAATTCTGACTCCCAGCTGGGGCTTTTCCTCATATACAGTCTTAGCTCCTCCCTGTTTAGCCCCTTCCTGTTACGTCAGCAACAGGGGTTTATGTCTTCTGTTTCTTTAACAGAGGCTTGATATAATTAGCTTGACACTAAGTGCTAAGTACCTGTTTAGCTTGTCAATACTAAGGGGCCTTCAAAATTTGTGACTATTATAGAATCCTATGCCTATATGCCATGGGTACTTCAAGAGGAGAGTTGGGAGATGCTTGGAATGACAAATAACAAATAATGAAATTGACTGCATCTTAAGAGATAAGGAGTGCCTCCTTCCCATTGTGGGAGTCATTTCCAAGCCTGCTGTTTTTGTACTGTCAGACCTTTACCTTTTATGAGTAGAGATTAGAATGTCATAGATTTAGGCCTAGAAAGGGCCTTAGAGCTCATCCATTCTAATGTCCTCATTTTGCAGATTAGAAAACTGCTGCCCAGAAATAAAAAACAACACCAAGTTACAAGACCAGTAAGGTAGAAAATACATCAGCTAATTTGATTTGAAAATAAAAAAGAGAGGAAAACCAAATTACCAAAATCAAAATTAAGGAATTGATGGCAAATGGAGAAAAAACAAAATTATAACCAATTACATGCTGACAAAACTAAAAGCTTAAAGTGGCTGAATAATTATAAAATATAAATTACCTGGATTAATGCAACAGAATGTAGACTGTCAAACAGTTCATTATTGAGAAGAACAATTGGGCTAAGAATAAATTTTAGTCTCTCAAAGAAAGAAAGCAACATTAGAACAAATGAATTTAGAAGTGAACTCTATAATTAAATATTTAAGGAACAAATAATTTCTTTCTTACATAAACTTTCTAATAAAGAAAGATAATACATCACCAATTTTTCCAATGAGACAGTTATGATACTGATACCTAAACTAGGGAGAGAGGAAATGGAGAAACAAAACTACACACCACAATTACTCACAGATACTAATATAGCATGTTAAATAAAACATAAACAAAGAGGATACAAGCAACATATTAAAATCAATTACTATGACCAGGTTACATTTTTGTTCCATTAATGTAAAGATGCTACTATCTTAGGAAAATGATAAAACAATATAAATGTAGGTTATGATATCGTATTTGTATCAGTAGAATCAGAAAAAGCCTTTAACAATATGCAGCACTCATATTAAAAACATTGTGAACTACAGGAATAAAAGGAATCTTAATGTGATCAAAAGTATCTAAAAGCAAGAGTTGGTGTAATTTATAACAGAAATGCTGAGGCTCATTGTTTTGAGTTTTGACAGTGCTGGAAATGTAATAAGAAAAAGAAATTGAGGAAATAGGTATAGGCAAAGAGAAAGCAAAATTATTTCTATTTTCAGACAATATGATAGATTACTTAGAAAACTTATCAATTAGTGAAAAATTAATCTAGACAACTTTTTCTGCAACATTTAACTAGCATTGGTTTAGCACTTTAAGGTTTGTGAAGTATTTTGCGGATATTTCATTTTATTTTCATAAAATCCTAGGAAGTAGGTGCTTTCATTATCCCCATTTTACAGATAGGAAGTCTGAGTCTGGATTTGAACTGGAGTTTTCCTGTCTTCAGCCCTAGGTCTCACTCCAGTGTGCTACCTGCTTACCACTATAAGGTAGTGGTATAAAAAAATCACAAATATCATCACCCTTTCCATAAACTACTCACAAAAGCCAAATAGAAGAGTAATTCCATGTAAACAGTCAATCAGCTACCATTTATTAAAGCGCTTGCTTTGTTCCAGGCCTTAGGCTGGGCACTGGAGATACAATGACATGCCTTACATTCTATCCAAGGTAAGGTAAATGAAAAACATTTCCTTTTGGCCTGAACTTTGGATTTTCTTGACCAGATCTGATGGCCCTTTCTTAATCCTGACCACCTTCTTCTGGACCTTCCCATGTCTTGGACTGTGTGATGTTGTCATGCCTCAGTTTGCTTCCTGCCTGGATGCCCTCTGTTGCTCAGCCGTTCATCATCGTCTAGATTATGTCCCCACAGGTTCTGTCCTGAACACTCCTCTCAGTCGCTAGCTCCTATGGACTGAGCTCTTTTATACTAATAACTACTGAGTCTGTAGATTGAGTCTCTCCTCAGCTCTGGTCTTGCATCTTCTTTTATTAATGAGTGATGTCAGAGGGAATGATCCACTAGACGTCTCAGACTTAGCATGTTCAAAACAAAGTGCATTATTCCCCCCCCCATCCCACTCCTCTTCTGAATTTCATGATTTTTTATAATTTAATATTTTATTTTCCCCCCAATTACATGTAAAAATAATGTTTAACTTTTTTTGATTTGAGACCTACATTTTTCTCCCTCCCTCTTTCCCCTCACACTCTTCTGAGGGAACTCTCCACTCCTTCCAGTTAATCAGTCTCACGGTCTCATCGCTAGCTTTGACTCTTCATTCTTTCTCATCACGTATCAAATAAATAGCAAAACATTGTTTGTTTTTACCTCACAGCCTCCTAATTGGCCTCCCCGCCTCAGGTCTTTCCCAGCCTCAGTCTGTCTTTAGGGATATCGGTATCAGACTTCTGGCAGCAAAACTCCTGGCCTGAGCTAGGTTAAAATATAATGAAGAAATGTTTAAAAAATAAATAAAAATACAATACAAAATAGATAATATTGGCTTGGTAATATGCAGTCCCCAAGGATTGGTTCTAGTGATTTTCCTGAAGTTCAAGTCTGACTTGTTGCTTCCTATTTCGATCATCTCCAGAGGCTTTTTTTGGCCTCAGGATAAAACAGACACTCATGTCTGACTAGGAAAGTCCCCCCCTTCCAGTTTGACTATGTGTCCATCCCGTCCCCAACTTTGGGGTCCAGCCTCACTGGCCTTCCTGTTCCACACTCACCACACTCCCTCTCCCAGCTTTGGACTTTGGCCTTGACCCTTCTTTCCAATCATTGGTCATTTGTGCCTTCCTCCCATTATGTCACTTTATATTGATGGTGCCTTTAATTAGGAGCCATTCCTCAACCATCTTTATTTCCTACCAAACTCAGCTCCAGTGCCCCCTCTTACAGGAGGCCTTTCCTGATCCCCTCAGCTGTGAGGTCCTCTCTCCCCAAATTACCCTGCATTTCTTCTGTATATTCTTATTTTGTGTGTATATCTCCAATGGGATGTTTGTTCCTTGGAAGTAAGTTTGATTTTATTTTTGTTTTCGTGTCAGCAGATTAATTGAAGGCATTTTGTAGGTTTGGAAAGGCTGACCATAGCCTGCCTATCACACTTGTCTCAAAGAGATTTTTAGACACTTTAAGCAGCTTGCCCATGTTCTAACAGGTACAGTCTAAAGTAGAATTTTAACCAGGTCTTTTTTTTTTTGTTTTTTGGAGGGGGGATGGCAGGGCAATTGGTAACTTGCCCAAGGTCACACGAGTATAACTAGGTGTCTTTAACTGTAGGTCTAGTTTTCTAGAATTAAGAAGACCTGGTTAATTGCCTTTCATTAATTTCTCTTGATATATAGTACTAATTTCTACAATCTAAAGTTGAAAATATTTTAATGACCATGTTTCCAAAACAAACGTTTTATAGATATGCTTGAATTCATCTTTTCACTCTTAAATAAAACTATACATTGTTGCCATTGTGATGTCACAGGAAAGGTAGTATGTGTAAAAACTAGAAATTTGAGCTGTGAAATTGCACCTGATATTTAAGCAGTGCAGGTAATTTTAAGGTTTTTGTGACAAACTGGAAATGTTATAGAGAAGTAAAGATATGAATTTCAACATGAGCCATCAAAACATATTACTTTTTCAAGACTATATGGAACCCTATTCACCTGGAGGAATGAGGAGGAAATGTAGAAATAAGTACAGTCTGCAATTCAAATACATTCTCATAAATGTATAGAAAATTCTTTAAGTTGTGTGCTATAATATAACATCAAAATTTTCACTGCAAATAAATATATTGGTAACTAACGTGTGTATATCTTGTTAGAAAATCTTATGCGTGGGCTGTAAGTTCTCTGCCTGGCACTAGATGGCACACTTTGGCTTTGTAGAAAAAATACACAGATTTATTTAGGTGCCCTGAAAGAAGACCCCAGGGGAAAAAATTATTGTTACAAATAGCCAAAATGATCTATAGTTTCTCAAACTCATTTATCACATTTCAGATCTTGCTGCACACAGATAAAACTGCTTAAAACTGTAATGCCTCAGATGTTACTGACATTTTTACAAGAACTAGATTATTAAAAATGACAGGATTTATGAATGTGCTGCTGAAATAAGTCTACACAATATGTGTGTGTACTTTAAATAAAAGAGGGATTTATATTGTGAAACAGTTGCTATTCAAACATTGTGATAAAACCAATAGCTGTAATGTTACTGCATATGAAATGTTGGAAATACAATGAAAGAAAATGTAGATTATAAAAATTGTAACTTTTTATTAAAAAAATACAAACTGCCAGTAGCTTTTTGTTTTAAATTTTTTTTTTTCCGTGCATGAAAAAAGAAATGGTTCAATGAAATGGAGCTAAGGATTTAAAGGTATGAAGGTGGATTTTCAGTAATAACAACAACAACATTTATATAGTGCTTGCTATGTGCAGGACATTGGCATAAGCCCTTTATGATAATTACCTCATTTGATCTTAACAACAATCCTGGGAGGGAGGTGCTATTATTATCCCCATTTTACTGATAAGGAAACTGAGGTAAATCAAGTTTAAGTGACTTGCCCAGAGCCACACAGCTAGTAAGTGTCTGATTTGAACTTTCTGACTCCAGGTCTGGCACTGGACACGCTGTGCCACCTAGCTGACTTTGAGGCAATAACCTAAATTTGGGTCACTGGTCATAACCCAGCCAGTTATGTCATTGGCTGTAAGATTTTTGGGTGTAAATTTTTTCCTAATTATTAGACAGTGGATTCCATCTGGTAATAAATGGAAAGTTGAAGCAAATTATTATCCATTTCACCTACATAGACTTATCCAACCCCTTCTTAAACTGTGTAGGAGTTCTTAAGCCACATAACGAGGATATTTATATGGACTGTGTGATTGGTAGGCAGAAGTCAGCATAGATTAGTAAGAATTCCTGGTCAGTGTCAGACTTCAGTTGACCCACAAGGTAGTTAGTTTAGAACTGGGATGCTACAGGGTAGCATTAGGTAGACACTAGGAAAAGCCCAAGGAGTTTGGTAGATGGGTACAGATTGGACATGCTAGTTAAGGGCAGAGTAATTGTTTCCTTCAACAAACATTAAGTGTCTGCTGTATGCAGTTCACTGGGTGATGTAGAGAGATAAGAAAGATTCTTTGCCTTTCAGGAGATTTCAGCCTAGTCAGATGAGATGAGACATGCTGATAGATAAACATGCTTAGAACATAAGCACATACAAAGAGTGGGAGATTGCAGTGAGCTAAATGCGTGAGGGATTACTTCCTGTTAGAGGAGACTGAGACCACTTAGGAGGGTCTCTGGCTTCCCAGGGGAAGTGAGAACTGCCCTTCCATCTTGCACCAGACTCCTGCCTTTGAGGTGAGGGTAAAAAATGCCGTTCCATTGCTTCCAGGTCTCTTGCCTGGTCATCTGCTTCCAGAAAAACAGCCTTCCATCAAGTACCAGAAGCTTCAGGTTCCAGGGAAGAGAAAGGCCCTGAGTCTCCAGCCTCATCTATGTCATGCTTTGGGGAAAGGGGAGTAATACCATTCCTTCAGCTCTAAACACTTCTCCCTCGCCTGAGCTGCCTGTGGCCCCGGGAGGATTCTACCCTGAGGCCAAATGCCTGGGCACTTCTACAATGCTGACTTGTTTTTGTTTTTTGCTTTTTGGAGGGCAATTGGGGTTAAGTGACTTGCCCAAGATCACAGGGCTAGTTTTTGTGTTAAGTGTCTGAGGCTAGATTTGAATTCAGGTCCTCCTGACTCCAGGGCCAGTGCTCTATTCACTGTGCCACCTAGCTGCCCCCTATGCTGACTTGTTTTAAGTAAATGCAAAGAATTCTGAAAGAAATGTGTATTCCCAAAAAAACACCTTTGATAACTTTATAGTACTTGTACAGGAGCTTGCTCTCTCTCTCTCTCTCTCTCTCTCTCTCTCTCTCTCTCTCTCTCCCCTCTCCTCTCCTCTCTCTCTTCTTCTCTTCCCTCTCCCCCTCTCTTTCTCTGCTCCTGCTTCTCACCAGGACCGTGGCAATCTTCCCCTCTCTCCCCGCCAAAAAAACCCCTCCTAGTGAATGCAGCAGAATATATCCACTACCAAGGAGAAACCACCAGTGCTTCCAGGGGCTTGGCTTGAGACCTTGAGCATAAGAGCAGAGACCTTTTCCCCACTCTGCGCACCCGCTCTTGCACCCTGCACATGTCTGCCTTCCATTGGTTGAAGCTTAGATATCATGTGCCTGCCCTCAGCCTGCAGGTATCCCGTCCTCCCCTGTACCTCTGTCTAGCCCCCACATGTCTCCTCCCCAGTGTTCTTCCTCTGGCTTCTGGCCAGGTTCTCATGTGGCTGGCCCTATCCCTGAGTCCTTTTGCTTCTCTGTTCCTAGCCCCAAAGTGTCCTGGGATGGTATTGCTGACCCACTCCCTCTGGGTTCTTGGCCTTATTCCTGCTTCCCTCCTTTCCTTCTCAACCTCTGAGGGCTTATATAACTTTACATAGAAGTCTGTGGAATGGTCTGTTTCCATAAAGTGAAAGCTGTCTGTATACCTAAAATCATTGCAACAAACTGTCCTATCTCCCTATCCCAGTGATTCTGAACCTTCCCCATCCTTTTCAACCTCCTCCCCAGTCTCCCAGTGCCCTTTCCCTTGTTCTCCCCTTCCTCTCTAGTCATCTTCCATTGTGGTTTCTTTTTCTTTTTTGCTTTTTGGAGGGCAGTTGGGGTTAAGTAACTAGCCCAAGGTCACCCGGCTAGTTTTTTTTTGTTTGTGTGTGTTAAGTGTCTGAGGCCGGATCTGAACCTAGGCCCTTCTGATTCCAGGGCCAGCACTCTACTCACTGTGCCACCTAGCTGCCCCTTCCATTGTGCTTTCTAAAGTCAGCAAGCTTGCTTTCATCTACATCTTTTCTGTTCTCCTTCATTTACCTTCAGATTCTCAGTGAGCCATCTCCTTTCTGAGGGCACAGTCTCCTGGTCTCCCTTTCAGCTCTGATGGTACTTGCACTGTTTCCCTCCAGTCACGGTGGGGAAGGTGACTGTTTCTTGTTCTCTGTTGCCACTTCTAGGCTCTCTCTCCCCTTGGAGGTTCTCTCAGTCCCTGTCTACCACCTAGTCAAGATTTTGGGAGCTGTTGTCTGCTGACCTCTGGGTCATTCCTCTTCCTTCCTTAGTGAATTCATCACCAAGCTCACAGTCTTTCCGCCTCAACCCCAGCCTTTATATAGGAGACTTATATGTATGGATAGTCCTTTAGATACCCGAGTTTATCAGTTTATTCACTTCACTTGAGCTGTTCCTCCATCCCTTCTTAGCCACACACAAAGATGATTAAACCTTTGATCTTCCTGTTACCCACATGTATTGTCTCCATGTACATGCCTCCATCTGATCCCAGACTACTGCAGGGGCAAGTAGGTGGTACAGGAGATAGAGTGCCAGGCTTGGAGTCAGGAATACCAGTTCAAAGAGTTCAAGTTTGGTCTCAGATACTAGCTGTGTGACCTTGGGCAAGTCACTTTTCTGACTCAGTTTCCTCATCTGTTAAAATTAGCTGAAGAAGAAAATGGCAAACCACTCTAATATCTTTGCCAAGAAAACCTCAGATAGGTTCATAAAAAGTTGGACACAGCTTAAAATGACTGACTAGCAACTACATCTATTGCTTTTCAGTCTTTCCCTCTGCCTTGCAACCCCAGGCCCTGCTTTTTGTCACTACTCCTTTGTTTCCTGGGTCATCACCCTTGTACTCTCCCCACTCCTTTGTCTGGACCCTCTTGATAAACCAGTTCTGTTCTCTTGAGCCCTTAGAGTCCCCCCTTATCATATCACAGATCTTTCTCTGGTAAGCCTCAGCCCTGGCTCACCCCCACCATCCACCACTTTCAGTCCTATTACATAGGTTGCTGAATAAAACTGTAGAAAATCACTAAAGCATAGTGACTAGTTCCCCTACAAGTTACATCCCTTTAACTGGGCCTACATGACCTCTAGGTCATTCTTTTTATACCTTCCTACTTAGCTCACCATCCTTTTCTCACCCTGATTCTTTTTTTTTTTTTCAAATGCTTTATTAACTTCTGGTTTACATCATTCTTTTCCACCAGTTTTTGAGTTACAATTTTTTCTCAGTTTTTCCCCTACCCACCACCCCAAAATAGCGGTCCCACAGGACATCCCCTCATCCAATCTGCTCTCTCTCATCTCTTCTCCCATACCCCCTTCGACTTTTCCACTATGCCCCAATGCCTGTATATCTTATTTCCCAATTACATGTAAAATAGTATTAATAATTGTATTTTTTTATTTTTAAAGATTTGATTTTAAAACTTTGAATTCCAGATTCATTCCCTTCCTCCCTTGTCACCCACCCTTACGGGGAAGATAAGCAATTTAGTATATGTTGTACATGTGTAGCTCTGCAAAACATTACCATAGTAGATATATTGTAAAAGACTGACTATATTTCCCTCCCTCCTATCCCACTTTCTCTCACACTGATTCTTAAACCCATATAAAAAACATTGGTCATTTATAAACAGTTCCCTCTTTTCCCTTCTTTCACATCACCCAAATGTCTTCTGCTGTCATCTCCTCCTTCACCCCTGCCCAGTATATCCTATCCCATTGCATCTTCTCTGTCATCCCCACCTCTTACTTATCTTCAATCCCTCCCTGACTGTGGCTGAGTCCTGACTGCCTACAAACATGCCTATGTCTCTCCTAGCTTCAGAAAACTCTCTTGATCTACCTGCCCCCATTGGCTGTTATCCCATATCTTTCTTCCCTTTTGTGGCTAAACTTTTTAAGTAGACTGTCTATGATAGGTGCTTCCAGTTCCTTTCCTTTTTCAGTTTCATGTTCAAAGTCCTCTCTAGCATCCTCCCCCCCATACTTTTCAGCCTTTTTTCCCCCCCCAAATGCTTTATTAACTTTTGGTTTACATCATTCATTTCCGTCAGATTTTGAGTTACACTTTTCCCCCCATTTTTCCCCTACCCACCACCCCAGAATAACATACAGGATATCCCCTCATCCAATCTGCTCTCTCCCATCTCTTCTCCCATATCCCCTTTGATTTTTCCAGTAGGGCGAGGTGAATCCCTGAGCCCCAATGCCTGCACATCTTATCTCCCAATTACATGCAAAATAGTATTAATCATAGTATTTATATATTTTTTAAAGATTTGATTTTAAAAGGAAGATAAGCAGCTCAGTATATGCTGTACATGTGTAGCTATGCAAAACATTACCATAGTAGATATATTGCAAAAGACTGACTATATTTCCCTCCCTCCCATCCCACCTTCCACCTGGTCCACTCCCCACCTTGATCCTGTCCCTTTTCAAAAGTGGGTGCTTCCAACTTCCCTCCCCCCAGCCCACCCTCCCCTCTACCACCTTCCCCCATACCCCTCCCCACCACGCTCCTGTAGGGTGGGACACCCTATTTAGGATGCATGTCATTCTCTTCCTGTTTCAAATTCAGTGAGAGTAAGGTTTTGCCTTTTTGCCTTCCTGTTCCTCTTCTCCCCTGCAACCACCTTCCCCTGCCTCCTCTACACGAGACAGTTCACCCCATTGTCTCTCCCCATTCCCCCTCACCACATTACTCTCTTACTTCTTAACCTTACCTTTTAAGTATCATCCTTTCCTATTAAATTCGACATGTGCCCTCTATCTATGTATACCTGAAAACATATATACACACACATTCACATATGTATTCATATGCCCATATACCCTTCTTCAATTATTTTCATACTGAGAAAAGTTTCATCAGTTACAGTTATTGTTTTTCCCTGTAGGAATGTAAATAGTTAAACTTTGATAAGTTCCTTTTGATTTCTTTTCCCTGTTTACCTTCTCAAGCATCTCTTGCTTCTTGTGTCTGAATGTCAAATTTTCTATTCAACTCTGGTTTTTTCATCAAGAATGCTTGAAAGTCCTCTATTCCACTGAATGACCAAATTTTCCCCTGAAACACGATACTCAGTTTTGCTGGGTAGGTGATTCTTGGTTTTAATCCCAGCTCCTTTGACCTGTGGAATATCATATTCCATGCCCTTTGATCCCTTAGTGTAGAAGCTGCCAGATCCTGTGCTATTCTGATTGTGTTTCCACAATATTGAAATTGTTTCTTCCTGGCTACTTGTAATATTCTCTTCTTGACCTGGGAATTCTGGAACCTGGCTATAATATTCCTGGGAGTTTTCTTTTTGGGATCTTTTTCAGGAGGTGATCTGTGGATTCTTTCAACCTCAGTTTTGCTCTCTGGTTCTAAAACATCAGGGCAATTTTCCTTGAGAATTTCTTTAAGGATGATTTCTAGGTTCTTTCTTTGATCATGGCTTTCAGGTAGTCCAATAATTTTTAGATTGTCTCTCCTGGATCTATTTTCCAGGTCAGTGGTTTTTCCCATGAGATATTTCACATTGCCTTCTATTCTTTCATTTGTTTGGATCTGCTTAATAGCACCTTGATTTCTCAAAGTCACTAGCTTCCATTTGCTCCAGTCTAATTCTGGAGGAATGATTCTCCTCAGTGAGCTTTTGAGATTCTTTTTCCATCTGGCAAATTTGGCTTTTTAAGGCATTCTTCTCCTCATTGCCTTTTTGAACTTCTTTTGCCATTTGAGTTAGTCTTTTTTAAGGTGTTATTTTCCTCAGTCAGGCTGTTGACTATCATTTCATACTTTTCTTGCATCTTTCTCATTTCTCTTCCCAATTTTCCCCCCACTTCTCTTATCTGCTTCTTAAGGTCCTCTATGGCCTGTAACCAGCTTGTATTTTCATTTGGGGCTTTTGGTTCAGGATTTCTGACTTCACAGTCCTCTTCCTGTTCCATGCTTTGATTCTCCTTGCCCCCAAAGTAGTAGTCTAATGTTGCATTTTTCTGTTTATTTTGTTTCCTTTGCCTAGGCATGTTGCCAATCAATTTCTTGACTTTTGGGCTTGTTGCCACAGTAGGACTTTGCCACCAGCCAGGGGAAACTTCTGTTCCAAATGGGATTTTCTCAACTTCCAGAGGTATTAGTTGGGTGCCCTCTCTGAAGCCTCCACACACTCTGGCAAGCTGGTCACACACCCCAAGACCTCTACCCCAGATCGCAGTCAAGATTCAAGAAGGTTAAAGCAAGAGGAATTAACCCCACTGATCGCTTGATCCCCTTACGGCCAAGAGCTGAAGCTTGCAACACGGCAACGTGGTGCAAGCTGCGCTGGCTCCTCAGCAGCTTCTCCCCCCCCCAGGGGAAGAAGCTGATGCATTCTCCCAACCAGTCCCAAGGTCCATAGGGTACTGACCTCTCACTTTATCCTAGGCATCTATATGTTGATAATTCTGGAAACGCCACAGCTACTGGTATTCTGGGGTCCCTCCAGCTGGCTGCTGGTCTGGCTGCCCTTGGGCTAAAACCGCAACTCAGGTGGGCCTGGGCTCGGCTCCCAGAGCTCTGCACTGGCTGCTCCCTGCCGGGCTGCTGGGCTGTCCTCAGTGAGAGATTAGCTTCTCTGTGTCATTTTGTGTGTTCTGGAGCTCTAGAGGTCGTTCAGAGTGCCCCTTTTACCTAATTTTGAAGTGGTGTGGGTTGGAGCTCCGAGGAAGTGCTGTTTCTATTCTGCCATCTTGACTCCGCCCCCTCACTTTTCAGCCTTTTTACACCTCAAAACACCCCCAGTCCTGTGTGCTCTGTGCTTCTAGTGACACAGACTTCTTAGCGTTCCTCAAACAAGACACTATCTCCTGACTGGGCATTTTCGTGGCTGTCCCTCCTACCTGGAATGCCCTACCTACTGGCTTTCCCATTCTATAAGAGACCTTTTTCAGTTCCCCTTTGTTCTAGTGCCTTCCCTTGGTTAATTATGGCCAGTTTATCCTGTATATAATTTTTTGTGGAAAGTAATCTGTATGTTGTCTTCCCCTATTAGACTGGGAGCTCCTTGAGATCAAAGACTTTCTTATTCCTTGCTTTGTACACCTAGCACTTAGCTCAGTACTTGGCACATACTAGGTGCTTAATAAATGTTTTATCTCACTGGCTGACTGAAGAGGTGGTATTTGAATCTTCTAACATGAGTAGGCTATTAGCTTGTGGGGATGGAAGATAAAGTAATCAAGGGATGTGTGTGACTGGAAAGAAGATAGAGGTCAGCAGAAAAGGTCACAGTTTATACATTTCTGAAATTTGGGATTGGAAGGTATGTTTTCCAAATGCAGCAGACTTGACATAATTGTTCCATGGAAGTTACACTTAACATGGAATAGTTTTACATGTTTATTTTAATTTGTTGACATTTGGGATTTATCTAAGCAAAGGGCACTTAGTAGAATACTTGATAGAATAAGGTTATTTTACATACCATGTTTTCCTAATGGAGGTAGTATATACCTGCTCTAGTTAGTTATTTTTTCCATTTAATTATGGATAATGGCATGTCCCTTACGTGAAATTCCCTTACTTCTCTTTTTATCCAATCCTTCCTATACTTGAAGCCTCACTAATACTTCTGGGCCAAGTTCAGGCCCCTTCATAAAGCTGACTCAGGCCATGGTGGCCCTCTTTTCTGCTGGGGATGGGGATCAGGAGGTGAAGTTAGAACAGGATGGACTAAGTCTTCTTATCTCCCAGTCTGGAAGTACAGTAGCCACTCACAGTGTGGATCCCAATAATAATTGGTATGGAAGCTTTAACATGCTTAATTTTTCTAACCTAAGCTACTTCCCTTCTAAGGCAGTATGGTAGCCTTCTACTTCTTGTGGGTTCACCATATTGGTGTAGGACTTAGTATGGATGGATACCCAGTTGGCTTTAGTCCTACTGTAGTTCAGAACTCCTGAGCTCAAGCAATCTGCTAGTTTCAGTCTTAGCAGTAGGGAGTATATACATGGCCTACCACACCTGGCTGTAGCCTACTTCTTACTCTCTTCTGAACCTAAAATATTCATAGTCCACTCACGTATGCACTTGGCACTTAATCATGAAATACTTGTTGATGTCTCTTATAGTGTGTTCATTATTATATAACTCTTATGTTGTTTATGTTTTTACATGTTTATGCTCTATCTTCCCAGTTGGATTGTGGGTTCTTATAGGGCAAGCATCAGGTTTTATATTTGTTTTTTCTTTTTGGAGTGGGGAAGGCAGGGCAATTTGGGTTAAGTGACTTGCCCAAGTTAGTGTTAAGGGTCTGAGGTCAGATTTGAATTTAGGTCCTCCTGACTCCAGGGCCAGTGCTCTATTCACTGCATTCTATTCACCTGACCACCCCAGGTTTTATATTTGTATACCTTACAAAGAGAGACTTTTACAGAATAGGTACCACATAAATATTTGTTGATTTATAGTTCTCATATTTTGTTCTATAAGTTATTATGAAATCTTTTATTCCAGGAAATTTCTTTATTATAGAAATTTTAGAAATGTATTTTGATAGAAAACATTAAAATTAAATAGCAGATTAATAATAATAGTAAAGTATTCTCTAGAAGTTTTCATTTATAGGTTTCTTGTACATTGAATTCATGTTTTCAATTGGCTAGATCCACAGATTTGTACTTTTTTTCTAACTTTGTTAAGCTTTTAGTAGCTAGTTACTTGAATAATTTCTTGATAGGGTTAGTATAATGTTTTATTATAATTATTCACTGAAGTTATGTATGGTGATAATTATAACTTGGTTTCTTTAGATGTATATGGGTGTGACCTGCATTGAGAAAACTGAGATGGAAATCAGAATCTCAAAATATGAATTAGAGGGATTATTTCTGTTATGAAAATGTTATTCATTTTCCAAAAAAAAAAAATTCATAGAAAAGTATGGCATTTCCCTCTTCTGCATTTAAAATGCTTTATTTACATTCATGCTTTCAGGAGCACATCTGTTTTGTAAGGTCAGGTACATCTTATCTCTGGGAGCCTCTTTATTATGCTTTAATTACTGTATGTATGCTCCACTCATTATGGAAAAAGATTCCATGATACTTTTCAACCCATTGTAAACTGCAAAATAAAGATACGCATTTCGAAGTATCGATAGAGGGAAAGCCTCTGTTTTTCCTCTGTGTGCATTGCAGGTATTATTAATTACTTTCTAGCTCAGTAGATTAGATATTATGAAGGTCACTTAATTTTTAACTGTTTAGTATTACAGACTATTTCTAAGGATTTCTAAAGAACTCTCATTCCGAGATGGATAAAGGACTTTTTTCACACTTTGGAAAAATGCTTTTGGTTTGAAGTAAAGCATTGGAAAATTTCTCCTCAAACTGAAAGTTGCTTTAGTCATACTTTTGAGTTCTATGCCATCAGAATGCAGGGATTTCTTTTCTTTTTAATACTGAATTTCCTGTATAGGAGAGGGGCCCAAGAATCCTGATCTGTCTTGGCCTTCAACCTTTTCTGTTCTACTTCCTGAAGACCAAGAAAATCTCCTTGCTTGGACGTGGTTTGCATCTACTGAGCTAGCCACTCCTGTCCTTTGGGTCCCATTGGGTCTTCGAAGTGGTACTTTTGTTGCCTCCTCTCTGCAATCCTTAGGAGTCAAATGATAGACTAGTAAGATCCCTGTGTCCAGGGGATGTGTTAGCAGGATGCAATTATGACCAAAGTCTAGTGGGGAATTATTTGGTAGCCTTTGCCAGAGTGGTATCCACCATTGCTACTGCAACAAAACAGGGCCATTCTAGAGTAAAAAAATACCCTGTGGCAAAGCAGAATCAGAGTTTTTGTGAAAAGTCAAATAAAACTTTTTGATGGCACTGTCATTTCAAGTTTCACATTTATTTATTTTAAAATGTCATATTTGGTAGTGGGTTGCTGTGCATGTGAGGGGATGGTACACTTTATTTTAAATAGTATTTATACAGCAAATTGTATGCAATATGTCTATAGTGATTTCAGGTATAAAAGTTAGAGGATGGTTTAAATATGAGGCTGTGTAATGTGATGGAAGAAGTCCTGAATTTGGAGTCAGATGATGAGTTCAGATATTGATGCTGCCATTCATTTATTTTTGTGACTTTGGGCAATTCCCTTAACCTCTCCAGGCTTCAGTTTCCTTACCTGTAAATTTGAGGTAATAGATTGGATGACCTATAAAGTCCTTTTCTGTTCTAAATCCCATTATTAATCTATGATAGTGTTAAGACAGTTATTAATGATTCCACTAATTTTGTATATATATCTAAATAGCCTTATCTATACCTCTATTTGCTGTGCATATACATACATGAGACACCAGTAATGGATTGTGCTGGACTTTGGGTCAGGAAGACTAGGTTCCAAATCACACCTCTGACCCATGTGTCCCTGGACCAGTCATTTTACTGACCTTTTTGTAACTCAGGCAGCTCCCTAGAATTTGTCAGTTGAGTCTTCAAGTAGACATTATTAATACAGGGGTTCCTAAAGTCTTGGAGTAGTTTTAAGCAATTTCAGATTTTTAATGAAACTATATAAATTTTAATTTAAACAATTATAGCTTAATTTATATATTAATATAGCTTTTAAACTATATGAAGCTAGGACTTTTGGGGCATCGTGCTGGGCCAAAATAGACATTAGTAATAAGGGGAAAATTAAAAGAAATCTAAAGGTTATAAGGAAATGTTTAGGATGTTAAATATACTTCCTTTTAAGCAGCACTTATTTTTATATGAAAAAATATAGTTCTGCTTAATGCCATTACTGATTATATTTATTCAGATCAATTCCAGTATTTCTTAAGCATGTATTATGTGAAAGGCTCTGGGTGCTAAGGACAGAATGAAAAAATGAAAAGCAGTACTTGCTTTCATGGTGGTGCTCACTTCTTACTGTTTCTTAAGGGGGCTGAGATGAATTATTTACTTTTTGACACTTTTCTGACTTTAGTTTGTATATTCCTGTAAAATAATAAAATGGCATTTCCTTAAAAAAAGTATAACCAAACTTTAAATTAGCTTAGAATCTTAGAATTGCCGTTTGCAGAAGGTTATGGAGCTGGATAGCAAGAGGACTGACATTAGAAGCTGTTTCTTAATTTCTACTGTTTCCCAGTAAAGTTTTATGGTCTCTCTTTTGAGAAAATGTGTACACTGTCAAATGCCTATATTTACCTGAAGTAAACTGATCATTTTTCTTGTATTTAGGCTTCCTTTCAGCGTTCTAATAGCCATGACAAAGTGAGGAAAATTGTGGCAGAAGAGGGTCGCACTGCGAGAAATCTGATTGCCTGGAGTGTTCCCCTGGAAAACAAAGATGATGATGGTAGGTATCCAAAAAAAAAAAAATTTGCATTTAAAAGGTATGCATTGGAAACATCCTTTTAATTCTCTAGCAGTTAGTCAATCAGCTACTGATAAAATCCTCCTCAGTGTCAGCTGCTGGGGATACAAAGATAGATATGGACTAGGCCCTGCCTTCAAGGAATTAGCCCCAGTAGGGTAAGACAGCGTATGTGTATGCTACAGAATACATGTATATATTGGATATCATGACAAGACCAGCAGCCTGGGGGGTGGGGGTAGGAAAGAATCTGGAGAGCCCTCATGTCAGATGTGCTTTCAGTGGAACTTTGAAGAAAACCAGGAATTCTTAGAGAAGGAAATAGGAAGTACATTCTAGGTATGGGGCACACAGCCTGTGCAAAGTCACTGAGGTTGGAGGTAGTGTGTTGTTTGTGGAGATGAATAAGAAGATTATTGTGACTAGTCCAAAGAATGTGCATGGGTGGTGAGGCACACATAGTAAGTCCAGAAAGGTAACCTAGCTTGTGAAGGACCTTAAATGCCAAACAGTGGGATTTGTATTTGACTCTACAGGTAATAAGGATGCACTAGGAGTTAATATTTTTTAAAATATATTTTTATTGACTTTTTCATACCAACTAAATTTCCCCCTGTATTCCTCCCCACAGAGCCATCCCTTATAATAATAAAGAATTAAAAAAAATATAACTATACCGTGTTCCACACCTATGGGCTACTCCCACTTCTGCAAAACAGTGGATAGAAGTATCTTCTTGTTTCTTTTCTTTGGGTCAGATTTGTTCTTTGTATTTTTGTAAAATTCTTTTAAAAATGTTTTATTTTTTATTCTGAACTTAAACATCAAAAAGGAGCAATTCTATATATACAACATAAGACAAAATGTGGGTCCTAGATGAAACCATTTCATATAATTTGCTTTAAATATAAATATATATGTAATTTATATATACATAAATATATAAAATTTATACATGTTATTTTCAGAACTGTTCTGCTTGACAGCTTCCTTTTTTTAACTTCTATGCATTAAAAAAATGCTACTGTAGGCCCCTTTTTTTTCTGGATCACTATTGTTAAACCCTCTTAGAAACCCTGCTCCCACCAAGAGAAAGCAAGAGGGAAACAATGCAACACTCCCCCTCTGTCCCCACCTCCTCATAACAAATTAGCATAGCCAAACAAAATGAAGCCACATTCTGGTCATGCCCAGAAATATGTATCTCTGTTCCTTGTGCCCCTCACCTGTCTTATCAGGAGATGTATAATATGTTTCATTATAGGTCCTCTGGAATAGATGATTGGCCATTCTTTGATCAGAATTCTTAAATGTTTCAAAGTTTTGGGTTTTTTTTTTACACAATGTCCTTATATTAAATTAATCTCCTAATTCTGCATACTTTACTTTGGGTTACTTCATAATTCCCAGGTTTCTCTGAAATTGTTTCTTACATTTGTATTACATTTACATTTTACATCTTGTTTGTATTCTTTTGTAGTTTCTTACAGCACAATAATATTCCAATATATTAATAAACTACAATTTGTTCAGCCAGAGTGATTTGGGTTTAAGGCATGGTCCTTAAGAAAAAAAAAGATTTTAGCGATCAAAATTTGCATTCCTTTGGGCAGAGCACCTATAGGTAAGGGTATGATACCCTATGTGGACAGAGGGAATGGAAAAAGAAAGAAAGAAAAAAAGAAGGAAGGAAGGAAAGAAAGAACCGTGTTGGCCAGTTCCAGAACAACTGGAAATGGCCCTAATGGATCTGGGTATTTAGGAAAGATGCTGTTTAGATCCCTGTGAACTAATGAGATTAGAGAGAATCAGAGGGAGGGAGACAGAGAGAAATACAGAGACAACTGAAGGCAGCCCAGGACAAACTCTTTTGGGACTCCTCTGGTTAGGGGGAGGTAGAAGGGACATGATCCAAAGCAATCCCTAAAGGAGACTGAGAGTGGTCAGACTGCTGGTGGAAACCCAAGAGAGGACGGCAGAAACAATCCACAGAAGGTCTAGAAGACAGGTGTGACATGTGAAGTCTGTAAAACCATCTGTTAAATGGAGATGATGCTGATGACACCTGCCACCCAGGGTTGTCGTGAGGCCCAGGTGAGATCATGTTTATAGAGTGCACAGCACGGTGCCTGTCATGTACTAAGTGCTATATGGATGTTAGCTCTTATTATGATTATTTGGTAACTCCTGGGTTTGAGAAGCTAAGCTGACCACGTCCTCTCTCACCAAACTGGAAGGGCATCCAACATGGGCCAAATACAGACTTTGGGTCTTTTGTCCAAGGACTGGCCTAGCCGAGTTTAGAGGGGCTCATAAGGGTTGAGGATTGGCCGTTAGGTAATGAGGGTGTATGTACGTACACAAACACGAATACATATGCCATAATAATTATTTCATGAGTCACAAACGACTTGTGATTGATTCAGAAAGCACTTTCTTAGCCCTGGCCATATGCTAGGCCCTGTGGTGGGAGCTAGGCTAGAGATGCCAAGACCCTCAGAGAGCTTATATTTTCTTGGAGAAAAATAGAAATTAAAATGAACACAGAGAAGCCAATAATAATTCAAGCGTGTGGATGAGCTGGGCCTCACTAGCTAAAATCTTTCTGGTGAAGTGGTGTATGCCCAGCCACCGTGTCCCCAAGCGGGGTGAGCTGCCCCTCCAGCCCTGGTGCTGTGTTCTCCAGACCTCCAGGCCTGTCATTCCCCTCAGGAGGCCTTCCTGGGCCTGGCCATGCCTGTGGCTGCCCTCTCTGATATGTCTTGTCTCTGTCAGTTAGAGGGGAAGCTCTATCAGGATCTTTTTGTAATCCCTGTTTGTATTCCCAGCGTTTAGCACTAGACAAGCATGTAGTGAGGACATTTTCTTTTTTTTATTCATTTGCTCCTTTTTTTCCTACATGTTCAGTTGTTCTTCAGTCTCCTTTGCTGGATGATGGGATCCAAGGAGTACAGATTTAGAGACGGAAGGGACTTTGCAGGAGGAGGGACTTTGTAGGAGGAGTGGAGGCTTAGAGCTCAAGTGACTTGCCTAAGGTCACTCAGGGAATAAGTAGCAGAGCTGGGATTGGAAACCAGTTCCTTTGTCTCCAGATTTAGTGTTTTTCCCTCTCTATCCCTTTGATCATCAGCCATATCTAAGTGGGAGTGTGCCCAAGGCCATCTCATAGGTCCTGCCGTTGGTTTTGTGGATTCTATGGGGATGATGTATTTGGCACTTGTCTTTCCTCTGAGACCCAGCTCAGTGTCACCAGAAGCCTGTTGGCAGAGGTGTTGTGAGGCTCTGATGAGATGATGGAGACAAAGTGCTTTGCAAACCTTCAGGTGATCTCTAAATGTCCCTCATTGTCATTACAGGCCTCTCGTCTGGTGAAGACTTCATTCCCTGACCCTTCTGTTGCTTCCTTGGCGAGCTCAAGCAGTGTTTGTAGCATAGTAGGATGTGCTGGTATATGTTTAACAGCCAGGTTGCCTGGAGGGAAAATTATTAGCATTTTTCTTTTACTTTACTCAGTCTAGACAATCAAAAACCAATAAATCTAGCTGTGCTTTGTAGCACTTGTCCATTTCCAAAGTGTAAATGCTCACACTGACCATTTAACAGTGGGCTCTTGCAAACCCTTGAGAGCTCGTTCCAGCAGTCAAGGACAGTTTGAAATGAATGGTTCACAGGCATCTACAAGTCAGCCTTTCTAGAACAGATCTCGCTGCCAGACTTCCCCATTTCTGTCAAGGACACTGCATTTTTTCTCATCACCCAGATTTGCAATCTTGGAGCTGTCTCTGACTGCTCACTCTCTCTCACTTCCAGACCTAAGCCATTGTTTTCATTGGTTCTTTGGTTCTCTCATGTCCATCCCCCTCTCCCATTCACAGGGACACCAGCCTAGTGTAGACCCTCAGTACCTCTCACCTGCACTGTTGCAATAGCTTTCTCTTTAGTTTCCTTGCTTCCAGGCTAACCCCATCCAGTCCATCATCCTCACACCTCAAAGTGATGTTTCTAAAGCACAGGTCTGACCACATTCTTCCTCTGTTAATAAATTTCAGTGACTCCCTCTTACCTCTAGGATCAAATACATATGCCTCTGTTTGGCATTTAAATCCCTGGACAGCCTGGCTCCAGTTAACCTTGGCAGCTTTATTATATATCAGTCCCCTTCATGTAGTCCACTCCAGTCAGACTGGCTGTTTGTATGCTTAGCACTCAGCAGAGTTCCTGGCACATAGGAGGCCTTGATAAAGGCTTGTTGAGTTATTCACGTGACTTGTGATTCACACGTGAAATTTCTCCTTTCATCCCCATGTCTTACATATGCCTGTCTCTAAATCTATTTTCTAACATCTTAAACTCAGCACATCCAAAACAAAACTCATCCTCGTTAACTCTAAATCCTTTCCTCTACCCAGGTTCTTTTTGTTGTTGAGTAACTGTTACTCTGTTGCCGTCCTTTCAGTACCCCAGGCTCACAGGCCTCTCTCACTCTCCAGATCCAATCATTTGTCAAGTCCTTTCCTTTTTTCTTTTCTTAATTTGAATCTTCAAATCATCTCGTGTGTTCTCTTCTGAAAGGGCCATCCCGCTGGAGGCCTGGACTATTGCAGGAGCTTGCTGGTTGTTCTCCTTGCCTCACATTTTTCTTTTCTACTGTCAGTCCTCCACTTAGCTGTCATATTGAGTTGTGCACATCCCACACCCCTCACCACTTGCCCCTATTCATTGAGCTCCAGTGGTGCCCTGGCACTTCTTGGATCAAGTATGACATCCTCTGCTTGACTTGTACAGCTCTTCATGCCTTGTCTCCACACCCTGATACCCCCACATCCCCTCTTTCCAGTCTTCTTACACCATACTCTCTTCTGCTTACTCTGGGATCTCGTGACATTAGTTCCCTTGGTCTTCCTCATACACTGTGTTCCATCTCCTGAGCCTGAGGAGTTTCCCCAGCTGTCCTTGATTCTTGGAACCCTCTCCTTCCTTGTCTCCACCTCCTGGTTTCCCTGACTTGTATCAAATCCCAGCTACAGTTGGACCCTCTGTAAAGAGCCTTAATCTTAGTTCCTTCCCTATGAGACTACCCTCTGCCTCACTTAAACCCAATTCACTTGAAAGTCAAGACATCACCCTTCTGATGTCATTGGTTCTCTTCAGGAACAAAGGATGAACAGCCCTCTCTCCCCATATATCCAAAAAGTAGATGCAGCATATTTCATTTGTATGTATCTGTTTGAATATGTCTCTTCCATTGGAGTGTGAGCTCCTTGAGGATACGGACTGTTTTTGCATTTCTTTGTTTCTTCAGAGCCTAGCCCAGGGCTTGGCATATACTAAGTGCTTAATAAATACTTGCCTACTTGACTTACTTGCCTTTTCCTAGCAGTTTTTGTTGACTTCCTGAGTTTTTCTCTGTGTGTGTGTGTGTGTGTGTGTGTGTGTGTGTGTGTGTGTGTAGAATTTTTCTACTTCTTTATTCTTTGCAATAGATATTGGAGACTTAAGCTTTAATTATCTTCATAATTGTCTTTTGCTTATATTCATCATGAACATTGTGAGACAAGATTACCAAGTATCCCTGAAATAATGTTTCTTATTGCCTCTGGGCTCATGTTAAAACTTAACCCCATAAGCTCCAGCTCCTTTGTTGACCTCTCCAAGGAAAGTCTGAAAATTACTTTTAATTTAATTACAACTTTTTTATATCTTTTTTATATATCTTATGGATCAAGTGAGATAATATCTTTGACATAGTGCTTGGCACAGACCTGGCATATTCCCTTCATCTTCCCCTTCTGGTTCCATTTATAGGGAGAATGTAAAGATGTGAGCTCTTTCAGTTCTTCTAACATAGAACTTTGGACAGAGGTCTCACTTTTAGGGTTCCAGGTTAAGTTAATGCTAACAATATAAAAACGATTGGAGTCTTATCTTCTGCTTTCTTTTCTGCTTCTCCATCATTATCACTTTGGACACAAGAGGGGGACCACACGAGGCCAATTTTTTTTGTTTGTTTCATCACTTGCCTCGATAAATCAACAAACATTTATTTAGTGACTACTTTGTTCCAGATACTGTGCTAAGCACTCTATATACAAAGACAAAAACGATCTTCTCTCAAGAGGTTTACATTTTGTAGGGAGAAACTGTACATATGTAAATATATGCAAAATAAGTACCAGGTAATTTTGGGAAGAACTTACTAGTTGCTCAGAGGATAAAGAAAGACCTCATGTAAAATGTGACATTTGAATTGAACTTTGAGGAAACTAGAAATTGTAACAGTTATAGTTGAAGAGGGGATATGTCCCAGTCATGGAGGGTGCAGACTTGCTGGGATGTCCATTAATAACAAAATGAATAAAAATCATGTGATCATTTCAATAGAAGCAGAAAAGGCTATTGACAAAATGCAATACCAATTTCCTGTGCAAAACAACAGAGAGCATAGAAACAAATGGAACTTGTCTTAAAATAACTAGCTTCTATCTAAAACCAAGAGCAAGCATTATCTCTAATGGGAATAAATAGCTTTTTCAGTAAAATTGAAATCAAGCATGGATGTCCATTATCATCATTACTATTAAATACTGTACTAAAAGTTCTAGCTGTAGCAATAAAGAAAAAAATTAAAGGGATAAGTATAGGCAAAGAAGAGACAAAAATCTTACTTTTGGCACATGTTATGATGATTTACTTAGAGAATTCCAGAAAGTCAACTAAAAAAAATTATTTGAAGCAACTTCAGCAAAGTTGCAGGGTATAAATAAACTCACACAAGTCGTCCACATTTCTGTATATTAACAACAAAACAGAGCAGAAAGAGAAAGAGAAATTCTATTTAAAATAAGTACAGACTGTATGAAATATATCTCAATCAGGCTGCCAAGGCACACAGGAATTACATGAACACAGTTATAAAATACTTCACACAAATAAAGACAGATCTAAACAAATGGAGAAATATTAATTGCTCTTGAGTAGACTGAGCCAATATAATAAAAATACAGTACTACCTAAATTTATTTACTTATTCAGTTATACACTAGTCAAGCTACCAAAGAATTCTTTTATAGAACTAGAAAAAATATTAATAAAATTTATCTCAAGGAGCAAAAAATAATATCAAGGGAATCAACAACAACAACAAAATTGGGGGTGGGTGAGAGGAAGGGGATTTAATAGTACTAGTTCTTAAATTATACTACAAAGCTTTAATCATCAAAACAATTTGGTACTGAGTAAGAAAAAGAGAGTTTGATCAGTGGAACCAGTTAAGTGAATAATATATAAAAGCAAATGAGCACAGTACCTTAGTGTTTGATAAAAAAGATTATTGGGGCAACAAAAATTATTAGGAAAACTGGAAAGCAATCTGTCAGAAACTAGTTATAGACCAACACTCACAACATATACCAGGATAAGGGTGACTTTATAAGGAAATTAGTGGACCATGGAAGAAATTGCTTGTTAGAATTGTGGATAGGGAAAGATTCATGACCAAAAATGAGAGAGGTTCACTGGATTTCAATGATTTCCAGCCTCAGATACTTAGCACCCACACAAAAATAACTGGCTATGTAACCTTGAGCAATCACTTAACCCCAATTGCTTAAAAAAAAATAAATAAAATTTAAAAGTTTTTGCAGAAACCAAATCAGTGACTTAAATGAAAAAGAAAAGCGAGATACTGGGAAAAATTCTTAGTGATAGGTTTCTCTAATAAAGGCCTTATTTCCAGGGAAACTAAGTCAAGCTTACAAGAAAAAAGAGGCATTTCCCCAACTGATAAATGGTCAAAGGATATCAGTAGGTAGTTTTCAGAGGAGGAAATCCAAGCTATCAATAGCCATATGAAAAAATCTCTAAATAACTAATGATTAGAGAAATAAAAATTAAAGCATCTCTGAGGTACTACCTCATCATTGGCAAAGATGACAAAAATGGAAAATAACATATACTAGAGGACTGTGGAAAAACAGGCATGTTAATGTACTGTTGGAGTTGTGAACTGGTCTAACTATTCTGGAAAGCAGTTTGGAACTGTACCCAAAAAGCTTTGTGCATAATACTTCTACTAGGTTTGTACCCCAAAGAGATCAGAGAAAAAGGGAGAGGACCATATGGACAGAAATGTTTATAACAGCTCTTTTTGTGGCAGCAAAGACTTGGAAACTGACGGGATGCCCATCAGGGAATGACTGAACAAGTTGTGGTATATGATTTTGGTGGAGTATTATTTTGCTTTAAGAAATGACAAACAGGATGGTTTCAAAAAAATCTGGGAAGACTTGTATGAAGTGATGCAAAGTGAAGTGAGCAGAACCAGAAGAACATTGTACACAATAACAGTGATATTGTACTGCTGATCAGCTCTCAAAGACTGATCAATACAATGATCCAAGACAATTCCATGGGACCTATAATGAAAAATACTCTCCATCTCCAGAGAGAAAATGGATGCATTCTGAGTGCAAACTGAAGCATATTCTTCTTTCTTTTTCTTCTCTCTTTTTTTAAACATGGCTAATGTAGGAATTAATTTTGCATGACTATACATATTTGTAATGGCTTTTATTTTTCTTGCCTTCTCAAAGGGTAGGGAAAGGGAAAAGGGAGGGAGATAGTTGGGAACTGAAAATACAATAAATTTAAATTAAATCAAATATTGGGATGGTAGATGGAATCATATATGTGAGGAGCAGCAAGAAGATTAATGTGAACTGACCACAGATTGCATGAAGGGGGGAATAATATATAAGCCTGGAAAAAACTATAGCAAAATTAACTTATCACCTAATACCCAGCCTACTGGCTATATCTGTTTCCTATTGGCTAAGCTCCTTTAGACAGGATTCTAGTATTCTCCCCCAGAAATCTCATCATTAGGAACTCATCATCCTGCCAGATTGCATCAGCCTTAATACTCATACCATATTAGTATTCTCAGTACCTTCTACCCCTCTGTTTGGAGGACTGGGGACCAGAGCAAAGAGGTCTTCCCAATGCTTCCATTTAAAGAGGGCTCCCTGGCCAACCAGCTCTTCATTGTCCAAAAAGCAGTATTCCTTTGGACTCCATCCATTCCTTCTTTCGCTCCTCCCAAATCCTTTTTAACTTCCTTTTGTGTGTGGTCTTCCCTCATTAGATTGTAAACTCCTTGAGAGCAGGGGCTGATTTTCTTTATCATATTTATATCCCTATACTTAGGTTAGTGCCTGGAACATAGTAGCCACTCAATAAATGCTTATTGTCTGATTGATGATGTGTCTGTGTATTTAGTTAGGTTGGTCCTTGAAAAGAAGGCTCATTTTGTTGCCAGAAGTGTTTAAACCCAGAGATTTTTTCATTTCATAGCCTGTCAGAGGAATTTCTGGAGCATCATCATCATCATCGGAGTTTACATTTACATATCATTGTGTTTACAAAGCACTGTTGTTACAGTGACTTTGTCTCATAATTATTTCCATTGTACATTTCAGAAAACTCATTCTTGAGAGATTATCTCCTGTAGCATTTAGCATATTATTTTCATTAGGAGGTACTCAGTAAACATTTGTTGTTTTACAACCTTGATAGTTCCTTCTTGTCTGTGTGCAGGCTTTGACATTTTATTTTTATTAAACGTTAGGCTACACTCAGAGTAAGAAGACTTTAGAGTTTGAATCTTGGCCCTTATGTTTTATAATTCTGAAACCATGGACAAATCATTTTACTGATCTGTGCCTCAGTTTCCTTATTTGTAGAAGGGGGATAATGTTTATGCTATCTGTTTTAAGGAGGTGTCTGTGATAAAAGCAGTTTGTAAACCTTTAAAGGGGCATAGGAATATGAGTAATTGTGGTTAATAGACTTTAAAAAACTAAATTTTAATGCACAAAAATCCATCTTCTCTTTTCTTATTATTTCTTCCTCTCCAACCCTACTGAAAAAGAAAGAAGAATAAAACCCTTGTAATAAATATGCAAACAATTGGTCATATCATTGGTCATGTCATATTTCTCTGTCTCTGTCTCTATCTCATTTATATCCACACTTAAACACATCACAGTGTGTTTACTGAATTTATCATTTCTTTGTCAGGAGATAGTTAACATGTTTTATCTTGAGTCATCTGGACTTGTGGTTGGCTATTGTGGTGATGAGAGTTCTTGGGTCTCTAAAAGCTGTTTGTCTCTGCAATATTGTTGTTACAATATAAACTCTTCCTGGTCCTGCTTACTTCATTTTGCCTTAGTTCCTATAAGTCTTCCCAAGTTTCTCTGAAACCATTCCCTTCATTTCTCAAAGCACTAAAATATTCTTCAGATTTATATAATAAAATTTGTTCAGCTGATTCCCTGATTAATGGCCATCCCCCTTCATTTCCAGTTTTTTGTTGCCACAAAAAAAGGAGCTGCTATAAATATTTTTGTACATATGTGTTATTTTCTCTTTCTTTGATCTCTCTGCAATACAGAGACAGTGTTTGGACCAAGGGTATGCCCAGGTTAGTAATATTTTAGGCATTGTTCTAAATGTTTTCCAAAGTGGCTAGACTAGTTTACAACTCCCCCAAGGATTCAGTAATTGTTTTTCCCACAAACAACCTCTCTAACATTTGTAATTTTTTTTGGTCAACTTTACCAATGTGATTGACATGCGGGTGATTCTCAAAGTTGCTTTAATTTTCATTTCTCCAATTATTAGTGATTTGGAACATTTTTTTTAATAAGGCCATTTTTGGATTTCTTCTTCTGAAGATTGCCTATTCATATTCTTTGATTATTTGTCAATTGGGGAGTGACTTTTTTTTCTTGTAAATGTGACTACATGTCTTAGAAATAAGACCTTTATCAGAGAAATGTGTAGCAAAAATTTTTTCTCCTCTTTTTCTTCTGATTTTAGTTGCTTTGATTTTGTTTATACAAAAACTTTAAAGGGGGGGGCAGTTAGGTGGTGCAGTGAAGAGAGCACCGGCCTTGGAGTCAGGAGGACCTGAGTTCAAATCTGGCCTCAGACAATTAACACTTACTTAGCTGTGTGACCTTGGGCAAGCCACTTAACCCCAATTGTCCTGCTTTCCTCCCTCCAGAAAGTTAAAAAAAAAACTTTTTAATTTTATGTAACCAGAAATTTCCAGTTTACCTCCTGTGAACCTCTGTGTCTTTTGTTTGGTCATAAACTCTTCCTCTCTCCATAGATTTGACAGGTAATTTCTCCCTTGTTTCTCTAATTTGTTTATAGTGTTGAATTTTTATGTCTGTATCATTTACCCATTTGGAATTTATTTTGGTATACAGTGTATGAGGTATTAGGCACACTTCTTAATTTTTTCATGATTTACCTGAAGATTCTTGATCTTGTCTTTTATTTTTATTTTCTATACAAGATTCTCTCTTGTATTCTATCTGAGTTAATCCTTTTGTAGTTTAGTATGGTATGGAATAAAGAAATACATTTGGTACTATTGTCATTTTCATTATATTGACTTGGTCTGTCCTTGAGAAATTAATATTTCTCCAATTGTATAGGTTTGTCCTTCCTTATATAAAGAATATTTTATAACTATTCATGTAGTTCTTGAGATCTGATAGTATCTAAGCTCTTTTTTGGTCATAGCTTTCAAGTAGTCTGTTGCTTCTTTTTTTTTTTTTAAAGCAATTGGGGTTAAGTAACTTGCTCAAGGTTACAAGGCCAATTATTTTTGTGTGAGTGTAAAGTATCTGAGGCCAGAACCAATCCCTGGATCCTCCTGACTCCTGGGCAGCGCTCTTACTGGGCCACCTAGCTGCTCCAAGTCCATTGATTCTTACATTTTTCTCCTCTGTTTGTTTTCTAGGTTGTTTTTTCGATAAGATAACTTACATTTTCTTCCACTTTTTTTAGTCTTTTGATTTTGTTGGAATATTTCTTGGCTCATAGAATTACTAACTTCCATTTGGTCCACTCTAATTTTCATGGAGTTTGTTGCATGGGCAAGGTTTTATACCCCTTTGTGTCAAGTTGTTAATTCTTGTTTCCAGTCTTTCTTCCATAGCTCTCATTTCTTTTTACATTTTTTCCTGTAGTGCTCTCATTTCATTTATAAAAACCATTTTACACTTTTCTTTTAAACTATTACTTTACCTTTTCTAGGAATTCTAGTTGAATTTGTGCCCAAGCTGTGTTTTTTTTTTTTTTTGAGGATTTGCTTGTAGATGTTTTGGAATCCTTTTCTGGTTTGTGTCTTGAGTCTTTTTTGGATTTAGCAGCAGGAGTGACTCTCAGTCTGATAGAACACTTCTGATTCAGAGGGACAGAACTGTAAGTTTTCTTTTGGTCTGGGCGCTTCCTGCTGTGGTTCTTCTCCTGTAAGCTTCAGATTGGGCTCAATGCTCTGAGACCCTGCTTCTGGATTGGAGCCACACAGCTGTTGCTTCTTAATATGTGACTGAAGGCGTGCTCGTAACTCCACCCCAGGTGCAGGTTCCCTCCTTGCTCCAACCTAGATTTATGATACAGAATTGGGTCATGATTGAAAGAGTTGTCAGCTGGCCCAAGTTCCTGTACCTGACACATGTTTAGACCCCTCTCTGCTGGATCTGGGGCCCCTTCTTGTCCTGGTGAACAATCTCTGGGGTTATATTAGGTAAACCCTTACTTTTATTCCATGCCCCCTTATTGCACCCAAGGGTACTACTTCACTTCCTCCCCACATCATTCCAGCACCCACTTTGGGAACCTATGAATAGTTGTTCTTCATTTACCTAAAAGACTGTTTTCATACAAGGCAAGCACTCACATGGAGGTCAGAAGAAGAAACACAGCGGGGGCAGAGCCAAGATGGCAGAGTGAAAGCAGGAATTCATGTGAACTCCTTCAGTAACCTCTAAAAAGTGAATTTGAATGGTTTTTAGAATGGAAAAATTCATTGGGAGACAGAGTATGGCATATTTCCAGCCCAGGAAGATGTAGAAGGGTAGGATTTGTTGTGCTGGGAAGGGGAATGCAGAGCATGGGAGCTGCACCAGCATAGACCCAACCATAGTGGAGCCAGAGTAAGCCCACTGCGGGGGCGATTCCTGACCTCTCACCACAGGACTGGGATCTTTTGGAGCTGGGTAAGAGACAAGTGTAGGGCTTGTAGCAGCGACAGCAGTTACTCCTAGGGCTGTCAGCCGTAGTCTGGATGTTTAAAGATCACCTACCTGAACTTCCAAGAGCCAAGATGGTGGAGTAAACTGTAGCTGCTCTAATCTGGAGAAAATAACTCCTTAAGAGTAAAAACTGAAAAAATGGAAAAGGAGATTAAAAAACTAACTGAAGAAAACAATTTGCTAAAAATTAGAATTAGAGAAATTGATGCTAAAGGCTGTATGAAGCATCAAGAATCAGTCAAATAAAATCTAAAGAACGAAAAAATAGAAAAAATGTAAAATATCTCATTGGAAAAACAACTGACATGGAAAACAAACCTAGGGGAGATAATCTAAGAATTATTGGTCTACCAGAAAGCTATGATGAAAAAAAAAAGAACCTGGACAGTATCTTCCAAGATATCATCAAGAAAAACTGCCCTGAGGTCCTATAACCAGAGGGTAAAATAGTTATCAAAAGAATCCACCAAACACTTCCTGAAAGAGATCCCAAATTGAAAACTCCAAGGAGTATTGTCACCAAATTACTGAATTATCAGGTCAAGGAGAAAATACTGTAAGCAGCCAGAAGGAAATAATTCAAATATTGTGGAACTATAGTCAGGATCATATAGGACCTAGCAGCTTCTACATTAAAAGATCGGTGGGATTGGAATATGATATTTTGTAAGTCAAAATAGCTTGGACTACAGCCAAGGATCAACTACTCAGCAAGATTAAGCATGATCTTTCAGGTAAGGATTTGGTCATTCAATGAAATAAGGGACTTCTAGACCTTCCTGATGAAAAGGCCAGAGCTTAATGGAGAATTTGATCTCCAAATACAAGATTAAAGAGAGACATAAAAAGGTAAACAGGGAAGACACACACACACACACACACACACACACACACTCCTTGTTATTCAGTAAGAGCAAATGATTTATATCCATATAAGGGAGGATGACCTGTCAATATTGAGAATTGTATAATTATCATGGCATTTAAAAGGGATAGATGGATAGAGGGTGTGGGTATAAATTAACTAATGTGATGATAGAAAACCTTATTAAGGGGTACAAAGGGATTGTAATGGGAGAAGAGGAAAGGAGGAGGCAGAAAAGGGTAAATTATGCCTCATGAAGAGGCATAAAAACATAGTAGAGGGTTAAGAAGAGAAGGAGATGAACACTGTAAGAGCTTTATTAAACTCTCATTTTGGTTCAAGCAGGGAATAACATCAGTTAAGTATAGGAATCTTGAAGAGATACAAAAACTTATTATAGTAGAGGGAAAGAAGGGAAGGAGAGGAGTGTTGTTTGAGATTTACTGTCATTGGGTTTGGTTCAAGGAGAGAATAACATACTTCATTAAGTATAAAAAGCTAATATGCCCTATGGGCAGTAGGAAGGATAAAGGGGAAGGGATTAGAAGGGAGGGAAGAAGTAGTAAGGGAAAAGGATAAGAAAAGGGAGGGGGGCTGATAGGGAAGAAATATTGAGGGAGGCGGTCATCAAAAGGGAAACTCTTAAGGAAGAGAAAGAAGAAATGAGAGCATAAACAAGGAAGGGAATAGGAAAGAGAGAGACACAGATAGTCATCATAACTGTGAATGTGAATGGGATGAACTCTCTCATTAAACAGAAGCAGATAGCAGAATGGATTAAAAACCATAATCCTACAATAAGCTGTTTACAAGAAACACATTTGAAACAAGGGTATACACACAGGGTAAAGGTAAAAGGCTGGAGTAGAATATATTATGCTTCAGCTAAAGTAAAAAAAGCAGGGGTAGCAATCCTTATCTCAGACAAAGCAAAAAAAGATCTAATTAAAAGAGATAAGGAAGGAAACTATATCCTGCTAAAAGGCACCGTCGAGAATGAAGCAGTATCATTACTAAACATATATGCATCAAGTAGTATAGCATCCAGATTCTTAGAGGAAGAAATAAATAGCAAAACTATAGTGGGGGATCTCAGCCTCCCCCTCTTTGAACTTGATAAATCTCAGCTCAGAATAAGAAAGAAAGAAGTTCAGGAGGTGAATAGAATTTCAGAGAAGGTAGATATGATAGACCTCTGGAGAAAACTGAATGGGGATAAAAAGGAATATACTTTCCTGTCAGTGGTACATGGCACACACACAAACATTGATCATGTACTAGGGCATAAAAACCTCACAGTCCCGTGCAGAAATATTAAATGCATCACTTTCAGATAATGATGTAGTAAAATTTATATATAATAAAGGGCCATGGAAAGATAGACTAAAAACTGATTGGAAACTAAATAATGTAATCTGAAGGAATGAGTGGGTCAAACAACAAGTCATAGAAATAATCAGTAACTTCATTCAAGAGAATAACAGTAATGAGACAACATACCAAAACTTACGGAATACAGCAAAAGTGGTTCTTAGGGGAAGTTTATATCTCTGAATGCTCACATGAATAAAATAGAGAAAAAGGAGATCAGTGAATTGGGCATGCAACTGAAAAAGCTAGAAAAAAGAACAAATTGAAAATCCCCAATTAAATGCTAAATTAGAAATACTGAAAACCAAAGGGGAGACTAATAAAATTGAAATTAAGAAAACTGTTGAACTAATAAACTAAGAGCTGGTTTTATGAAAAAACCAATAAAATTGGTAAACCTTTAGTCTATTTGATTTAAAAAAAAGAAAGAAAACCAAATTACCTGTAACGGAAATGAAAAGGGTGACTTTACCTCCAGTGAAGAGGAAATTGAAACAATAATTAGGAATTATTTTACCCAATTGTATACCCATAAATTTGTCAATCTTAGTGAAATGGATGAATATTTAAAGAAATATAACTTGCCGAGATTAACTGAAGAGGAACTAAAATACTTAACCCTCTCTCAGAAAAAGAAATTGATCAAGAAGCAATAGAAAGACACTATCATGGTCTGTCTAAAGAATTTTGGAATTGATTGTGAAACATGGGAAACACTGGCACCAGAATGCTTAATATGATGTGCTTATATCAAAGAAGGTGCTGTGCTATCTGAGCAAAGCAGAATTGTAGTAACTCAAAGGGAACATGAGATGTGGAAGGTTAGAGACTCCACTCCAGATATTCACATCAACTCTTTGTGCCTGTGTTAGAGCCTTCCAAGGTGGTTTTAATCACAGTTGGACACTCTGTGCTTTGACCCCAACATAGTACTGTCATTTTGGCCTTCTTCAAGAATGAAAGATAGGAGCCAACCCAGTAAGACTGAGTATAATCATTCAGAGGGGAACATGGAGCTCTGATGAAATAGAGGACTTCTGAGCATTCCTGATGAAAAAGACCAGAACTATGTGGAAACTTTGAAGTTCAAACACAGGAGTTGAGAAACATAAAAAGTTAAATACAAATGAACAAAGATCAAGGACTAAACTAGGACCAACTGCTTTTATTCTAATAAAGGGTGAAGATATGTGTGTACCCACTGACCATTATCATCAGGATCATAGAGGGAGTCTAATTAAAAGATCTGCGTGTGGTTGTTAAAAAGAATAATGGAATGGAAGGGGAAGAGGAATAAACTTGGGGAGGGGAGGGAAAAGAAAGGGAGAATTATCTCTCATAATTAGGGTGAACAAGTAGATATAGAGAGAATGAGGAAGGGTTGAGGGGAAGTGGCTGACACTTGAACATCTTATCTCAATTGTTTGAAGAGAGAAGGACATGGATGCAAAGTTGACTATAGAACTGTATTTCATTCACTTGGAAAATAGGGAAAAGGGAAGAAGAAATTAGAGGGAGTGTAGATTAAGGGAATGATTAGTCTTAAGCAAAACACACCCTAACAATGTATGAAAATAAAATTAAAAAGAAAATAAGGACAACTTAAAGAAAAAAATTACTTATTTCCAGGATTTTGAGTGACTGTTAAAGTTCAAAAGAAAAACATAAGATGTATTAATGTATTTAGGATATATGAGTTAGAATATTTACTGTTCTATGACAACCTATCATGGATTCTAGTGCCTCTTCTTGTCATTTGATCCCCATTCCCCAAGTGGTATATCTTCTCCTGTCAAGAAGATTAGTTGGTGTTAAAAGAGAATTTTTTCTTTCTAATTTAATTAGAGGAATAGAAAGAGCCTTTGGCTCTTTCTGAAAAGGGAGCTTTTAGAGAAAAGATGCTCAAATAAATTTGAGCTGGGAACAAACATGATCTCTATATCCCATAGGGGAGAATATGTCCCAAACTGAAACACAATATGCCAGTTAGTCTAGCCAAAACTTTTATATATTCAGAGTAGCCAAATGTGTTTATAAAAGTTACTATACCCTCTGCAGTCTGGCTTTTTCACTTTTGTCATTAAACTCAATTGCTCCATCCAGTATTAACAGTGATCTCTTAATTCCTGGAACTCAGCCTTTTTTTTTGACAGTTAAGTGACTTGCCCAGGGTCACATAGCTAGTAAGTGTCTGAAGTTATTTCTGACTCTAGGGCCAGTGCTCTGTCCCCTGTGCCACCTAGCTGCCCCTCTCTTAGTTTATTCTCAATTCTCATCCTTTTTGGACCCTCTGTAGCATTTCACATTGTTGATTATTCTCTGTTCCTGTTTAGTCTCTCTTTTCTAGGTTTCCCTAACATTGCTCTCTCTTGGTTCTCCTCTGATAACTTTTCTCAGTCTGTTTTGCTGGACCAGCCTCCATGCCTTGCTCATTGTGGTTGAACTCCAAGGCTCTGTTCTGGGACCTCTTCGCTCTCTGCATTCTCTCAGTGGTGACCTAATTGACTCCCATGGAATTATATTTATGCAGATAACTTCTATATCTATATATCCAGTCCTAGTCCTTCTGAGCTCTTGTCCAGCATCATAAATCACCTATTGGACATTTTCAGTTACAAGTTCCATAGACGTGTCAGTTTCAAAAACAGCTCCACCCTGTGCCCTGCCAAATTAATTTCTTTTTCAACTGTCCCTGTTTCTCTCAAAAACACTACCATCTTACCAGAATCACATCCTTGGTGTCCTCCTCTCTTCCTCACATTCACTTTGCCCTTTTATCTAGTTACTATATCTTCTCTTTTCTACTTCCGTGGTCTTTAGAGCATATCCCTTTCTGTCCTTTCACATAGCCATCACACAAGTTGATTTCTTTGAAGTTTTATTATGCCTTGGACTTGAACAACATAAAACCTATGTAAATAAATCACAAAGACGTTAAAAGAAAAAAAATACATGATACAGGGCAGCTCAGTGGATAGAGTGGTAGGCCTGGAGTAAGATGTGAGTCCTAATATAACCTCAGATATTTTACTAGCTATGTGACTCTCGGCAAGTTGCTTAATCCTGTTTGCCTTAGTTTCCTCATCTATAAAATGAGGTGGAAAAGGAAATGGCAAACCCAGTATCTTTGCAAGAAAACCATAAATAGGATCATGGAGAGTTGGACATGACTGAAATGACTAAAGAAAAAAACAACAACAATAATAATATATGAAACATGTCACAAAGAATGAACTGTGCATACACAATTTCTTCACTTTGACCTCCCCAAAAGTTTGTTTCTCAGTAGTATTCTTTTATGGTTGACTTTATACCTAAATAGTCCTGTCCTTTTAACCAATGTATTTGGTGAAATAAGTAGAAAAATCTATAATCCTTTGCTTTTATAATACCTATCCATGAAAAAGAAAAGTATTAAATCTTTTTTTTGCCTTTTTTTTTTTTGGAGACGGGAAGGCAGGGCAGTTGGGGTTAAGTGACATGCCCAAGGTCACACGTCTAGTAAGTGTTAAGTGTCTGAGTTCAAATTTGAACTCAGGTCCTCCTGACTCCAGGGCCAGTGCTCCATTCACTGTGCCACCTAGCCGCCCCTAAATCTTTTTTAAATTAAACTTTAAATTATGAATTCATTACTTCTGATGTTTTATGAATTTGATTTTTTAGTTGAGTCAGGAAATAGCAAATGGGATCTTAACCCAATAAGTATTTTTTTTTTAGGTTTAGTTGTCTAAAAAAATATACCCTATCTTAATTACAGAATGGAAAGGGTCTTAGAGGTCATCTACAAACTGAAACGCAAAAAAGAAATGCCTCCTCCAACCTTACCTAAATATAGATATTTAGCTGTGAATGAACACTGACAGTAACAGGGAGCTCATTGTCCAATGGCCTCAGGAGGAAATCCCTTTCGTTACTTAATAAATCTGATTGTAAAATAATAATTTTTCCACCTCATATTGGAAAAGGGCACTGGAATTGGGGTTGGATAACCTGAGTTTCTGCCCTGGATCCACCACATAATTAGTTATGTGACCTCATATAAGAGAATAGCTAAGATGTCAGAGTAGGAAGAAGTGGTACAGTGTAGGTGTCCCCCACAACCACTCCACAAATATCAGTCCTCAGACCGATCCCAAGCCTGCATTGGGATAAGCAAAATTTTTTTTATATTAAGGAAGTCTAGACCAAAGGGGAGCCAGCAGCTTTGTCCTTCTGACCCTGTAGAACTTTTTAGCTGCCTGACAGTGGCCATGTCTCATAGCAGTCTGTTGGAGCTCCAAATGGGCAAACCCACAATTTTGTTGCTGAAACTCAAACCCAGGTCAGAAACTGGCAGAAGTCAAACCATGAGGACAGCATTCAGACTTAGCCCTTGAGGATCAGACTGCTTTGGGTAAACTGGAAGTTTGCAAGTTCTCAGCATGAATTGTCCTTAACTCCCTAGAATAATACAATACTTGGAAAGAAGAAAGAACACGAAAGAGAATCAAGCATGACCCAGACATTTCTATACACACACGTATATGTGTATAGAAGTGTGTGTGTGTGTGTGTGTGTGTGTGTGTGTGTGTGTGTGTGTGTGTGTGTGTGTGTGTGCATTTAAAAACTTGGCTACTGGGGCGGCTAGGTGGCGCAGTGAATAGAGCGCCGGCCCTGGAATCAGAAGGCCCTGAGTTCGCAGCCGGCCTCCGACACTTAATCCACACAAACAAAAACCTAGCCGTGTAACCTTGGGCAAGTTACTTAACCCCAATTGCCCTAAAGGGGCGGCTAGGTGGCGCAGTGAGTAAGAGTGCCGGCCTCGGAGTTTGGATGACCCGAGATCAGATCCGGCCTCAGAAAATGAGCACCCACGCATAAATCAAATGACTAGCCGTGTAACCTTGAGCAAGTTACTTAACCCCAATTGCTTAAAAAAAAAAAAAAAATTAAAAAAAAAAAAAACTTGGCTACTGTGGCATTTTATGCTTTTACACATTTGTGATGGGGTGTTTTTGTTTTCTTTCTGTTGGTAGGGGGAGGCCATATGGGAAGAAGAGGTTGATCTTTAATAACTAAAACAATTTTTTAAATTTTTGAAAATCTATTTTTAGTTTTCAACATACAGGTCTATAAGCTTTTGAGTTTTGAATTTTCTCCCCTTCTCCCCTTCCCAAGATGGCATGCAATCTGATATAGGCTCTACATATACATTCATATTAAACATTTTCACATTAGTCATGTTGTAAAGAAGAATTATAACTAATGGAATGAACCACAGAGAAAGAAGATCGAAAACAAAACAAAAAAAAAGAGCAAATAGTGTGTTTCTTTTCTGCATTCAGATTCCATGATTTTTTTTTCTGGCTGTGGATAGTATTTTCCATCATGACCCTTTTGGATGAAAACAATTAAAAAAAAAAAGACTCAAATGAAATGTTTTATGTAAAACACTTGGAAAACCCTAAAGTACTATATAATTTCTAGCTATTATTATTAGCAATAATAATTGTCCCTTTGTAATAAACCTTAAAGTTTAAGAGTGTAAGACCACCCCCTGAGCTGTTTTTCAGCACATCTCTTGATATTCTCATCTGTTTTTTCACATGTAAGTTTTATTATGTTTTTATCCAGTTGTATAAAGAAAACCCTTAGTATTTTGATTCTTATTGTTTAATTATATAAATTATTTGAGTACTGTCTTTTTTACTATATTAATCCTACTCTTTTTTTAAACAATTGGGGTTAAGTAACTTGCTCAAGGTTACACGGCTAGTCATGATTTATGTGTGGGTGCTCATTTTCTGTGGCCGGTTTCGATCCCGGGTCATCCCAACTCTGAGGCCGGCGCTCTTACTCACTGCGCCACCTAGCCACCCCAATCCTACTCATTTTTGATTGATGAATAGTCCTCCAATTACTTGTTTTTCTTTATTTTATTCATGGTAGTTTTTTTTTTTTTTTAAGCAATTGGGGTTAAGTAACTTGCTCAAGGTTACACGGCTAGTCATTTGATTTATGCGTGGGTGCTCATTTTCTGAGGCCGGATCTGATCTCGGGTCATCCAAACTCCGAGGCCGGGCGCTCTTACTCACTGCGCCACCTAGCCGCCCCTTTAGGGCAATTGGGGTTAAGTAACTTGCCCAAGGTTACACGGCTAGGTTTTTGTTTGTGTGGATTAAGTGTCGGAGGCCGGCTCCGAACTCAGGTCCTTCTGATTCCAGGGCCGGCGCTCTATTCACTGCGCCACCTAGCCGCCCCATGGTAGTTTTTAAGATGCGATATATCAATATATATTAATCTACTATATGCCTTTATAGTAAATTAATTCTGAGATATTTGATAATTTTTATTATAAATGGTCTTTTATAATTCTTTATCTTTGTTTTTGGTAAATAAGAATTCACATGACTTTTGTGCATTAGTCTTGTATCTTGCTTCTTTAACAAAAACATCTATTGCTTCCATAATTTATTTTCTTGAGATGATTGGATTTTCTAGATACAGTAATGATATTTTAGCATCGTCTTTCCCAATGTTAACTTCACTAATGCAGGGTTTCTTAACTTGAAGTCTATGAATTTGTTTTAAAAGTAGTTTTGTAAGTTTATTTCATATAATTTATATCTTTATATTTTGTCTATTTAAAACATTATTCTGAAAAGGGAGTCCATGGTTTTCACTAGGCTGCCAAAGAGAGGTCCATAATCCTTTGCACTAACGTATTTTTTCTCTCCTGTTGCAATTTGTAGAATTTCCAAAACACTATCAAAGAAAAGTGGTATCAAAATGTTGTTAATGCTGAAGATAGTGAGGAGGTTAAGTCTTTGGATTTCTGTGAATGAATTAATTGAGGTGGTTTCTGTGTAAGTGATACCCTTTTTTTGTTTTATTGAAGGGAAGTCTAAATGGCAAACGGGTGGAAAATCTAAGAGAACGGTTCAGGGCTCACAGAAAACCGCTAAACAGGTACAGTATCAGTGTTTCCACTTAATGCTTTCAGCCAGCTCCTTAATGTTGTGGTACATGGATCCAATCATTCAGAAATTATGGATTGCACATTTGGTTTTATATACAGATTTGCATTTTGATTCTGTAAAGCAATGCACTGATTAGATCCTTGAGTCTGTATATGTGAGTTCTCTTGCTCATTCTTAGGGAAGCAGTTGGGATATGAAAAAACTCCTGGACTAGGAGTTTGGGGACCTGGGTTTTCTTGGTAGATGACTTTGGGCAAGTCACTTCCTCCTTGGGCCTCAGTTTTTCCATGTGCAGACTGAGGGAGCTAAATTTTAAGACCCTCTCTATCGTGATATCCTTTGATTCTAGTTTAACTATTACATCTTTTGCTGGTTCAAAAAAGGTACATTATTGTCACCTTGTTGATTTAACTTACATGAAAAATGCCCGGCAGGATAACTCAAAAGCCAGAATTAAGTTTGCTGGGAGAAATGTTAACCATATGAAGACAATACCCCTCCACTGATAGATTGTGAAAAAACGGTTGCTGGTGTCTTTCATGGTGTTGGGGAAACTAAAAAGTCCTAAGCTGGCCCTATGAATTGGCTACACTCAAGTGTTGTACAAGCCAGATTGGGGAAAAAACATGGCCCTTATTGGGAACAATTATGAATGGTCTTTAAATATCTTAGTATGCACGGGACAGAGTATCATATAGATTTAGTTACATAGACTTATCTCTGCCCTAGGGAATTTACCATCTTAGACAGATAGTACTTACTTAATCCTATAACAGAAGGTCAGGGGGTGAGATTGGTTGGAGAAATGGAATAGGAACATTAAGGTAATACCTGAAGAATTTGCATCATATACAGATCAAGGTAAAGTGTACCTTAGGAGGACACCTATAGGTACCTTACAGGGGAGGAATGAAAAATTGCTCTTGTCGTTCCATGTTACGTGAAGGGCTTTTGGATTAACAGAGAGCTGCTGGCATTCTGCTCTTCGGTATAAGAAGTATGAGGTAGGACCTTAGAAACTTCTTAAGTAATGGGAGAGAAGACTTGCCAGGCTGTTTAAGACTGGTATATGGACAGTTTGTTGTTGAGGTAAGAGTAGGAGGTAAATCGTGCTGTTGTATATGCAAGTAGGTTCTAAACCGTGTTGTGCATCCCTTGGAAGCAGATCCACAGTGAGAGGGTAAGCTGGGACAGTGTAGGACTTTTAAACAGGATGGTCTTATTAAAGTGAGGGGCAAAGATAGCAACTTTGGTGGAGATGAGGGTGGATTTTTTAGGGAAGAGGGTACTGAGGGTACTCTAGTGAAGGTGGTGTTTACTGTAGTCATAAATCATAGACCAGGGGTGGGGAACCTGCATCCTCAAGGTCCTCAGGTGTGGCCCATTGACTGAATCTAAACTTCACAGAACAAATCCCCTTAAAAGGATTTGTTCGGTAAAACTTGGACTCATTCAAAAGCCACCCGTCAGAGACTTTTCTAACTTGAAGACTCTTGGAGATCATCTAATTCAACCCTTTCATTTCACATTTGAGGAAACTGAAGGGCAAGTAATCTTCCTAAAGTCACGTTCCTAGTGATTGGTAGGGACAGGCTTAGAACCCATGTTTTCTGACTTCAGTCTGGTGTAGTCAGAAGATGACAAAATGTGTCAGAACAACAAGACAACCATGGACAGATAGAGGAAATGGTGTCTAGAAAAACAATGATATGTCAATTAATTAGAAATCTAGAATAAAGGATAAAATTTGGCTGGAATTTCATCTCCAGATTGCTTAGGTTTGGTGAGGTGATGTCATCTCTGCTAGGACAGTGAATTTGCTATGAGGGAGAAGTAGAAAAATGAACTCATCTCTATAGCACAGGATTTTGCTTTGGGGTTTGATTTTTTTTTCTTTTTTGGTGGTAGTGGTTCTAGTTTGTAGATTCTGTTCTGAAATCAGTAGTACAATTACAAAAGATTCCCTTGTGGAAAGAGAATGTTTGTAATGGATGGGAAAAACATAACAGTAATAGCCTAGGGCTGAGACATGACATTCAAGGGCATAACATCTGCGCTAGATGTTCCTGCAAACTGGGTGTTTTTCCTGATAACAGACCTAGCTGGCATTGAATATTGCCTGTGCTGGAATAGGGCAGATTTAATTTGAATTCAGTTTGTAAAGTGTCAGTGGAATGATATGCAGTTGTTTTATTTTTGGTGCTGAAATCTTAGTTTTAAATTTTCCACTTAGAGAACTCAGTGTGTCTTCTGTTCTCTCAGATTAATCTTTTTTTACCCATTAGTCTGTAAAAAATTTCTGAAATTCTGTAAATAGGAGGAACTTTTACCAGATGACTGAATGATGTTTCATGTGTTTTTAGACATACAGTTTAAATCCTTTATTCAGTTCTAGTTGTCTGTCTAGTGTTTTTGATCTCATTATGCTCAGTTATTTTGTTTTTCTTCCTTGTTTTTACTTATCATGGGAAAAACAGCTTAAGATGAAATTACCTGTAATACATATTCTTAGATTAGTGTGAATTCTCAGTTTTAAATTAAAGAAATACATTTAATATACAAAACTTAATAATTGGTATTAATATTATGGCACTATTATTTCCTTTGAGCCTCACAGCAGCTCTGGGAAGTACTTACTTTTATGTATTAGTGTCTTTGTTTCATGGATGAGGGTCTGAGGTTTAGAGGAGTTAATTGGCTTGTCCATGATCATGTATCACTAGTAAGTGTGTGAAGTAGAATTTGAACTCATACCTTTCTGACTCTAAGCCCATTATGCAACTATGTAGGAATAACATTTGTGGATAGAAATGTGCTGTGCTTGGCAAAATGTGCTTGGTTTGTGATCTGCAGGTATAATCACACCAATCAGTCACAGCAGATGATGCTATTTCCAAACCCTCTGTGCCTTAGTAGACAATGTTATGAATTACTATGACCAGAAAATTCACTATTTTGTTTTGAGAATGTATCTCTCCACATTTAGCTGCCATGGTAGGAACTTTCAGAGTTTGTGTTACACCAGCTGAGTCTTTGAGAATTCAGTGTCATTTCCATGTAGTGAGGAATCTTTGAATTTGTGTTGTATTAAATGAGGAACTACGTGTGTGAATTTTTATTTTCAGAATATTTTCAACTATTGAACCTGACTTAAATATTCACCAAATAATATTTGAAACAAAATACTGAAACATAAAACTGCCCCTTTTGTTTTATCGCAAGAAACTGTTTCAGTTAACATAGGTGTAATATGGTATAAGTTGAAAAGAAGAATGTTTTGTCTAAAAGTGTTTAAATATGTTAAATGAATATTACATAAAATTAAAACTTCTTGATAATAAAATATGTCCTTTTTTTACTTTCTTTAGAATACTACGGTAGACTGTAAAATAACATCATCCTCAGCTGGAGATAAACATTTTGAGAAAAGTCCCACTAAAACAAGGCACCCTCGGAAAATTGACTTAAGAGCACGCTACTGGGCATTTCTTTTTGATAATCTTCGACGAGCAGTAGATGAAATCTATGTTACTTGTGAATCAGATCAGAGTGTGGTGGAATGTAAGGTAAGATTCGTTAGGAGGTCTGATGTTTTGTTTTTAAGTTGCTTTCCCATGATTGTCTTGACTGTTTTTGAACTAATATTGTCAATACTTCAAAGCCATCCCCGTCTCTTAGTTTGTCCCTTTACCTCAAGGGGCACACACACACACACACACACACCACATGCACACACATACACACACTCGCATGCATGTGCATATTTTAGACATTGCTACTTGTTCTTTTTGGTTTGGTGCAAACCTAGGTGATTTTTCAGTTTCAAATCCTCCCTTCTGATGAAAAGCCTATAAATTTCTGGAACTAGCTGGTTATGATTTTCTGTGTTCACTTAAAGTTTTTCTATAAAGCTGTAGTGACTTATTGTAAGACCCCTGGATTTGAGTAAACAGCCCCTCCTAGTTTTGTTTTGTTCTGGATCGGTCTTAGCTGCATTCTCCACATCTGCTGTAGGTGGCACTAGTGGGATTCTGTCTATTTTCGCATTCTTTGGTTTCCTGTTTAATGTCTTAATTGTACATTGTACCCTTTGGGCTGAGATAGTTATCACTCTTCTAATTCACTCTGCTGGGAGAAAAAGTGAGATTGATGGCCAAACATAAACAACGTCTGGGTGGGATGTCTTTGTAAGGTGTGTTTTCTAATTTTAGATAACCTTGTGTTTGTAGTAGATGTTAAACAGAGACCCAAAGCATAAAAATTCAGTTGTGTGACCCTTTTAATAAGTATAAATTATACACCCTATTGCTGTGTGATGAATAAGACTATCATAAACATTGAGAAAAACCAGAACAGTAGATCTTTACGGAAATATTAGAGACAATTTTTCCTTTTACATTAAACATGAATAAAAAGTTAACAAACTCTGGAAATCATTATGTAGTCTTTGAAATAGTGTCTAAAGTGAGCTCATGTCTTATCACAGGAATCTATTTTTCCTGCTAAATCAAGAACAGCTAAATTAGGTTTGAAATTAGTGTGTAAATATCAAGAGCAGGTTTCAAAAATGAACAGTAGCTAAAAGTTTCCAAATTGGTGGCTAAATTACCACAGTTTAATGTTTTCAGTACAGAAAACATTTTACATTTAAGAAAAATAGTCTGTTTTGGAGTGTAATCAGATTCTTGACATGTAAGGATCTTAGCCCCATGATATATAATTGAGTGAACAGCCCCCCATGTTGTACTGGCAGGACTTCTCCCTTGGACAGACTCTGCAGATGTGCAGAGGTGTGGTAGAAGGAGAAGACTGGATTGTGCTTGGGAAGTGGGGCCCTGGCTCTACTCATCTCTTTTCCCCCTAGAACTTGACTTTTTTCTTTTAAATTTTTTAACATTTTTAGTTGAAGTTTTGAGTTCTAAATTTTATCCTTTCCTTTCTCTTTCCCTTCATTCCTCCCTAAGATGATAAGCAATCAAATATAGGTTATACATGGGCAGCCACATAAAACAATTCAAAACCTCATCTTTTTTAATTGTGTCAATATTCTTCTGATGCTGTGTGGCTTCAGATTGTGGAATATCTCTTACTGTGGAGTGAGTACCCACATTTATGAAATAACAGACCCAGTGACACATCAAAGAATTGAAGTTTGTTATATAATTGCTAGAAAACTAGATCCATTCTTACATGCCTTCATTGAGAAAGTCGATCACTATCTTCTTTCCAGATTGCATTTGCCCTACCTGGGATTCGGACCAGAGAGGGTAAGGCTTAAATGAATACTTTAGAATCCTAGCACCAGAGAAAGTTAGAGAGACTGATCTGTAAGATAACCTGGAGACAGTTTAACCTAATCATTTCATTTTGCAGATGAGGGAGCCTATTGAGAACATTTGACTTACAAAGGTCACATAGCTTGAATGACTGAGCTGGGACTTGAATTCAGGTCCCCTGATTTCATGTCCAGTGCTCACTTAACTATCACCCTGCCTTTGTGGGTCCTAGGGCTAGACCAGATTCTAGAATTATTTATCACCCATCCTTGAAAACTTCTTCAGGTATTTCTTTTTTTTTTTTGGAGGGGGGAAGGCAAGGCAGTTGGGGTTAAGTGACTTGCCCAAGGTCACACAGCTAGTAAATGTTAAGTGTCTGAGGCTAGATTTGAATGCACTTCCTCCTGACTCTAGGTGCTCTGTTCACTACAACACCCAGCTGCCCCTCTTTAGGTATTTCTAGTCCTTAGTTCAGTGTGGCACCTAGTAAGCACTCACTTAATAAATGCTTATTAGCTAATTGAGTCTTGATTGATCTCATGTATCTTGCTCAATGAAATGAGTTAGTCCATAGCATGTGAGGCATCTGGCCTAGTGAATAGAGGACTGGACTTGGGTCTGAGAAGGCTATAGTGAATTGTGCTTCAGACTCTTATCAGCTGTGTGACCCTGGACCAACCACTTCAAGTCTCTGAGGCTCCCTTTCATTATTTGTAAGGAGGGGGTAATAATACCTTGCCTCAAGCAAAATAGTCTCCAAAGATTACTCTGGGTTTCATTTTGGTGTTCCAAACAAGTAAGAAAGCAATATAGTCCTTTCTTTGTGGAACATTAGGATTGTTTGAGACAGAGTGAACAAACTATAAAACAAAGAAGAATGTATTTTCAGTGTTCTGTACAGATAAGGAATTGATACCACTGAGGTTAAATAATACTTTCTGTGAAAATTAGCCACCTTGATTTTCTTTTGGGAAAATTTCCCCTTCCCCCCTTTAAAAATAGGGTCTGTAGAAAATCTTTGTTCTCATTGTGAGTACAACAAAGAAATCCCCTTTGAAGGAGCTCCAGCAGTTAGCACTAGTAATAAGGAGGCCACTGTCATAGGAAAGGGTGGCTTTGCCAGCAGCCGCCGTAGCAAACAAGACAGTCTAGAGAACTGATTAATCATTAAGCATTTCTTAAGTACCTACTGTGTTTCAGTCTTCAAAGTGTCATAGAAATGTCAGTTATTATTAAAAAAGGCCCAAAGATAATGTACAGATAATCATCCTATGATAATTCTTTCTGCCCTTCCTTTGCCTTTCCTCTCACCAAGTCAAAACTTCATTCATGAGCTCGTCCTCAAGGCTTCATGTTGCTGTCTTATGACTGCTGTCTCCCTTCAACACTACCCTTAACTGAATTTCTTGCAAATATTTTTATCATTTTGTTTTTATGATCATTTTTTCAATTCAGAAGCATTTTTCTTCCTCTTAATGCCTCTCCCCATTTCATCTCCTACCCTCCAAAAGAAACACAATGAAAATACTTGTAACAAATATATATCATTAAGCAAAACATATTCTCTCATTGGCCATGTCCAGAAACACGCTTTAGTTTGCATTGTAGATTCCTCCCTCCTGTCTCTGGGGGTGGGGTATCACATTTCTTTATTCCTCTAGAATTAGGGCTGGCTATTGCTTTAAAGTTCTCACGTTTTTCAAAGTTGTTTTTCTTTATCATGTTGTTATGGTATAAATTTGGTGCTGTCTTCCCACTTTTTCCATTATTATCCTTAAGATTCTTGACCTTTTATTCCTCCAGGTGAATTTTGTTATTTTTTCTAGCTCTATAAAATACTCCTTAGGTTGACTTTTTGATTTGGTTTTTGATTTTGATTTTGATTTGAAAATTTTGATTTTGACAATTGGATTGGTTTGTCATGGAATAAGTAAATTAGTTTGGGAGTATTGTAATTTTTATGATGTTGTTTGGGCCTTTCAGTGAACAATGAATGTTTCTCAATATTTGGGTCTCTTTATTTTTGTGAAAAGACAATTTGAGTTATTTTCCTGTAGTTTGTGTGTATTATGGAAGGTAGAACCCCTAAAGGGGTTCCATTCCACTAAAGGTCCATTTTCCATCTTCTTGGGTTTTATAGGCATTTCTGCTTATGACTTGTCATAAGCATTCCCAAAAAGCACCATGCTATGCAAAATCGTACAGCAAAAACCATGGGGCTCATGGGGAAAATGGAATTAGGATATCAGACTCAAAAACTTCATCCGTGACCCAAAAAGAGATAGGAACCTAATAAAAACAATAGCACAGTTTTATGCCTGTTAAACTAAGAAATAATAAATACTACAATAAGTAGTGGTGGCATCTCAGCCTCAGGCTGCGGCTCAGCTTGGGGAAGCCTGGAGATGGGGATGGGGACCAGTGACGAGGTTACTGAAGAGAGGGACAGGAGGGCCTAGGATAGCACCCGGGGCAGCGGTATGGGAGCTGGCAGGTGAGACTGAGAAGCAGGAGAAAGCAGGGCCCCAGAAACCCAGAGAGGAGAGAGTATCCAGCACGGTCAGCAGTGCCCAATGTAGCAGAGACATCAAGGAGCAGGAGCCACTGGGTGTCGCAGTAAGTAGAGCGCTGGCACTGGAGTCAGGAGGACCTGAGTTCAAATCCAGCCGCAGACAGTTTCTAGCCATGTGACCTTGGGCAAGTCACTTAACCCCAACTGCCCTCTAAAAAGCAGAAGAAGAAAAAAAAAGGAATGAGAGCCTAGGAAAGTTATCTGATTTGTCAGCTAAGAGTTCATTGGTAACTTTGAAGAGGGGAGCAGTGGGAATGCTCGTATTTGCCTTTATTCTTCATATATTCACTGTGTCTGTGCTTAGTGTACAGACTTGTAGCCTCCTGCATCAGTAGAGCTTCTTCCATATTCTGTATTTTTATTTTCAGTAATTGGTTCCCTTTACTGGATTTTGTCTAAGTCACATCCTTTAAAAATACGTATTGGCCACATCTCTGTCCTGGGTCCTCTTCTCTTGTCCCTATATACTGTTTCACTTAGTGAGTTCATCAGCTATCATGAAGTCAGTTTTCTCTGTGTGGATAATTCTCAGATGTGCTTGTCCAGCTCAGAACTCTTTTCTAACCTCCAGACTTGTATCTCCAACAGCCTGTTAGCTGTTTCTAAATGGATGTCCCAAAGACATCTTAAACTCAGAATTTCCAAAGCTAATCTCTCTCTCTAAGTCACCACCCCTCTTTCAGGCTTCCCTCTTACCACATTCTCTTTCCAATCACGTAGGCTTGCAACTTATGTGACATTTTTCAACCTCCAACCCCCCTCTCATAGTCAATTTATTGTCAAGTCTTGTCTGTTTTGCCTATATAATACCTCTCATATATTATCGCCTTCTGTCCTCTGAGACTGTCACCACCCTGATACAGGCCCTCATCACCTCAGTTCTCAATTATTACAACAGCCTACTGGTGGGTCTGCCTCCTTGGGTCTCTCCTCACTCTAGTTCATCTGCCATTCAGCTGTCAAACTGATCTTTCTAAAGTACAGGTATAGCCATGTCATGCCCCTGACCCTTTCTCCTCTCTTCAAGTCTTATAACTTACTCAGCCTCTCTCCCCACACCCTTCTTAAATAAGACATTCCATCTCCTGGCTTTGGCTATTTTCTCTGGTTGCCCACCATGCCTGGAATGCTTTCCCCTCCTCTTCTCTTCCTAGTTTCACTGAAAAGTCCCAGATGAAAGGCCACCTTCTGATCCCTTTTCCTACCAGGCCTTGGTTTTGGGATCTGTACTTAGCCCGAGCAAAATATGCAGTCTGCTTTAATTTAATAAACAAACAAACATGCCTTATGTAGACTGATCAAATGTCTTGCCATATTATATGTAATAGTGCTTTTCAAATGTATTTAGAAGCTATTGATTAATAATATTCAAATTCATTTTAAAATGTTAGTGAATTCATAGAAGTTTTTTTGTCCCTCTATATTTTCTTAATCAACAGGTACTAATAGAACTGTCACTATCATGGGGGATCTGTGAAGATTTTTTATATTTAAAAAAGGTTCCACATACTTGGCTAAGTGGGATCCATTCTGATTTATGCTACTTGATTCTTGTTAGACAGCTTAATGTCCCAGGAGTGTCCGTAGTGTCTCCACTGTGGGATGCATTATTCCTTCTGCATAGCTTTGGGTCTTTTGTAGTTCTGGTGAATCTTCCATTTTGACAGTAAATGTAGGACTTTTGGTTGACAAAAAAATAATAATAATCAGGTCAAATTATAAAGGATTTTAGGAACAAATTAGAATGTGGAATAAAATCAGGTCTTGTATCAAGGTATTTCCATTAGCAGACAGGAAGTTACTAATTCAGGTAACCTACTGATGTGTGCTGTTACAACATTTAATACAATACAGGTCTGTAGTATCATTGAGCTGTTTTTCACTTAAATGCTGTTGCACAGAGAAAAATCTTAGTGCCTGGAACATAGTAGGTACTTAATAAATGCTTGTTGATTTGGCTTGAACTGAACTTCCCATTTTGAACTCATATCAAAAAGAATGGGAGAGGCCCTTCAGAGCAGTGATTCAAAGTAGAAAGCATCTGTGCTGGATTTATTCTTATTAGTCCTTTAGGAAAACTGCATAATGGACATTTTCTTCCCAAATGGGTCTGGGTTCTGAAAATATAATGACTCTTAAAACTTACTGAGAGTCCTGTGCAGGCTTTCTTTTGTGGGTGCCTTGCTTGCTGCATGATGAAAGTTTCTTTTGCTTCAGCATCATCAGGCATAGCCACTGCACTTACTGCTTTAGGGATGTCCTGGGCCGCAGGGCCTGGGCACCAGTATTGTGTGTCAGTAGGACAAAGGGATGGCGCCATCCAGCCTGCTGTATGCGCCAGTAACTAGAATGAATTACAAACCAATCGAATCCGTTGCAGCCAATTGGTAAACTAATTGGTAATTTTAGCTGTACATCTATATGTCGTTATCTGGATGCCTGTAATGTTGCTTTCAGAGCTACTTTTGTTCAGCTTCATCCTGCTTGACAAAATGGCCTTCATAGCTTTAGGGAGAAAGATGTGCATCAGTGAGTACGGGGCCGCTCCAGCTGCTTGTCTTGTTTGTATTCCCTTGTTCCTAAAACATGACTCGGATTACAGCTGCGTGGTCGTGCTCTGATCCCTTCTGATAATGGGGAGCTAAACATTCCTTAAAATAGGTTGTACTTTCTGTGGGCCAACTGTAGTATCAGAAATGCAACTGCTTATATGGTGAGTTCTTCAGTTGCTAGCAACAAAAAAGTGAAATCAGTAGCAAACTTCCTTAATACATTATTCTGAATGAAATCTTCCTGATCTCCAATGTGAGTGATTTAAGCCGAATGAATTTAAAGAGTAAAAATTGTATTCACAGAATTAAGAGAAGGTAGTCTGTTAAAATCCTTAATTTGTTCTTTTCTTGATTGTACTAGACTTTTATTACCAGTGATTGGCACCAAGAATTGCCTTTGATAGGAAGAAAACAATACTTTTTTGTTCAGGGAATTCTTTTTAAGAGAAGTATAACTTTTAAATATGAAATAATGTTGTTACTAAGCATTAATTTAGAAACTTTTGGCATACATTGTTACCATCCTTGAGTCTATACTGCACAATTTTGGGTAGTATCTGTTAAGTTGATATAGAATCGTAATGAAAATTCAGTGTTGCTAAGAAGGTGATTGAAAACTGTTTCTGGAAGGTGTTGGTTTTTGAACCAGATGAGAGTAATCTTCATATTTGCTTCATATTTTCCACTGGGAAATTAGAAAAATGAGCCTTTTCCAGTAGTGTAAGAATGGTATCTTTGACTACTCTGGTGACTAAATAATACCTGCAAATCTCGTGTACTTTCGTTTCAACGGTAGCCTTTATCTTCGTACCAATCACACAGCTCCTCCTTTAGAAACAGGTATGGACACTTCAGCTGAAGGTTCTGCTATCATTTCTTCCCCCGAGCTCTCTTTGCCATCCATATATGTATGGTATAATCATTGCCAGATGAACATTATGCAGTGTCACACTGATGTTAATTTCAGATTATCTAAAGAAGAGAATTAGAAGTAAAATAACAGTAATTATGACAGATGTGTTCAGTAGGGCACAGGGATCTTGTCTTCTGAGTTAAATAAGCTGGTTTTAGAAGGATTCCCTTTTGTACACTTTCATTTTTAATTTCTTCTGTCTTAGGAAACTCATTGACAACAGAGAGGTTGTATTTTAAAGAAAGCATAGACTTGTGCAACCCCAGAGTTATAGGGGGCTCAGAGGTCCTCCTGCTCAGACATTTCCTCTCTAGTCATGATGCAGTGTGCCCTAGGGAGGGGGCTTGGCAGCAGCATGTTAGGCCACAGTCTCAGTGAGGCCTCACTCCCTTCCCTAGGTGTTAACTGAAAGCTTACTTTCTTGGTTGGATTTTTCATCCCTAAATGTGAAAACTTTAACTGAGCTTCTTTTTTTCTGCCTACTTTTACAGACTTATAAGGTCTTCCTATATTCTTTTCTGTTGTGGTGTGGTGGAAAGAGCTTTGGAATGAGAAGAAATAAAAAAAATAAATCTGCATTGACTTTCTGTTTTACCAAAATAAAAGAAGCCAGAGCTTCCTGAATAAAAGATGTAGCAATACCATTTGTATTCACTTAGGTCTGTGATGTTTTTGAGACTGGCCCTAAATCAGTGCATAGACATACTGAGCTGTTTCAGTCAAAGGCTTTAGCTGTTTTATGGCAGAGCATGTTGAATGTTAGAGTATATGAAAGAATGCATGATTCCTAGAGCCTTAAGAGCCTTGGTGGACAGGAGGCACCATCACACAGGATGTCTGTGGCAGAATAAAGATTTAGGCTTGTCTCTTGACCACCTGATTGTTTTCAGTCCAAGTGGAGAAATCGAGAGACCCATAGAGACATTGTGTACTTTCTAGGTGAGAAAAGGCAGAGACCAAGAAGAGCTTCAGGACACTATTTAACATTCCCATGGGACTTTCCAGTTTATACAAAAATATATGTGGAGATATACATATATATGTATAATAAATTTATCCAATTTGAGACTCACTGTAAGCCTAGATTGGAATCTGGGTGGGGAGCACCTAAGATCCCAAGAGAAGAGCTCTTTCTCTTGGCTCCAGATGCTCTTTCTTCCTCTACCTGCCCTTCCCTATCCATTGAGAAGTCAAGAAATATGATGCCCATTATACATATGCCATTCTGCACAAGTGAGGCAATTTATATCCCCCTGTTTATTGGTACTTTCTATTCAAGGTGTAGCTGGAAGTTTTGTTTATTAGCCAGTCTAGTTCTCCAGATTTATGATTTCTGAATTGTATGGAGCTTAAATTAACTTCTGTGGGATTTTTAATTAAGAATAAATGACTCCCTCCAATTTTACTTCAGAATTGTTAATTAGCTTTACTTAAAGGAGTCAGAATTTTAGGAGGATTCTGCTTAATTTGCTTGGATGCAGCAGGTGCCTACGTAGGCTTGCCTGTTAGTTTCTACAGACTAGAAGGCCTCTGCCTGCATCCTTTCAATTTGAATGACCATTTTGGAAGGTTTTAAGAAAGAGCAGTGCTGATACCATGTGTTTTCTAAACTGTTTCCCTCAGTATTCCCAATCCTCTGTGTTTGGTGAATAGGCAAAATCTGGAAGGCTACATGCTACATTAAAACCTTGCATGAAGGGAGAATGCAAAAAAATGGTTGATTCCTAAGAAGTTTGATTTAATACTTGGACCTTCCTTGGATTTTCATTCTTCTCAGATAAGAAACATTTTCTTCCCTAATCAGGAGGTGCTGATGATGCTGGATAACTATGTAAGAGATTTTAAAGCGCTCATTGATTGGATACAGCTTCAAGAAAAACTGGAGAAGGCAGACGCTCAGAGCAGGTATGAGATTCTGGCCTAGCACAGTGACCATCTTCATTTTGGTTATGAGGGTAAAGGTTGGCAGCTGGATTTGACTCCATATCTTTCTGAGATGGTGTACTAGGCTCTACTAAGTGTTCTGCAGACTTCTCTTCTCATTAGTGTACTTTGACATCCCTAGGAATTCTGGAAACCTTTTAATCCAGTGTAGCATAGTCCAGACTTCGGTGCCAAGGCAGCAGGCCTCAGTGTCATATTCTTTTCATTTATTTGACAGATGGGGAATATTGCTAATTGTGAAGATGAGAGTGGGATAGTTAGTGGTTTGTAGAAATCCAAGTCAGGAAAGGCCTGACTGATTCGGGGTGGAAGGTGAGAATCTGCCGATTCCTGATATTCTAGATATGCTGTAATAGGATCAGCTGAGATGCCATGTGTAAAGCACACTGCAGATCATAAAGTGATCCACAAATTTGAGTTCTTAGATATTACTAGTAGTAGGTCTCCCTAGGTTATACCATGAGGTTGGACATCTGTGCTGTAGCATCCTAGTAAACTTCCTGTTGAGCAACTCTCTCACATTATGGTCACATTTTGACCTACAAAAATGCAACTAAAATATTACATTTTCATTGTTAATGCATTCATTTTTTTCTTGAATTGCAGACCCACTTCATTGGCATGGGAGGTAAAGAAAATGTCTCCAGGACGTCACGTAATTCCCAGCCCCTCAACAGATAGAATCAGTGTAACGTCAAATGCTCGAAGAAGCTTAAATTTTGGGTAAGATGCAAGGAACCTTTCAAGAATGTGGTGATAGCATCCTGGGCACCCACCCAGTGAGTTTATGTGCCCTCCCAGTGTGTCAGGTGCCTTGTGTCTTTGTTGGTTTTTTAAAAAGATCAGTTAGGAAAAAGAGGGGATCAGTCAAGGTGTCAGTCTCCAGCCTTATTCTCAGGTATTTCCATGCTCCCTCTAACGCTCACCATTCCCCTTTTCATTGCCCTTTCTGCTGGTTGTGCTTCTGCTTTTTCTGGGGTTGCAGTGTTCTGTGAAGGGAAGGGAATAAGCATTCTTTTTTTTTTTTGGAGGGCAATTGGGGTTAAGTGACTTGCCCAAGGTCACATGGCTAGTTTTGTGTTAAGTGACTGAGGCTGGATTTGAACTCAGGTCCTCCTGACTCCAGGGCCGGTGCTCTGTTCACTGTGCCACCTAGCTTCCCCATAGAATAAGCATTCTTAAGACTACACTATGTGTCAGGCACCGTATGAAGCACTTCCCGAGTATTATCTCAATTGATGCTCAAAAAAGCCAGTCCTTTATGTAGGGGCTGTTATTATTCCCATTTTACCAGTGAGGAAACTGAGACAAACAGTTTAGTGACTTGTCCAGAGACACACAACTAGTAACCACCTGAGGTCAGATTTGAACTCAGATCTTCCTGGTTTTGGTCCAGCATTCTATCCATAGCACTACTTAGCTGCCCCATGAATGAATGAATGAATGAATGAGTAGAGCATTTATTATGAGAGAGAGGTTGGTCTTGAGTGGACTTCAGATTGGGAGACCAATCAGGAGACTATTTCAGTAATTGAGGATCTGTACTAGGGTGGTGATAGTGTTGGGAGAGAGAAGGGAGCAAATATGAGAGATATTAAAAAGGCAAAATTAATAGTACTTGGAAATGGATTGGATATGGAGGGGGAGAGAGTAAAGAGTTGAGAATGACAGCTAGGTTGTGAGCCTGGGGTGACTGTTAGGAAGATGGCAGTACCCTTAACAGTATTAGGAAATTAAGAAAGAAGGAAGATTTGGGGGTGGGGGTAGGGAAAAGTTCCATTTTGAATACGGTTGAGTTTAAGATTTTTTTTGGACATTTGTTTAGAGATGTCAGACAGGCAGCTGACATAGGGATGGGAGTCTATAGGTTAGGAGCGGTTAGGCCTAGGTAAGTAGATCTGAGAATCATCAACAGAGAGATGATAATTGAATTCCTGGGAGCTGAGAAGATGACCAAGGGAGACAAGAAGAGGGCCCCAGAGAGATCGTTAGTAGGCTTGACCTGGGTGAATGTGCAGCCCCCAAGCAGCAGGCAGACAGGAGGAGAAGAGAAGAGAGGACCCAGAAGAAAGTGATCTATGGAGTCAGAAAAGGCCCAGAAGTCAGGAGCAACGAGGACTGCAATGAAGAGAGAAGGATGGCTTTGGAAAGAGCAGTTTAGGTGGAATGATGAGGTCAGCAGACAGCTTGCAGAGAGTTAAGGAAGGGGAGGCCCTGATTCCCCATGACCTTCTCCAGGAGGTCAGCCACAAAAGGGAGGAGACATGTGGGGCAGTAACTGTGGGGATAAACAGATGAGGTGAGGGCTTTTGGAGGACGAGGGAGACGTGGGCAGTTGGGAAGCTCCCAGTAGACAGGGAGAGTGAGAGAAGTCAGAAAGTGGGATGAGAGTGCAGGCAGAATGCTGGTGAAGACTAGATTGAATGCCATCACTTGTGCATGGAGGAGAAGAGCTGCCTTTTCACGTGAGATGGTGTAGGAGGAGCTAGTGTGAGACAAAGGAGCTCTTTGAATGGCCCAGTTTGTTCAGTGAAATATCCGAGAAGGCGTAGGAGACACCTTGTCTGAAGAGAAGCTGGAAGCTCAGAGCTCTGCAAAGGAAGATGAACTCGGCACTCACATATACTTTACCCTGCCTTTTCACCTGTATGTTTATAAAGATTTATCCTGCGGAGAACTGTCAGTGAAAGACATAGAAAAACATAGAATGAAAGACAGAATGGTCCTCAGAAGGTCATTTTGTCTGAAGTCTGCATTTTACAGATGAGGAGACATGCCCAGAGACGTTGTTACTCACCTGATTCAAATAGGTGGTTTGTTCCAGACCTGTGGTTCAAGCCCAGTCAGTCTATAAGCATTTATTATGAGCCAGCTAGATGGTACAATGGATGGAGTCAGAAAGCCCTGAGTTCAAATTTGGCCTCCGACACTTTCCATGTGACCTGGGCAAGGCATTTCACCTTTGTTTGCCTCAGTTTCTTCAGCTATAAAAAAGGGATGACAATAGGACCATTTTGCAGGGTTATGTTGTGAGGATTAAATGAGATAATATTTATAAAAGTCTTAGCACCATGCTTGGCATATAGTTGGTGCTCTAGAAATGCTTATATCTTCCCCCCACTTATTAAGCACCTGTTGTGTGCTGGGCACTGTGCTGATTATTGGATCCCATATCCAGCAGATTTTGCACAGCAGCACCCCGCCTTCCAGTTCTCCTTTTCATTTTCCTTATGAGTGTTTCCAGTTCTTGCCTACACTATTTTAATGAAGATATCACAGAAATTAAAAGGCAAGCACATGGGTCAGGAATTGATAGTGTGCTCACATTTCATATGGTCTTTTTTTTTTACATGAAAGTCATTTCTGTTTATACTTCTGTCTCTCAGATTAATCCTTCCTTACAGCAAAGGAAAAGAGCTAAACAGAAGTATCTCGGTGACCTTGTCTGACCAGGTAGACAGCATTGGCCCCTGCATTCTCCCCTCTGTCCACACTTCTGTGGGGACAAGCTGGGTCATAGTTACTCAGCCCTATGTGCTGATGGATTTGAAATTCTTTTCATCTACTTTTTTCCTTGTAGAAGTATGATAAGTACTTTTTTTTCTCATGTATTTTCTTTGAATCTCATTCTATTTGAGAAATACTAAAAATTGATTCTTTGTGTACTTTACTAGTCTTCTCACTTTCATCTTCTTATGTCCTGGGATCAGTTCCTTATATAGCATATCTGATCCTGAAGTGGTGGTCCCATTTATCCTGTCTGACGAGTCTGTGCTTTGTCTTGTGAATGTTATCTAGAGGGCTCCCTCCATGTGGCCCTGCCTTTGTCTTCACTTCTTCTCTACCACTTTTCAGCGTTGCAGGAGGGTTTTCGGTACATGACCTAATGCCTTCTGCTTTGAATAGTTTGCAGATGAACCCGTGTTCTCAGTCATGTTGCCTTTGTTGTTGCTTCTGTCATCACTTGTTTAAGAGGATTATGTGTTTGCTTCTGTGATTTTTGGCTTTTTTAAATTACTGTGGCAACTATTTTTTATTAAACTTATGAGAGAGATAGAATTGATGCTTTTACTTTTATATATTTCCTTTTGTCTGCTTATCATTTGGAACTGACAACTCACAGAAACAGGATGGGCTGGAGTCAATACATTTTCTCTCCCACATCATCTTTAAGTCATTTTTATCCGTATTTTCAGTTTGGAACATATTTTGACCTTTGCCATAGCTGTTTGATGCCACATTCACATACAGATAACAGATTCTTAAAATATCGTCATTATTGTAACCACCTGTTTCCTCCATAATCAGTTGAATTTCGAGTAGGTCGTTGGATGTTTGCTATATGCCGTACCCACTAACTCTCACTTTTGGGAGAAAGTCTCCAGATCATTCAGGTGTGGGTATCCTGCATTGTCTGCAGCCTCTCGTTTCTCCTTCCAGAACTCCCTTAGTTTTCAGTGACCTCTCCTTGCCTCCCTTTTGACTCAGTTTAGAAGAACCTGTCATATCTATCCTCCAGGACTTGTTCACTTCTCTGTCTCAGCAGAGCACGACACCCTCTCTTGTTGGTCGTCTCTTTAAAAGGTGACATGTTGGAGCGCCTCATGGAGGGCTTTTTTCTTCTTTTTTTTAAGCCTCCCGAGGCACCTAACATTGTCGACCCTTCATTTGCTTTTCTGAGAACTAGTGATCTGTTCTTCCATTTAACGGAAATTTCTTTGTTTTCTAGTTGCACTCTGTGTCGACATGTCTGTTGTGAAGTTGCTCCAGTAGTGTTTCAGCTCAGACATTGCTGGGCAAAGAAAGACATTTTAAAAGTACCGTCATTTAAATTGTTTTCAGATGGTCTAAGAAACGTGTGATTTTTTTGTATCGTCTGTCCTCTTTTTAAACACTCCCTCACCATTTCTGCTGAGGAAGAAGGGGGCTTGTGAGCTTCAGGTCCTCTCTTTTTGGTTTGTTTTGTTTTATGGGTCATTGTAGCTAAGAAATCCACCAATTACTTGGCAGCCCGATTTCTTGTAATAAACTTTTTAATACTCAGGCTAACTCTTGGACAGCAGGCACAAGAGTCTGTTGCTCGACCCTTACTTGAAGCCTCTCTTCTTTGGAAAATTTACCAGATCTTGGCATAGTATTTGAGAACTCAGGCTGATTGTGATGTCATGTTTTGGTGTGGGAGGAGGACTTTAGTGGGGACTACAGCAGTTTAAAATAGCTTCTTTAAAAGAAATGAGGGACACGAATAATTGTTTTGCAGAAACGCATCATATAGAATCTGGTAGGCCCAGCTGTGTAATGAACACACTTAGCGCAGCTGACACACTTCCATGAGCAGAGTGTTGCTCAAGAAGTATTCATTTAGTGGGGCCTGATTTTGGAAGAGTGATTGCTCATTGAATGCTCAAAGTAGTCGTTTAAGTTTTCATTGTTGTTAAAATGGCCCTTCATGATTTCCAGGTTTTACTTTAAATTGTGTTTTTAAGGGTTTCCATGTTTGGAATGAATCATAATGTCAGGTCCGTTCTTTACAAGAGGAGGGGCATAGATATGTTTTGTTTTTACAATGAATGCATATTACCTTCTGGTTTCTGTATCGAGCAATTACATTGAAATCTGTATTAGAAAAACTATTGACTCTTAGGGATCACAAGCTTGGTAGTAATTACCAGGATACAAATAAAGCAAAATAAGCAAGCTTTATGTCCTTTGGACATCTCTGCTGCTCCTGCCCTTTCTCCTGGCTTTCTTGTAATAGTCTCCTAAGCAGCCTTGCTTGTCCTTCTCTAGGCCTTCAGTTCTCAGCCCAGAGCTGTGTTATCCTGGCTGAGGGCCACTTGCCACATCTTGCCTGCTGCTGGTTGTGCTTCCTTGCTCCTTCCCAGCTAAAGATCCAGCTGCTCTTCTCTCCCCTCCCTCCCTGCCTCCTGCTCTGGATACAGTGCCATGGCTCTGCTTACCCTCCCTGTGACTCTCCAGCCCTAACCTCTCTTCCTGGGCCCCTGTTCCCTCAGATGTGTTGTTTTCTCCTTTTGAACTCAAGTACCTCAGGTCTCAGACTCTTTCTCTTTTGTGTTTGCATCTTCATGCTTTCCGTGTGTTATTTTTAAAAAGATGGCCTTTGAACACCTAGAAAAAGCAGCCTGTGTGGTTCTCAGAGGTTAGCCGGACCCCTCAGGAAAGGACAGGCCAGACTTGCACGGTTTCCTGTTCTCCCAGGGCTGCTGACCCTGTAGTTCAGGGCGATCCCAGAGTAATAACGTGCCTGGACTTCTTCAGTGCATCTGGCACAGCCACTCACACAATTTCACAAGCATTTATTAAGCCCCTCCTAAGGAAACAGTCTTTGCCCTCCAAGGAGCTTATACTCTATACAGGGAAGTAAATACAGAAAATAGGCAAAACACATGGAGCGTTGTTTCAGGATGGGAGGCACGAATAAAGGCGAAGTGTCCAGCGAGGTTTTCTAGATGTGGCAGCTCTTGAGTTGCGTCTTGGAGGGGACTGGGGATGCCTAGAGGTGGAGATGAGGCGGGGTGCCTTGGAGGCATGGAGAAGTATTGTACCAGGAGCAGCAGGTAGGCCAATTTGGCTGGGTCACAGTGGGTGAGGTCAGATAACACCATCAGCCTCAAAAGATGTGCCTGTATAGTGCTGTGAGGTTTGTGAAATGGCTTACAAATATTGTAGCATCTTATGCTCTCCACAGCCCTAGGAGGTAGGCACTGTTACCCACATTTTATAGTTGAGGAAACTAAAGCAGAGAGGGGTTAAGTGACTTGCTCAGAGTCACACAACTAGGAAATGGCTGAGGCTGGATTTGAATTTGGGCCTTCTTGACTCCAGGTCTGGAGCTCTAGCCACCACATCACCTAGCTGCCTCTAGAGAGGGATCCTTGTTTTATTCGAGGCAGTAGGGGGCCACTCGAACTTCTGTAGCAGGGGGAGTTAACTTGGTTAGACCTGTGTTTGGGGAATATCGGTTTGGTAGGGTACATTGGAGAAGTTGAACCACTGTGTGCAGGGAGATGAAGGAGGAAATTATTGTGATTAGGTAAGAGTTGACGAGAGTCTGAGGCCAGCTGCATGAGTAGAAAGAAAGGGACAAACGTAAATGACTCTGAAGGCAGATTTGACAGGACTCCGTAACTAAGTGGAAATAGGAGGTTGCTGAATGGGAACGAAGAGTGGAAGGCAACTTTAAGGTCCTTGCCCTAATCAAGGGCATTCTGTGTCCCAGGGGTTAGGGTAAGCACTGATTTCAAACCTGGGGGAGTGGAAGGAGTGGTGCCTTTGCCAGCAGTTGGGAGGTTGGGAGAAGGAGCAGTTTGTCTATGTTGTGTTTGAGATACCTGTGTGATGCTGAGGGATGGATAGAGAGCTCTGGGAGTCCTCTGGGAATGCCATTACCCAGAGATAACTCAGAGAGAAGAGAAGAGGCTGCATGGCAGCCTTGGGAGCCCCCGATCACATGCAAGACATGACAGACCAGCTCCAGACAGGGCTTCCTTGCTTGCTCAGCTCCTATAGGGAGCCTTGAATGAGTGAAAGAAGCTCTTCCCATGTGCTGGGCACTAGACTGAGCATCTGAGATACAAACAGAAAAAGGGACATGGTCTCTGGAAAGTTGGGAAGGTCAGGAAGTCCCAAGGATTCAGGGGCAGGGCTGAAGGCAGAGTCCTTTAGTGTTAGGAGGAGGTCAAAGGACAGTGCCTGGGGATCTGGAGGGCCCAGGGGCAGGCACAAGGCCAAGTCAGGAGGACCTTGGGCCTTCTCCCACTTTGTATTTGTTTTACATATTTTATATTTACTAATCTGCGTACATGGTTTTTCCCACCCTAAATACAATGGCATAGTTTCTTTGTGTGTAAAATGGGGGGATAGTGGGTTTGACAACATGGACCTCTAAGGACCCTGATAGCTTTAAATATATATCATGTTGCCTAGTGGTGAGAATGTCTGTACTGACTGTCCATTCTGTCCATTCAACATTTTTGTCCATTATCTGTATAAAGACACACCCTTTTAGATGCTCCTATTTTCAGATGACATCATGTTAATTGTATCAAGCTTTAGGACTTTGAAAAGCCTCTAATTCATGATTACTTAAAATAATTTGTCCTAACTGTACATACAGGAAAAACCAAGTGAATGAAGATTGTCTACATATTGGATCAGTTATACTGTACAGTTCAATGGACAGCCTTGTCCATTAGCTTATCTATTTGGTGGAGAAAAATTCAGATGGACAATAAGCTAGGCCTGGAATTAAAGGCAGAGGAGGAGGTTAGGTTGCATTACTTTTGGGAAAGTAAATAAATTTTTTTTAATGACTCTGAAGCAGAAGTTGCTTTTTTTTTTTGGTACCAGAGTTTGGCTAGTGAATAATGCAGTCTCCAGAGAGATGAAGCTGAGCTTGATTTGGAGGTCCTACTGGTCATAGGCACCCTGCAGCCACCTACACATGTGGAGTTGCACCACAAAAGTAGTGATTGACGATGTCATTAGATGCTTGTAGGAGCAGCGCTGCTGTTGAGTAGTCAGTGTAATGCACTGGCATTTGGCAGTGCCAAGGCTCCTGGTGCACTGAGTGGACTCCCACGAGTGATTTTCAGTAAGAGGCGAATGAGGATCATGTAAGATGAGTTGGGATGGATGGACTTTGAGCTGCATCATTGGAGGGAATGCCTGCATTGATGAGGTTTCATGGCCATTGGAAAGTAAGGACCAGCCACTTTCCTAGCGCTGTCTCCCAAGACACCACGTGGAGCATCCTAAGCAGCTGCTGCCGCTGCCATCGGGGACCCAGCGAGGGAGGCAGGATCCCCTGCTGTGGACGCTGACTTGTGGGACTGGACTCGAGCCATAATGCCATGACCCACTTCAACAAGTACAGGCTCTTGGCTGAGGTCAAGAACAAGATTGCCTCCAAATATGACCATCAGGCAGAAGAAGATCTTCAAAACTGGATAGAAGAAGTTACAAGCTTGAGTATTAGGACAAACTTTCAGCTGGGCTTAAAAGATGGCATAATCCTATGGGAATTTATAAACAAACTCCAGCCAGGTTCAGTGAAGAAAGTCAATGAGTCTTCATTAAACTGGCCCTAGCTGGAGAACATTGGCAACTTTATCAAAGCCATTCAGGCTTATGGCATGAAGCCACATGACATCTTTGAACCAAATGATCTTTTTGAGAATGGAAACATGACCGAAGTTCATAGTACACTGGTAGCTTTAGCAGGTCTGGCTAAAACAAAAGGATTCCATACAACAATTGACATTGTCATCAAATATGCAGAAAAGTAAGGACCAAGAGATGTTAGACTTACTTTGTTTGCTTCCAGAAGTAGACCTGGAAGCCATGGTTATACATTTCGTAGAGGCACTGTGTCATTGTCTGTAAGGAAGAACTAATTGAGAATAGAGTAGTTCCAAAGGGGGTGGCTTGCCATTATAGGTAGTGGGTTCTTTATTGTGATGGGTCTTCAGGTAGAGTCTTGGTGGCTTCTTGTTGGAGACATTGTGGTGCATGTTCTTGTTTATGACTGAGTTGGCTTCAGTGACCTCTCAGGGACCCTTCCATGACTCTTCTTCTTTTCTGTTTTCTACTTGTTGAAATCCTGTTCTTCCATGTTGATGGATTGCTGCCTGTAGAAAAGATGCTCTATATTACAGAAGACCCTCCCTCTTCTTCCTGGCTCCCAGTTACACAGACTCTCCACCTGGGAGTTCTGGAGGTCATCTAGGCCCGCCTCTCTCTGAGCAGCCATGTGCTCCACAGCATTACAAAGAGGTGGTCATCTAGACTGTCTTTAAAACCTCTAATTGCCAGGGACAGCCAGTTCAGCTTTTTAATACCTCTCTTGTGTCAAGCCAGACTCTGCCTTTGAAGCTTCTACTCCTTGCTTTCTATCTAATATCACCTCTTGGGCTCAAACAGAATAAATTATATCTCTCCACTATGTGATAGCATTCCCAGTTCTTAAAGACAGTTGGCATCTCCTCCTCTCCCTCTTCCCCCAGTCTTTTCTAGGCAAAGTTCCCCCCCCCCCCCATCTCTCCAGCATAGCCTCATTTGTTATGTTCTCAATGAACCTCCTTCTTATTCTTCTTATTCTAGTTTCCAGCCTCTCTGTACTGTTAACATAAAGAGTGTTTAGGAGGGAAATCTTGCCCTTAGTGGGCATTGTTAGCAGGGCAGTATTCATGAGGGCATTTCTGTCCTGGGGTGGGTGAGAGAGATAATAGCATCATAGGCTCTTCAGCTAGAAGGGCTTTCTGAGATATTGTAGTCCACATTAGACCTAACCAGCAATCTCCTTTACAGTGTCCACAACAAATGACCATAAACACCTCCCCCTGAGTGGTGAGTAACTCATGAACAGAAATCTGCTTCTCTGCAGTTTCCACCTATTATTTCTAGTGCTGCCTCGGGGTGGGGGTGGGGGCAAGCACAAAAGGTCTAAACTCTTCTCTTCCTGATAACCCTTAATTATTTCCAAGGTCTTGATCATTTCTGTTTTCTAGGTTAGAATGGCATGGTTTCTGGTCCTATAATCATCCTGGTCATTCCACTGTGAAGAATTCTCCCATTCACATTGTTGGTCCTGCCACTGCTCCTTCTTATCCCTGGGACTTTGAGGGAGCGACTTCACTCCTCTGGGGTTATTTCCCTCTTTATAAATAAACTGAGGGGCCTAGAATAGATTATATCTGAAGTTCTTTCTCTAGGTATATATCCTGTGCTTTCTCCATCTTTAAAATTCTTGTAGAGATTTCTTTAGTGCATTTACATTTAATCTTATATTATAGTTACTTACTAATTTATGACTTTCTCAAGGGCAAAGACTGTGCCTCATTTAACTTTGTCAAGCACTTATATGTTTGAGTGAATGAATGAATGCAAAGACAGACAAATATAAACAAAACAACAACAACAAAAAAAAAAACCCAACCTCAAACATTTATATAGACAAACCTCACTTTAGGGCTTAAATGTACTGGTGCCAGTGCATCGAATTATGTAGTAGATCTTTCTTTAATAAAAGAAGACTTAACACACTATCCATGTTCCTTCCCCAAAAAAACTCAAATGGAATTTTACTATATGTGTTTTTCAGAAAATTGACAACCAACTAAAGGAATAGATGGTTACTGGACAAAATCCACTGTGATTTTATCCCATTTGTTGTTGGAATAAAGATTCTTCTATTTAAGTTGTTAATATAATCATTGTTTCTCCAGGGGTCCTTCTGGGGCAATTGCTGCCACTCGGCTGGCTCCAGCCGGTGTAAGTTGGGCTGACAAAGTGAAAGCTAACCATTCAGTGCCTGCTGCGCCTCCAAATACAGCACCTGTGCAGAGCTGCCCACCTGTCTCAGTGCAGAAGGCCTCTCGGAGAAATGGTAAGTGATGTAGGCTTTGATATATGATCTCTTTGCACTTGGTACTCACATACAACTGTCTGCATAGCCGCCTTCACTAAAATGGTAAAATGAGCTAAGGAATCCAAGCGTGACTTATTTTCAGTGTTTTAGGAATGCCGAACCGATTTATTCTAGTTCCAGATCAGCCATACAGAGCTCTAAGTAGAATGTTGTTGTTTTTTTTTAAACCAGCTCAGAATTCCTTTAGGACTTTGAATTGGTGCATTAAATAATGTAATCTAGTCAAATCACAAGGCAGCTTATACATTTAAGTACCAAATCTAGGGGAAAATATATGGTGTTGGTTCCTGTTTTGGTTCAATAAAAATATTTTTTTCATATTCTTTTACATATATTTTCTTCATGTCATTGGGATTACTGAAGAGTACAATAAATAGAAAGAAGTGTTATAGGAACTCTTCAGAAGGAAGTTGATTCCAGAAGGATTTCTAGTGATAAATTTTATAAAAGTTCAAGATAGATTTTTACAGATATTTTTCAGGCAGTTGCTTGAATTTAGAATGATGCTGAAGAAGTGATAATGGATGCCTCATTCTTCTTCTAGGTTAGGAAATGAGAATTTTATCGTCTTTGCTTTTTATGCGAAGAGTCCAATTGGACTTAGAGTTCTTAGTTCAAAACCTTTTGGAACAGAAGTAATTTTCCCTGGCAATAACAAAAGAATGCTACCTCTGCCTTTAGGCTGGGTCTGGAATAGTTTTTGTTATGGGGCAAGGGTTTGTCCCCCAGGGATTTTCTTGCTCTCCTCTGTTGTAATTCACTGCTTCTTCGTTTTGACCTGTACTCTGGAAAACTAAGACAAAGAAAGCAAATCTTTCTGTTACGTAAAGATAAGACCCTGGTAATTATAAACTTAAAAACTTCCTCTTCAGGTACAGATTACAGTCCCTTCACGCTAGAAGTACATGGCCTGCCTAGTTGTTGTGGCCAAGACAGTTCATCAGCAGGTCGCCAGCCTTTGGGGATTAGCCCCTCTGAACTTTGGCTGGCTGGTCCTTTCAGGAAACAAAGGCTATCTCCAGGCCCCCGTAGTCATGGAATTCACATGTGGGTAGGATCTGCCTGAGCTTGTGTTCCACTGCTAGAGTCATCTAGAAGCTAAGGTCATCTCTCGGTCACAGTGAGCCAAGGTAAAGGACTTCAGTGTAGACTAGGTTGTTCATATTTGAAAAACCATCACAAAATCAATTGGCAAAAACTTGAGGAAAACTGAGTAATGGCTAATACACCAGGAAGGCCATCTTGCCTCATCATTCTAATTTCTTTGAATAACAAACCCAGTAGATTGAGAAGAAATAATAGATAGAATTTTACTTGATGCTAATAAGATTTTTGTAAAACATTATTCATAAACTGGGAAAATATGATTAGAGATAACACAGGTGACTAGAAGGGCAGATCCAATGAGATCTTTGGACTTTTTTTGGGGTGGGGACTAAGGTTTAGCAAATAGTCTTCTACCAGGGTTGTTCTTAGACCTAAAAAGAATCTTGGATAGCATTGTGCAATTTATATTTGGATAAAAGTCCTGTATTAATAACCCTGATGACTACAGTTCACAGCAGAAGACAATTACTCCTGTTTTAATATGATAACTTGAAATAAAATCTTAGTGCTTTGTATATATTTTGAGGACATTTTGAAAGCCTGATTGCATTATTTTAAAGCTTAGAAAAATAAGTTTTATTGAGTGCTTTTTAAACATCCTTGATTTATTTAAAATGTAAACATTTACAATATCACAAGTATATTTATAATCTTTCTGTTGTTATTACTACTTAATATGGGTACACATTTTCTCTCTGTTTCCAGAGGGTTTAATTTTTAAGAAATGAGAATAATTTTATGCTAGTACATTTTTTTCTCTCTTTAAATAATTTAGAAATTGAAGCATTGAGCAGTTTTGAGTTAATCTGTTGCAGTGAAAGTATAATCCAACATATCTTTAGACTTTTAAAGGAAATGTTGAATTTTAATATTTTCAGTTTAGGCTGACTTGAAAGCCCCAAAACAACAAACCCATTAAAAGTACTACAACAGTCATGAGGATGAAACTTAGCCTAGTTTTCATGAGATAATTCTTCAAATTAATTCAGGAAATGTGGAAATAGTGTTGGTAGGTAAAAACTAATTAAAGCTAAATTTGTAAAGTTTAAATGTTGTAAAATTTTACAACCGTCACTAATCAACAAGTTTTTATTCCAGGCACTGTAAGATTTTTGATTTGCTCAAGGTTGCTCAGAGGATTTAAAGCCAGGCTCTTTGACTCCAAATCTTTTCCCCTGGAGCACACTGCTTTGTGTTATGTAGGTATCCCTATAACTCTGGGAAGAAAGCATTTCTTCCATGTTGGCCACTGAAATTGAACTCTAATAAAGTAACCAAAGACATAATCTTACTCGTAAAGCTCATAATAAAAGGTGGCGTTTGTACAGTACTTTATGGTTTACAAGTGCTTTATACCTGTTATCTTATTTGATCTTTTCAGCAATCTGTGAGATTATATATATATATATATATATATATATATATATATACACACACACACACACACATACAGCCTCTTAAAGGGGTATAAAGCCAGTTTATGGAAATTTAGTTCCATTTAGTTCAACAGTTGAATCTCTATTTTTTATACCACACTAAACTAAGTGCTTATCCTAGAAATTGATCAATCCACAAACCACTATTGTATGCAGAGCTCTATCACTACATAGGGAAGTTTAGGTGAGAAACTATCTTGTCTGAGACTTTTTGGCTAATTGGGAGATTCGACACTAACACAGATGAGTATAATACACAATATTACCTAGTAAGTACTTTAGAGAGGTGCAAAAAAACCCATTTTCTGTGACATCTCAGGGGGGAGGTCATTACCAACTGGGGGGAGGTCATTACCAACTAGTGGGATCCACAGTACTTCTTGTTGGAGTTGTATTGGAGTTGGTTCTTAAAGGGTCATCAGGCACAGATGGGAGGGAGGACACCCAGGGCAGAGCCTGAGCCAAAGCACCAAGGTGAGAGACTGTAGTTTGTGATGAGAGGGTCCCTGCCCTCTGGAACTTTGCAGCAAAACTAAACAGCAGGTCATTCCAAAATGGCAAATAGTACTTAGTTCTTACAGAGCAGATAGTAAAATAATATTGTGAAATTTCTGTTACTGAAAAGGGATTGGAAATGACAAGGTAAATGTCTGATCTATGAGTTTAAACAAAAAAACTTGGTATCTGCTATATTTTCATCTCAGGTAGCTGCTGTCAGCTGACCAAGTAGAGTTGCCAAAGCTCCATCTTTCAGCCAGACCTAGTACAGATTATTCGAGGAGCTGGGGATGACTACACCAGCAAATATCCCTTACTCATTCCTTTTATTGCTTTAAAAAAATGCACATAGGTTAGGTATTTCCAATTTCTACTTACAAGCAAAAATATCCTATTTAAAATAAAGATAACAACCAGTAAAAACTACTGACTACTTCATCCTTACAGATGGGGATAGGAATAGGGGACCAGAACTGTGATTTTAATGTAGCCAAGTAGGGCAGTGAATGGTGCTGTAAAGTTTATTCTGTATTGTATTTTTATTTAAATCATTAAACATTCCCCAATTACATTTTAATCTGTGTGGGCTGATGGTTTGATACCTCTGGTGTAGGGCAATCCTGATGAGGAAACACCCTCCACAAAAGCAGACCTCCAACTTTCAGTCTTAGAGACTTTTCTGTGATACTGAGAGCCTGTGACTTCCCCAGAGTTGGGGCCCAGGACATGTCAGACGTGAGCCAGAAACCCAAGAAGACCTGACTCTGACTAAGGCTGAGGCTAGGCACACTGCCATGATATTTTGTGAGCGGTCAGTTATGTTGATTGAGAAGTAGGCACTGATGAAATGCACAAGAAATGTATAAACTCAATCAATCAATAAGTGTTTACTAAATACTTTCTGTGTGAGAAATAGCCCTGGCTCTCCAGAAACTTACATTTCTATGGAGACAACATGTACATACATTGGTACATTCGAGAAATGTTCAAAATAGCTGCAAGGCAGCCTTTGAGGAGAGCTGGGCACTGGTTGGTGATGTCCAAGGTGGAGTCGTATTACAGCTGCTGATTTCACATTTGATTGTCATACTGGGGTCATCGTGACATCCTTCTGGGCCCCAGTGGAACGAGCTTTATCATCCCTTTTGATTTTTTTTTTTGCCTTTTGGAGGGCAGTTGGAGTTAAGTAAATTGCCCAAAGTCACACAGCTAGGTTTTTGCTTGTGTGTGCGTTAAGTGTCTGAGGCCGGATCTGAACTCAGGTCCTTCTGACTCCAGGGCCAGCGCTCTACTCACTGCGTCACCTAGCTGCCCCTTCCCTTTTGATTTTTGAAGTTTGTGAACAGCTTTGGGTTTGTGGTATTTTCTCCAAAGGAAGTAGCAGCAGTGGAGGAGGAGGATGAAGCCAGGTTAGAAATGGTCTCTGCTGGGGGGCAGAGCCAAGATGGCGGAGTAGAAACAGCTCATCCAAGCCACTCTGCCCCCAGATTCCCCCCAAACTATGTAAAAGGGGACTCTGAACAACTTCTGGAGCCCCAGCACCCACAGAACGACACAGAGAAGCTAACCTCCCGCTGAGGACAGCCCAGCAGCCCTGCAGGAAGGACCAGCGCAGTGGTCTGGGAGCCGGCAGCACGCAGAGCGCAGAGCGTGGGAAGCCGAGCCTAGCCAGAGCCGAAGTCCCTGTGAGCCGAGGTTTTAGCCCCAGGGCGGCAGGGCCAGCAGCCAGCTAGAGGAACCCAAGAACACCAGGAGCTGTGGCGACTCCAGAATTATCAACATAGACATGCCTAGGACAAAGTAAGAGGTTAGTGTCCTATGGACTTTGGGACCAGTATTTGGGGAATGCGTCGGCTCCCTCCCCTGGGGGCTAGAAGCCACTGAGGAGACACGCCATTTTGTAGTTTTCAGAGGCAGCTCCAGCTCCCAGCCTGCGAATTGTAGGGAGATCCAATGATCAGTCTTGGGGGGTAATCGCTCTTGCTTTAACCTCCCTGGATTTGGATTGTGATCTAGGGTGGAAGTCGTGGGTGGGTTTACAGCTTGCCAGAAACGGAAGTTGCCCCCCACACGTTCGGGACAAAAATTCCTCTAGCTGGCCTTAAAGCCATAGTGTGGCAACAAGCCCAAAAGTCAAGCAATTAAGTGGCAACATGCCAAGGCAAAGGAAACAGAAAAATGCAACCCTAGACTCCAATTTTGGGGGCATAGAGCAGGAAAAGGACTGTGAGGTCAGAAGCCCTGCTCCAAAAGCCCCAGGGGAAAACATGAGTGGGTTGCAGGCCATAGAGGACCTTAAGAAGGACTTTAAAAATCAAATAAGAGAAGTGGAGGAAAAATTGGAAAGAGAAATGAGAAGGATGCAGGAAAAGTATGAAATGAGGGTCAACAGCCTGACTGAGGAAAACAACACCTTAAAAAATAGACTAACTCAAATGGCAAAGGAGGCCCAAAAGGGCAGTGAGGAGAAGAATGCCTTAAAAAGTCGAATTTGCCAGATGGAAAAAGAATCTCAAAAGTTCACTGAGGAGATTCATTCCTTCAGAGTTAGACTGGAGCAAATGGAAGCTAATGACTTTATGAGAAATCAAGATGCTGTTAAGCAGATCCAAACAAATGAAAGAATAGAAGGCAATGTGAAATATCTCATGGGAAAAACCACTGACCTGGAAAATAGATCCAGGAGAGACAATTTAAAAATTATTGAACTACCTGAAAGCCATGATCAAAGAAAGAACCTAGAAATCACCCTTCAAGAAATTCTCAAGGAAAATTGCCCTGATGTTTTAGATCCAGAGGGCAAAATAGAGGTTGAAAGAATCCACCATCACCTCCTGAAAAAGATCCCAAAAAGAAAACTCCCAGGAATATTATAGCCAGGTTCCAGAATCCCCAGATCAAGGAGAAAATACTACAAGCAGCCAGGAAGAAACAATTTCAATATTGTGGAAACACAATCAGAATAGCCCAGGACCTGGCAGCTTCTACACTGAGGGATCGAAGGGCATGGAATATGATATTCCAGAGGGCAAAAGAACTGGGAATGAACCCAAGGGTCACCTACCCAGCAAAACTGAGTATTTTGTTTCAGGGGAAAATATGGTCATTCAGTGGAATAGAGGACTTTCAAGCATTCTTGAGGAAAAAACCAGAATTGAATAGAAAATTTGACATCCAGACACAAGAAGGAAGAGATGCCTGAGAAGGTAATCAGGGAAAAGAAATCAAAAGGAACTTAACAAAGTTGAACTATTTACATTCCTATATGGAAAAGCAATAACTGTGACTGATGATATCTTTCTCACTATGAAAACAATGGAAGAAGGGTGTGTGGTCATATGAATACATATGTGAATGTGTGTGTATATGGTTACAGTTATATATGGATAGAGGGCATAGGTTGAATTTATTGGGAAGGGAGAATACTCAAAGGATGAAATTATGAGGTGAGAGAGGAAAGTGGCAAGAGGAGATGGGGAGAGACAGGGTAGGGTAAACTATCTCATGTAGAAGAAGCAAGAGGAAGTGGTTGCAAAGGAGGGGGAGAATAGGAAGGCAGAAAGCAAAACCACATTCTCATTGAATTTGGTTCAGGGAGAGAATGACATACTTACTAAATGGGATATCTCAACCTGCAGCAGAATAGGGGGAAGGGGGATGAGAGGAGGGATGATGGATGGGAGGGCATCCTTGGGGGGAGGGGAGGTTGGAAGTACCCACTATAGAAGAGGGACAGGATCATGTAGGGAATGGACCAGGTGGGGGGTGGGATGAGTGGGAGGGACTTATAAGCAGCCTTGTACAATATATCTACTATGATAATGTTTTGCATAACTAGACATGTACAACATATAATGAATTACTTATCTCCCCAGAGGGAATGGGTGACAAGGGAGGAAGGAAATGGATCTGAAATTCGAGGTCTTAACATTAAATGTTTAAAATATATATAAATACTATTATTAATACTCTTTTGCTTATAATTGGGAGATAAGATGTTCAGGCATTGGGACACAAAGACTCACCTTCCTCTAATGGAAAAGTCAATGGGGGTATGGGAGAAGGTATGGGAGAGAGCAGATTGGAGGAAGCGATATCTTGTGGGACTGCTATTCTGGGAGGTTGGGTGGGGGAATAACGGGGGGAAATGATTGTAACTCAAAATCTGACAGAAATGAATGATGTAAAACAGAAGTTAATAAAGCATTTGTTTAAAAAAAAAGAAATAACACTCTGTCAAAAAGAAACTAAGAAAATAAATGAGAAATTCTGAACAACAACAACAAAAAAGAAGTGGTCTCTGCTGTTGGGCTAGAGGCTCTGGACTTTATTTGCTTGTCTGGTTCAACTGAAATCCTTTGTGCACAGGGCCGCTTTAGGTAGTGACAGAGTAGCGATATGTTAGAAAAAAGATAATGAGCGTAGCTCATATTAGCCTTGTAGTTCTCTTGTTCTTTACCAATGTCAATGCTCCAGTTCTACAAGGCTGCATGATTTCTTCTTGTGGGTGTTGCTACCTGGATGCCCATCCCAGCTTTTCCTGCTTCGGTAGATTCCCTTTGTGAGTTGAGGTGGCCAGCCTCAAGAAGAGCTTCTGCAGTCCCAACAGGACTGATTCTCCAAAGACAGACATTTGTGCTGGAAGCTCTGTGGCCTTGGTAGGACCTGCCAGAACTTGTACTCTTCAGGGGAGGTCTTTGATGTCCCAGGGTACTCGCCACACCTGGTTCCTGAGTGGAGTGCCAGCAGTAATCACTCTTGTTCACTGATGGGCCTGTGATCTCATGGATTTGAATACTACAGGCATAGCACTTCCTTACCATTCCCAAGCCATTCTGCCTGTCCTTTGGCCTTCTTCCCCAGAAGCTGTTTTCTCACTCCTGGTGCCTTGGTTTTCATTTCATCTCATCTCTGTACCCAGCCCACTATGCATCTCCAAGTGATGACACCTGCTGTCTGGGCTCTTCTGCCATCTCTCTCACCTGAATTCAGACTCTTGCCACCCTATCTACCCTGGTTCCTGGCTTACTTCTAACTTCACCATCTTCAGGCAAATGGGCCCCAGAGCCCTGTGGGTGGTAGCAGCCCCCAGATGATGTCTCCTACTTCCGGTTCAGCTCTCACAGTCAGTCATCCTCACCAGCAGTCACTCCCAGGCCAGCCTAGCCCCCTTTATCTTACTTGCTCATTTTCATATCCTCAGCACTTAGCATAGTGTTTGGCACATAGCCCTTAATAAATGATTTTTCATTCATTCATTCATCCATCATTTATTTATGTATATCACAGCTTAGCTATGTCTTTTTCATTCTATTCCACACTTGTCCATGTCCGCCAAAAGTTTTTCACAGAAGGTCCACTCAGTGTGCTGGGGACTTGGTGTTTTTGACACTGAAGGTACCCATGAGGATAGCCATGCAGGTTAGCCATCAGTTATCTCTTTTCCTCTTTATATAATTAGCCCATTTTTCCAATTCATACATTTTTTTTCTGATAAAATCCTTTAAACTGTCTTTCTTGCAGAAATTCTTTCTATTAGGCACTTCTCTTTTGGATGTAGGATGATGTGGTGTTTTTGTGACTACAGTCATTTAGCATAATTGGCAAACAGTAGCTCTGATAAAATGCACCCGTGTTTCAGAGGCCAGTCTGAGTTATTCAGTGTACTCTAGATCTACCCAAGGGCAAGCCAGTCAACGTTCTGTCTTTTTAATTCTGGGACCTGCTCACTCCCTGTCCAAGAAGGGCAAGCTCAGTGGGACGTTCCTCCAGCTCCGTGTCATGGTTGAGACAAAAGCCATTTTCAGCTGTGTTTTCCCTGTGTCGGTCGCTTCTAGCAGATTATATAGAATGTTCCAGACTCTAAGGTGTTCTGGGACTCAGTGCGAGCAGAGCGATGCCATCTATAGTTAGGAGCTTCAGGAACATCTTCCCTTTTCTAGGGAATCCCTCTTCAGTGTGGACCACACTGGACATCCTCCATGGCAGTGGGGGCAGCTGTCACATTGTGAATCAGCTGTTGGCTAATTGAATGCCTACCATGTGGCAAGCGAACGATTCCCTGTTTCACTTGATTATAAGAGAAGGAAAAAATGAAGGTAGGAAGTAAGGAGAGACTTGTTTATTAAATGCCGACTGTTTGCCAGGCACTTTGCCGCCTGAGTCACAGATATTACCTCGTTTGTTTCTCTTAATAAACCTTGGAAGTAAGTGTTATCCTCATCTTACAGATGAAGAAATTGAGGCAAAACCAGAGAAAGTGACTTCCCCAAGGTCACACTACTTGTGTCTGAGTGTCATATACAGCTCAAATACATTCAAAGTGTTTAAATAGAAGACAGTGTCTGAGGCCAAGTTTAAACTTCCATCGTCCTGACTGCAGTATTTTATCCACTGTGCCACCTAGCTGCCCCTTTAGTTCACGCCCACACCACCTTTTGCCTATATTATTACAACTTAATCATTGTTTCCTTGCCACACCCCATCTAATGTGCACACTGCTGCCAAAGTGATTTTCTTTAAGCTCATACATGGCCATTAACTCCTCTGCTCAATCGACTCAATTCCAGCAACTTTGTCTTGCCTCTTGGATAAAATATCTGTCTAGCTTTTTTAAGTCCTGTTTGACCTGGCCTCCCACCTATCTTTCTAGGCTCATTGGACATAATTCCCTTTCTTGCACTCTGCAAAACAACCAAATTGGCATTCTCTCTGCTCCTTCTCCAGGACTTTGCACTGGCTGTTCCCTAATGCTTGGGATGCACTCTTTCCTCACCTCCAGCTCTCCAAGTCCCTCTTTCCTCATAACTTAAACACTGTCTTGTGAAGAAGCCTTTCCTGACCTCTCAATTTCCAGCATTCTTCCTCCCACGATACCCTGTCTTTAACTGCTTTTCACATATTTGTATTTCTTCACTTGATATATTTTTAAATTCAGTTTTATTTTATGTTCAGTTCCAGAATCTCTCCTTCCCACTGATTCTCCCCTACCCATTAAAAAATCAAGAAAAAACAAAACCTGTTTCAAATTTGTATAGTCAAACAAAACAAATTCCTGTTGTTAGCCATGTGTGTATATGTATGTATGTGTGTATATATGTATAGATGCACACATATACCTATATGTACACACGTTCATGTGTGTGAAAACACATACGTGAGTGTGTATGTGCTCTTAGTCCATCAGCTCTCCATCAGGAGGTGGATAGCACATTCTCTGCTACATGATAGCATGAGTTCTCTGGAACTGTGATTGGTTCCATTGTGTTGATCGGAGTTCCCAGGTCTTTCACAGTTATTTGTCTTTGCAGTGTAAATTATTCTTTGAGTTCTGCTCATGTCACTTTACATTAGTTCATAAAAATCTTCAGAACTTTTTCTTCATCATTTCTTGCAGAACCATAGTGTTTCATAACATTCTTATACATAACTTGTCCAGCCATTCCCCAGTTGATGGTTGTCCTCTTAGTTTTCAGGTTTTTGCCACCACCATACACAAAAAAAGCTGCTATCAATATTTTTGTATACATGGGTCTTTTACCTCTTTCTTTGATCTCTTTGGGATACAGACCTAGAAGTGGTATTACTGGGTCCAAGAGTACACACAGTTTAATAGCCTTTTGGTATGGTTTCAACTGTGTTTTCCACACCAACAGTGCATTAATGTACCTGTTTTACCACAGCCTTTATAGCAGTTGGCATTTTCCTTTTTTGGTTTACTTTGCCAATCTGATATTTGTGAAGTGATAGCTCAGAATTGTTTTAATTTGCGTTTCTCTAATTAGTGTATTTAACAAAATAAATACGAAGTACAATAAACCAGATAGTTTTGCATTTTAGAAGTTAGGTCATCGTGCAACCTGCAGGGTTCCTTATATGCAATTTAGTGGCTCCATTTATACTAGAGTTTGTCACCACTGGTTTAAAACATTTTTTCCTGTTGTTATAGATGGCTTAGGTTTCTTCTTTTGAAAACTTCCTATTCATATCCTTGGACTATTTGTCAATTGCAAAAAGACTTTAAAAATTTTTTTTGGTCTTTATTAATTTATTTACTTTTAGTTTACAAGATTTATTTCCATAATTTTTTGAGTTTCAAATTTTCTCTCCCTTCCCCCTTCCTCCTCTCCCCCCCTCCCTGCCAGTGGCATACAATCAAGTATAATATCTGCAAATACTTTCACATTAGGCATTAGTCAGGTTATAAAGAAGGATGGTATCAAATGGAATGAACAGTGGGAAAAAGGAAACAAAACCAAACAAGAAACAGAAAAGGAGCAGGTAGTTTGCTTCAATCTGGGTTCAAACTCTGTTCTTTCTCTGGACATAGACATCTCTCTCCATCATGAGTTTTTTGGGATTGACTTATAACCCTGGATTGCTGATAAGAGGCCAGTCTATCAGAGTTGGTCATCACACATATGTTGTGTCTGTGATTGTGTACAAATTTATCCTGGTTCTGCTCTTCTCACTCAGCATCAGTTTGTATAAGCCTCTCCAGGTAAATATGAAATCCGTCTCCTCCTTGTTTCTTATGGCACAGCAGTATGCCATATAACATGCATATACCACAACTTGTTCAGCCATTCCCCAATTTATGGGCACCCCCTTAATTTCCAATTCTTTGCCACCACAAAAAGAGCTGCTATAAATATTTTTGTATATATGGGGCTTCTTCCCACTTCTATGATCTCTTTGGGATAAAACCCTAGAAGTGGTATTGCTGGGTCAAAGGTTATGAAATTATTTATAGCCCTTTGGGCATAATTCCAGATTGCTCTCCAGAATGGTTGGATCAGTTCACAACTCCACCAGCAATGCATTAGTGTTCCAGTTTGTCCATATCCTCTCTAGCATTTGTCATTTTCCTGTTTTGTCATCTTAGCCAATCTGACTGGTGAGATGTGGTACCTCAGAGTTGTTTTGATTTGCATTTTTCTAATTTAGAGCATTTTTTCATTTTCTTATAAATATCTTTAATTTCTTCCTCTGAAAACTGTCTGTTTATATCCTTTTTATCCTTTATCAATTGGGGAATGCCTTGTATTCTTATAGATTTGACTCAATTCTCTATATATTTTAGAAATGAGTCCTTTATCAGTGACATAGATTGTAAAAATTCTTTCCCAATTTTTCACTTCCCTCCTAATCCTGGTTACATTGGCTTTGTACAGAAACTTTTCAATTTCATGTAATCAAAATTATCCATTTTGCATTTTATAATGCTCACTATTTCTTGTTTTGGTCACAAAGTCTTCCCCTCTCCACAAATATGATAGGTAAACTAGTCCTTGCTTTCCCAGATGGCTTACAGTATCAGCCTTTATACCTAGATCATGCACCCATTTAGACTTGATTTTGGTATATGGTGTTAAATCATGGTCTATGCCCAGTTTCTGCCATACTATATTCCAGTTTTCCCAGCAGTTTTTATCAAATAGTGAGTTCTTATCCCAAAAGCTGGGGTCTTTGGGTTTATCAAATAGTAGATTACTACTACGACTACTACGACTGCTAAATCTCATGTAGCCAATCTGTTCCATTGATCCACTACTCTATTCCTCAGCCAGTACCAAGTAGTTTTGAGGACTGCTGCTATATAGTATGGATTAAAATCTGGTATAGCTAGAAAGACGTTTATTTTTATAAATTCAAATCAGTTCCACATAGGGACTATGAGAGAAACTTGCTGCAAATATGCTCTATATGTTTTTATATGTACTTCTTGTTCCCCTGTAAGCTCCTTGGGAGTAGGAATTGTTTCTTTCTTTGTATCTTGATCAGAGTCTGTGGACAGATTTCCATGAATTTAGATGGAAAAAAAATTACATCTTCATTTCAACAAAATTGATTCCCTTTTTAATCCTATGTATTTAATTTCATGCACGTAAAAAACATTCTGAGAAGGGGTCCACATACTGCCAGAGAGATCTGTGATGCAAAAAATTGCTAAGAATCTTGCTCTAGAGTATAAAAATAACTATATTAAATGTAGTGACTTTATGCTATTCTGTTCTCAGTCTTTGCTGAACGCAAGAAACTTTTTGACAGTTTAATTGCATGATTTTCTGTCTTTTATAATATTGTTAAAACTTTTCCCATCTTAATTGCAATAGTTTTTCAAAATACTCTGTACTAAATATATATTTAAAATGTTATGTACCCATGGAGACCTAAATTATGTTTCCTGTATTGATGCATGCACTCTTCTCTTGATTCTTTCTTTCTTTTTTTTTTTTTTTTAAAGCAATTGGGGTTAAGTAACTTGCTCAAGGTTACACGGCTAGTCATTATTTCTGTGTGGGTGCTCATTTTCTGAGGTCAGTTACCATCTCGGGTCATCCCAACTCCAAGGCCAGCGCTCTTACTCACTGCGCCACCTAGCCGCCCGTTCTCTTGATTATTTCAATTATTATTTTAATTTTCTTAGGTGGTCATATTTGTGTTGGCCATTTCATTGGTTAACTGAATTGGGGCCAGGTTCTAGATAGTATTTCTTTCTACAAGGAAGCTTTTAAATTGATGTTTTTCTTTCCTTTTTCTTTCTTTTTTTTATATAAAAAGATTAATGATATTATTCATAGAAGTTGGAACAAAATTTAGTCCTTTATTTTTGAACATATCAGAGTACTACTCTATTTCCTTTTTATCTAGTTTTTAAAAGCTTTATTTTGTGCATCTTTATTTTTTTTAAACAAATGCTTTATTAACTTCTGTTTTACATCATTCATTTCCGCCAGATTTTGAGTTACAATCATTTTCCCCCCATTATTCCCCTACCCAGCCTCCCAGAACAGTAATCCCACAAGATATCGCTTCCTCCAATCTGCTCTCTCCCATACTCCCATCGACTTTTCCATTAGAGGAAGGTGAGTCTTTGCATCCCAATGCCTGCACATCTTATCTCCCTATTACAAGCAAAAGAGTATTAATAATAGTATTTATATATATTTGAAACATTTAATGTTACGACCTCAAATTTCAGATTCATTTCCTTCCTCCCTTGTCACCCATTCCCTCTTGGGAGATAAGTAATTCAGTATATGTTGTACATGTCTAGCTATGCAAAACATTATCATAATAGATATATTGTACAAGGCTGCTTATAATTCCCTCCCACTCATCCCACCCCCACCTGGTCCATTCCCTACATGATCCTGTCCCTCTTCTATAGTGGGTACTTCCAACCTTCCCTCACCCCAAGGATGCCCTCCCATCCATCATCCCTCCTCTCATCCCCCTTCCCCCTATCCTGCTGCAGGTTGAGATATCCCATTTAGTATGTATGTCATTTTCTCCATGAACCAAATTCAATGTGAATGTGGTTTTGCCTTTTTAGCCTTCCTTATTCTCTCCCTCTTTTGCAACCACTTCCCCTTGCTTCTTCTGCATGGGATAGTTACCACCCTCTCTCCCCATCTCCCCTTGCCACTTTCCTCTCTCACCTCATAATTTCATCCCTTGAGTATTCTCCCTTCCCAACAAATTCAACTTATGCCCTCTATCCATATATAACTGTAACCATATACACACACATTCACATATGTATTCATATGACCACACCCCCTTCTTCCATTATTTTCATAATGAGAAAGATATCATCAGTCACAGTTATTGCTTTTCCATATAGGAATGTAAATAGTTCAACTTTGATAAGTTCCTTTTGATTTCTTTCCCTGATTACCTTCTCAGGCATCTCTTCCTTCTTGTGTCTGGGTGTCAAATTTTCTATTCAATTCTGGTTTTTTCCTCAAGAATGCTTGAAAGTCCTCTATTCCACTGAATGACCATATTTTCCCCTGAAACAAAATACTCAGTTTTGCTGGGTAGGTGACCCTTGGGTTCATTCCCAGTTCTTTTGCCCTCTGGAATATCATAGTCCATGCCCTTTGATCCCTCAGTGTAGAAGCTGCCAGGTCCTGGGCTATTCAGATTGTGTTTCCACAATATTGAAATTGTTTCTTCCTGGCTGCTTGAAGTATTTTCTCCTTGATCTGGGGATTCTGGAACCTGGCTATAATATTCCTGGGAGTTTTCTTTTTGGGATCTTTTTCAGGAGGTGATCTGTGGATTCTTTCAACCTCTATTTTGCCCTCTGGATCTAAAACATCAGGGCAGTTTTCCTTGAGAATTTCTTGAAGGGTGATTTCTAGGTTCTTTCCTTGATCATGGCTTTCAGGTAGTCCAATAATTTTTAAATTGTCTCTCCTGGATCTATTTTCCAGGTCAGTGGTTTTTCCCATGAGATATTTCACATTGCCTTCTAATCTTTCATTTGTTTGGATCTGCTTAACAGCATCTTGATTTCTCATAAAGTCATTAGCTTCCATTTGCTCCAGTCTAACTCTGAAGGAATGAATCTCCTCAGTGAACTTCTGAGATTCTTTTTCCATCTGGCAAATTCGACTTTTTAAGGCATTCTTCTCCTCATTGCCCTTTTGGGCCTCCTTTGCCATTTGAGTTAGTCTATTTTTTAAGGTGTTGTTTCCTCAGTCAGGCTGTTGACCCTCATTTCATACTTTTCCTGCATCCTTCTCATTTCTCTTTCCAATTTTTCCTCCACTTCTCTTATTTGATTTTTAAAGTCCTTCTTAAGGTCCTCTATGGCCTGCAACCCGCTCATGTTTTCCCCTGGGGCTTTTGGAGCAGGACTTCTGACCTCACAGTCCTTTTCCCGCTCTATGCCCCCAAAATAGGAGTCTAGGGTTGCATTTTTCTGTTTCCTTTGCCTTGGCATGTTGCCACTTAATTACTTGACTTTTGGGCTTGTTGCCACACTATGGCTTTAAGGCCAGATAGAGGAATTTTCGTCCCGAACGTGTGGGGGGCAACTTCCGTTTCTGGCAAGCTGTAAACCCACCCACGACTTCCACCCTAGATCACAATCCATATCCAGGGAGGTTAAAGCAAGAGCGATTAACCCCCAAGACTGATCGCTGGATCTCCCTACAAATTTGCAGGCTGGGAGCGGGAGCTGCCTCTGAAAACTATAAAATGGCGTTTGTCCTCAGCGGCTTCTAGCCCCCAGGGGAGGGAGCCGACGCATTCCCTAATACCAGTCCCAAAGTCCATAGGACACTAACCTCTTACTTTGTCCTAGGCAAGTCTATGTTGATAATTCTGGAGTCGCCACAGCTCCTGGTGTTCTTGGGTTCCTCCAGCTGGCTGCTGGCCCTGCCGCCCTGGAGCTAAAACCTCGGCTCATGCGGACCTGGGCTCGGCTGGCTCGGCTCCTGCGCTCTGCACGCTGCCAGGTCCCAGACCACTGCGCTGGTCCTTCCTGCAGGGCTGCTGGGCTGTCCTCAGCGGGAGTTTAGTTTCTCTGTGTCGTTCTGTGGGTGCTGGGGCTCCAGAAGTTGTTCAGAGTCCCCTTTTACATCGTTTGGGGAGAATGTGGGGGCAGAGTGGCTTGGATGAGTTGTTTCTACTCTGCCATCTTGGCTCCGCCCCCCTTTGTGCATCTTTATTAATTTGTTTACCATAAGTTGTTTTTTAAGTGCTAGTGAAGCATCAGTTTCTGTTAATAGGAGGAAACACAATGTTGAAGGAACATAGCTAGACTTGTTATCTGTAGATGTAAGTTGTAGTCCCAGAGCTTCCACACATTAGCTCTGTGACCTTGGGCAAATATATTCACTTCTCAAAGCCTTGATTTCTTGATATGTAAATAAGCATGTTTGACTAAGATGATTTTCTTAGGTACCTTTCAAGTCTTTCAAGTCTGCCTCTTTGTGATGTTATTTAGAAGCTCAAAGCTATTTTCCACGTGAGATATATCCAAACTATTGAGATAGAATGTTTTTGCATTTTCATGACTTAATTAAAATGAACATTGTATGTATTTCTTTTCTTTGTGTATTAAAATTATTTTAAAATGAGCATAAATGAGAAAGCTCATTTCCTAAAATTTTTATTGAAAATTTATTGAATGATTACCTGAAGTTATGTCATGGAAATAAATAAGGGAAGTCTCTGGTCAAATAAGGAATTTCCCTAAGCAGCTCATTCTCGTAACATTACAAGGTGGTGTTCACATTTGAGTGAAGGTGCCTGGCTAAAGACCAACCTTTGTTAAGTACAAGCTGTTCTGCTCTGAATCCTTGATTCCCATCTAATGATGGGAAGAGAACATGGCTCTTGGAGCTTGTTTGAGTTTTCTGTAGAAAACATATGGACAGGGTTTTTTCTCTTCTACTCACTTTCTCCCAGCTGGTAGGGGCATCTTCCAGCACATGTAGTAGCATCCAGTTGAACAGAATCTAGTTGCAGAGTTGAATTAAGTCAGTGTGAGGAGTTGAGAGCTTGGCACTTATGGTAGTGTTTTACTGGAGAACCAAGAGTCCTGCTTCCCATAGGGAATGGGTTCTGGTACTTTCTTAAAGAAAATAGCCATACCCTTATACCAGGATTTCAGCTCAGCCTAAAACTAGAGATGATGGAAGCTTAAAACTAGTCTTAGAGCATGGGTACCAGTTCTTTCCTAAACTGTGTGGCTGTCTCCTAGGCTACAGTTTTTGTCAAGCCTGAAGCTGCATATAAATGTCCTGTGTCCCCCCACACAGGGAGCAGGACTGGGGACTTTTGCATAAGGGCATGTTGAAAAGATGTCTGGGAGTCCAGTGGTGCAGGAGGAAGGAACTGCCTTAGCTACAAGTGAGCTTCAGTATTAAATGTCTTTAGGCAGTTTAGATGACCTTTGTCACAATTCCTGTTCAGTTCTGGGATGAACTGTCATGATAGTCTGACAAATAGTCAGAACTGAATGTCAGAGAAATAGTCTGAACTAAATGTCAGATAGTCTGACATCCTTTCCACTTCTGAGAGTCTCATGATTTTATAGTGGGTTACTGGTGAAAGCCTTGCTTGAAGAATTATGCTCTTTTTAGATGTATTCTGTTAGTTTTTTAATTTGTCACATCTCTAAATAAATCAGCTGAAAAGTAAATTGCCCAGCAGTTATTAAACACCTACTATGTCCCAGGTACTATGCTAAGTGCTGGGGATACAAAGAAAGGCAAAAAACATTCCATACTTTCAGAGTTCACAGTTTAATGAAGGTCACAACATACTGGCAGCAATGCTATAAACAGGACGTGTAAGGGGATAGATGGGAGATAGTCTCAGAGGAAGGCTGGGAAAGGCTTCCTGCAGAAGCTGTGCCTTGAAGAAGGCCAGAGAAGCTAGGAGGCGCTCCAGGTATGAGAGAGAGCTGGCAGAAAGCCTCAGAGTTGTGAGATATGGTTGTTGGTGCAAGGAGCTGTCAGCAGGTCAGTGTCAATGGGTCATGGAGCAAGGTAGAGGATAGGGAATGTAAGAAGGGACCAGGTTAGGAAGAGCTTTGAATACCCAACAGGATTTTCTGTTTGAACCTGAAGGTTCAGAGGAAGCCACTTGAGTTTATTGAATAGAGAGGTGTTACGGTCAGCTTTATGTTGTAGGAAGATCGCTTTGACAGCTGAGAGGAGTATAAAAGTATTTGTTTCAAAATTTATTACAACTTAAAAAAAATTCTTATTTTAAATAAAGCTTGATGTCTTTTTTCTCCCTGGTTACACAGAACGAAAAGATGCTGAAGGATGGGAGACTGTGCAGAGGGGGAGGCCTGTCCGTTCACGATCTACAGCGGTGGCACCCAAAGTTCCAGTCATTACAGAACCTCTGAGGTCAAAAGATGACAGTGATAAAGAAAACATCCTTCTCTTTCCTGTGGAAAGCCAGCAGAAAGGTGGCTTTAGTGGCGATGGCCCCTCCAGTATTGTAGAGCCTCTGCCCAAGGAGCCCTTACCTCCTTGTGAGCATCCTCTGACCGAAAGAACCCAGGTAGGGGAATCTAGAATCCCATGGCTATTTCTGTTTTTATTATGGTATATTGGTATATGGTATATTATGGTAAATGATAGCAGTATTACTATTTGTGTTTCTTATCCATAAATCAGTAGCTCCTTGCTAGTTTATTTATATTAATCAATTTGAAATGCTTTAATTATTAGATTTGGACTCAAGTTTTCTGCCAGTATTTCATCTTATCTTGGTGATAACACTTAGATTTCTGAAAGCAGTAGTCATAGAATACAAACCCAAGTAGGACCTGCTAAGCTTAGATTACAGGCCAGGTGACAGACTGTCTGCAGGACTACCACCTGCAAATATTTATTATGAGATTGTTACGTTTTGGGCACATATAGAGGTGCTTACATGTACAAAGATAAAGGGGGCAGTTCCTGCCTGTGAGGGAGCAGGAGAGGGTGGCCTAGACATATGTAAGTATACTGCCCTAACAAAGCGGCAGGCAGACAGCACCATGGAGAGAGCTCTGGACTTGGAATCAGGAGGACCTGAGTTCAAATCCAACCTCAGGCACTTACTGGCTGTGTGACCCTGGGCAAGTTACTCAACCTATTTGCCTCAGTTTCCTCATCTGTAAAATGAGCTGGAGAAGAAACTGACAGACTGTTATCTTTGTCAAGAAAACCCCAAATGGGGGGATGAAGAATCAGACACGACTGAATGACGACTGAACAGCCATACCAAACCCTAACAAGTATGAAAAGCTGGTCTCTGGAGAATCTCAGGGCATCCGTTATTTAGCTTGGACTGCTCTTGAGGACTATCCACTGAAGTCCAGGTGGGCATGCTGTCTCCATTGGTAGAAGGAGTTCACAGAACTGATGAACAGAGGCCCCTGCTGATCTCTGCCCCAGGCGACAAGGCAGAGTCCAAAACCATTGCCTCTGGGCACTGTGCTGAGGGGTGGGATACAAACATCAGCAAAGAGAACCACAGTCCCTGCTCTCTAGGTGCTGATGTTCTAATGGGAGGGTGAGGGCACAAGCCGAATTGGGGCCTGATGCAGTCAGACTTGGGTTTACAGGTGATATGTATGAGAGATGTTCAGGAGAGAGAAATGACAGGATTTGGCAGTTGATTGGATAGGTTAAGTGTGAATGATGGTGGTGAATCTGGGCCTCCTTGATACCATAGGGCAGTTTTTACAGAGGTGTACCCTGGGGAGAAAGACAATGAGTTCTGTTGTGGACATATTGAGACCCTCTGAGGCATCTAGTCTGTGATGTCCCATAGGTGACTATAGCACAGGAGTGAGACTGGGTCTGCAGATGGAGATCTGGGAATCAGTGCATTAAGATGGTAATTGAACCCTTGAGAGCCAGTGAGATTGGGGAGTGAGGAAGTGAATAGTGGAGAGAGAAGAGGGCCAAGGAGATGACAGTTTTTATATGCTGCAACCAAGAAATAGATATTGGACCTTTACTAGATAGATATATGGTTAAGAACACAGTTAATTTTTAAAAAAATAATTTATAATTTTTAATTATAGATGTGGTATAATCTATGGTGTAATAATGTACATAATTTGTCTGATGGAGGCTTTCAGGGATGAAAAGTCATAGTAATTTGCCCCTAATCTTATTCTAGTGCTGTCCAGTAAAGTTGCCAAAGGTTTCCAAGTTCACAGGGATATTTGTTTTCCCATTGTCGATTGGAATATTGAGTTTTCATGTTTTTATCTTTTTCAACATGTCTTTATGCTTTTAGCATTGATTTTTCCCATATAAATTGCATTGATCTTGTTATACACAGTGTTGACTATATTGTAAATTGCAGTAGTGCTAATATAAATATTGCCAACAAGATTATAAACCATGGTGACTGTAGTATAAATAATGTTGATGGAACATAAATGTCATGATGTGATTTAAATAATGTTTATGCTAAAATCAACATCATTGGACACCTCAGAGTTTGACCAATTGTAGAATTATAAGCCAATTTATAGAATTTAGACAATTTTTAATATTTACATAAGAATCCGCGTGATCATATTTATGGCCTTTGTAATATGTACTTTTTTTAAAAAATAGGAATCATGTGACTGGGTCTTAAATTTTAGTTCTTGCTTATTAGTTTTATTTTTCTTTGAAATGATTCCATTTTAACAATGTAGTTGTAAAGGCTATCTATTCTGTCTGAGTACTTTTGGTTCAGTTTGTAGATTAGATGTTACTTATCACACCATTAAGATTGATATTATTTAGAATGAATTTTTAAAAATTGATTTGCCCCTGTTAAATTAGTGTAATTCCTATTGTTTTCATATTAATGATAAATGCCCACAAAAGGGCATAATAAAGTGAAGGAGATACATAAATATGAAGTATGGACACCAGATAATCCTACTCCAGCATGGTTTTGGTACTCTGGGGTATTGTTATTTTATTAAGGGATATTTTAAGGCCTGACAATTAAAACTATTCACCCAGTTGACATTAATTATACATGCTGATTAATGATACTGAGTTCCATAATGTTATTTTGAAAAAATCTGAAATATATATTATTTTTTCTTCACCATACTCCCTCCATGTTTCTTAAACCAGTCAATGGCCTGATAGGAATGTAGAGGATATCAGCAAGTTTTCTCGAAAGAAGTTGAGATAGCTTTCTACTGAATATACCCAGAGGAGTGGACCATATGATTTCATCAGTGTGAAAGACTCCTAGTGTGGGATCCCTTTCCAGCAACACTGATAATAACCCATTACATCCTGGAGCATGCTTGAGTCACAGAGAGGCTAATTGACTTGACTGGGTCATATACCTGTGAGTGTCAGAGACAGCCTTGGAACCCAAGTCTTCTGAATTCCAAAACCAGGCTGTATATACTTGTCTGCACCATACCCAGTTTCTCTTCTACATTGTACCCAGATTTCTTGCTTGAATTTGCTTTGTCAGAAATGGACAAAATGCTGACTGTGACAAGGTTTTATATTCTTGGTATTAGTAACAAAGGACTTATCATTTTTGCACTAAAAGAAATTTGTTGCATTTTTGAGAAAGCTCTAAAAGGGGGTTAGGGGACCTGGATTTGAGAGCTGCTTTTAGCCCTTCAAACACATTCTGGCCAGGACACCAAGGAAGGGAATTCCTTTCTCTGGTTGTGAGGAAATCACTTTAACTGTGAAACACATTATCATCATTCTCACTGATTAATTCTGTAAATGTATTTCTTCTCTTAGTTCACTGTGTGTCCATCAGATGATGTCAGGAACTCTGACAATGGTTTAGTTCAAGAACATTCTTTGCAGAATTCTTGTGAAATACCTGTGCTTCACGTTGGAGCTGAATGCATTTTGGATACAACGCAGACTGACCCTCCTCCTTTGCAGTCTCCTACAGACCAATTTCCAGCAGAGAAAACCCAAATAGAAAGTGAAATGGACCCTTCGGATATTTCAAATGTGAGTGCTAATAGATTGGTAAGAAGAAATTCTCAGAATTGTAAGTAAATATTATTAAACAGTGTGTTGCCTTTTTTGATCCAATTAAACATTATATACTGAAGAAAATATAAGCCTCTGCATCTTTTAAAGTCTCAAAAAGTGCATTTACGCAATGGGATTTTGGTTTTGTAAACATTTTTCTTCTTTTCTTTTGTCATTTTACTTATATGATAAGCCGTTGAAAAATAGCCAAAAGTGATATATGTTAGTTTTAAAAAAACAATGGAGGGGCGGCTAGGTGGCTCAGTGAGTAGAGCGTCGGCCCTGGAGTCAGAAGGACCTGAGTTCGGATCCGACCTCAGACACTTAACGCACACACAAACAAAAACCTAGCTGTGTGACCGTGGGCAAGTTACTTAACCCCAATTGCCCTCCAAAAAGCAAAAATAAATATAAAAATAAAAAACAGTGGATAAGCTACTGTAGGGAGAAATGCTGAATAGATTTATGCATTTTATCTTTCTGCTTTTACTTAAAGAATACTTTCAAATCTAAAATTCATCATTTGCTAATTTTAAATAATATTAATGCTTCTGTATTTTTAGAGCAGTTGTAGTTCTTGTTAAGAAAAAATAATAGACCTGTATGAAAATTAATGTTCTAGGTTTTAAAAGAAAAAAATTCTAAATTTATTATTTAGCTGTATTATAAAATATTAATTGCAAAACTGAATCATGCTTTTTAAAAACATTACTTGTTTTATTATCAGAATGCTGTATTCATAACTTGTTAAAGGTTGAAAAGCAGGAACAAATGAGGAAGTTACTTATGTGTTTAAATTGATCAGAATTACTTTATCCATTTTTCATAGATAAATGGGAAGCTAGAGTGACTATTTCATATATGGATTCAGTCTGAAAGTAAAATCTCTGAAAAAATATAATTATTAGGTACTCATAATTTTAAGATAAGATTTTTTAAGTACTTGCTTTTTTGTTACGTTTACTTAAGTTATTCAGCTTAAAGTAGAACAGTAGAAACTTTGATCTACTTAAGAGTGGTGTTGATATCTTAGAAACTAAACTATGAAGACCTACCTGTAATATTATTATTCCTAAAGGAATTTTATCTAAACCAAGATCAAAAAAGAGTTGGTTTGTGTTATTTTGGATGAGGCACTTCTGTTTGTGGCTATGGATAAGTACCTTATTGTTTAGGCTTGAAATGAGAAGGTGTAATAAACTGCCACATTGATGAGAGGACCATTTTCTTCTTTTATTTCTGAGTATTGTCAAATAATCTGTTATAGTTAAAAAGTGATCTCTAGCCCTTGTCTTTTATTTAATTATAATGCAAGCAAAGAAATAATTGAATGAGTATTTTTCTATGTGAAGTCAACTTTGCAAGCACTGAAAAAAAAGTACCCTGTTAAGAAACTTGGTTACCCTGTTTTGTTTTGTTTTTTTATTGCTGTTTGTTTGTTTTTTTATTTTGGGGGGCAGTTGTGTCAAGTATCTGAAGCTGGATTTGAACTCAGGTCCTCCTGACTCCACAGCCGGTGCTCTATTCACTGTGCCACCTAGCCTTGCCAAGGTTGCTCTGTTTTTATATACTCTCCATTGTGAGGGCTTGTTTTATGGAAAATTTTTTAAAAAGAGCTGAGAGAAGCAAACACTTATTTGAAGTTTACTGTTGATGAAAAGAATAAAAGCTAAGTTGTCCTGTTGATAGTCAGAAGTTATGATCATATCTAGAATTAAGAATTGTGTAAAGATTGCAATCACAGAATTTAGCCACAGTGATTGAGCTTAGAACACATGTTTGAGGGAGATAAATTCATTTGCATATACAGGCAAACTTTCTGTATCTTTCTTTTATCATGATTCTTTATATGCTTTTAATTTCCTTGTTCTATTTGATTATTTGGAATTATTCACTTTCCTTTTTTCCTTTTTCTTAGTTTGATTATTACATAATTATGAAATGATGAATGAGAAACTTTAAATTTGTTTTTACTTATGGATTATCTAAAGTGTTTTATATGATCCAGTTATGTGCCATGCTGAATTTTTACAAGTTATAACTTTATTGTACTAATTCTAAAACCCATACCAAAGTGTCTGGCTTCTGAGATACTGATAATGCTAGTAAGGGAATATGTAAACTTGTGGCATGCTAAAAGACCACTATTTATCTTATTGAATTTTAATGATTGTTCTCTAATGTTTCATTACATAGAGGTGATCTTTGGTTTTCTAAGGCTGTGGCAGTGCAAGTGCCCTGGCATGTCCTATACCTGAAAAAGCTTACAGTAAGGGCCCCGCAGTGCCAGTGATAAAAAGATCAGCCATGCCAAATTTAGGGAGAAGACCAGACCTTTTAACCTACATGTGGGAAAACTCTTTTGTGCAAAGCAACTCATGAAAGTAATCTACTGAGATTTTTGTCTTTGATAGTGGAGAGAGGAATTCCACATGGATGAAAATCATAAGATTATTGAAGTATTGAAGTGACATTATTGTTATAGATAAAACTTCATTTGTGTATTTTAGCATATGAAATTTTATTTGTTATGAACTTACAACTTAATGAGTTATAATTATAGTCATAATGTTATAACTTAATGAGTGCATTTAAATTTATCACTTTCTGTTTGAAGTTTGACATCTAAGCTAACAGAATTTTTTTTTTTTGCTTTTTTTTGGAGGGCAATCGGGGTTAAGTAACTTGCCCAAGGTCACATGGCTAGATTTTTTTGTTTATGTGTGTGTTAAGTGTCTGAGGCCGGATCTGAACTCAGGTCCTTCTGACTCCAGGGCCGACGCTCTACTCACTGTGCCACCTAGCTACCCCAGCTAACTGAATTCTACAGTTAAAATTTCTATTAACTTGAAAATTAATAGAATCCATATCCAGTACATTAAAAAGTAAATGCTAGGTTAATCTCCCAGTGATCAGTGATTTCTGGTTTATTTTACAGTCAATGGCAGAAGTTCTTGCTAAAAAGGAGGAATTAGCAGATCGCCTAGAAAAAGCCAATGAAGAGGCCATTGCTAGTGCAATTGCAGAGGAGGAGCAGCTGACCCGAGAAATTGAGGCAGAAGAAAACAATGACATTAACCTGGAAGCAGACAATGACAGTGACTTTTCTGTGAGCATTCAGAGTGGTTTTGTATGCACAGGGTCATAATTGCTTCAAGGATCTTGTCCACTGATGAATACTTGAATTTGAATATCTGTTGAATCAGTTATAAACCTTTTAGAGCAAACTCTTTCCTAAAGAAGATAATTTGGGAAAAGGATTTGGTATTTGAGCTGTAGTGGCCAGTTAGAAATGAACTATGAATAAATTAATTTTATGTGCAAGTCATATCATATATAATTTATTTATCTAAATCCCTAGTTAATGGAAGTAGAATACATTTCTTCTTAAACAAAGTACTTGCTCCTTGGAGGTAGATTTCATGGATCCCAGCAAGAGATGGATGACCCCTTTACTTGGCTACATTGATAGATCTGTGATGTCATGTTAGATATTTGCTCCATAGATGCCACCTGTCCTTGCCTGCTGCATCCTGTGTAAAGTTTGCTGGTATTCTCTGTAAATCCTCCACAGGGGATCCATTCAGTATGCTGGGGCCTTCTGCAGCAAAGTTCTTCACCTTTTGTGAAGCATGGACTTCTTGGCCAGTCTGGTGAAACCTATGGACTCCTTTTCAAATAATGTTTTTAAATACAGAATTACAGAGAAATCCAATTATATTGAAATACAGTTATCAGTTATATATAAAAAAAATTCATAGGCTCCAGATTAAGAACTCTGCAGTCTAGGTCTCTAGGACTATTGAAGTTACATACATACAAATGGAATGTGCATGGAATATAGTGCTTATCTCTTGTTCTCACCATAGGACATTTCCACTTCTTTTTTGATTATATTTCTCTATGGTTACAAGCCATCTATTGCTTTTTTGTGTGTGCAATTCTTCATTAGTAATATGTTTTCAGTCTTCACACACCTAACATAAACCTCTCTATTACCCTTTGGCTGACCCACCATTTTAATTCTTTTGAGACTTTCAGTACTGTGACTAATAGCCATTCTTCATCATCACTGGGGGAATATTGTTGTTAAAAGCATAGACCTTTGTTTCAGGGACAGTATTGGGTTACTTAAAATTAGTGTGCAATTTACCAAAGATCAAATAGGCTGCTTTCCTCCTACTTGATTCTGGACACATCACAGTACCTGTTGGTGAATGAATTCTATGGGTTGTCTATCCAATTGCGCAGCAAAATCTGGATAGTTGGCATTCTTTATTCACTTGGTTTTTCCTGTGTGAGTAGTTAGATTGAACTCTTCTCAGTGGTTTTGGAACTCAGGGATCTTTGAACCTGGGGTTTGATGAAGTGCATTGGTCTTTATCAAAAAATATCAGTTAAGCATCTCTTCAGTGCACTGTGCTGGGTGAGCACTGACTGCTCTCCAGGAGCTCACACTTGAGTGAGGGAGAAATTAAAGACAGGATGCACATATTGTTCATCTTTTTATTTTATCTTCTTCTTTCAGCTTCATCCTTAAATGCTAATAGTGTGATTTTCTTTAGTTGAGTCTTTTGCCCAGCCTCCTTTAAGCTTGTTTGTTCCTTTATTGCATCTATCCAAGAATGCTGCCCCTGGTGCTAGCATTGGCTGACATGTTAGTCAATGTTATTAAGCACTTCTTTGTGCCTGGAATTGTGCTAAGCTTGGGGATGTGAGTACAAAGGATAAAGCTGTCCCTACCCCAGCAGACCTTATATTCAAATGGAGTAGAGAGAGGGCTGGTTGGTTTGGATCCCAGAGTGTGGGAGGGGAAATCACATCCAATGAGATAGGGAAGACAGGTTGGGGCCAGGCTGTACAGAGCTTTAAGAACAAAATAGAAGCTTTTATATTTTATCCTAGAACATGTGTATTCTAACTGGAATTGAGTTGATTGAGTAGGGGAGTTAATGGTTACTTGTGAGCTCAAGAAAAGTTACTTTGGCAGCAGTGTTCAGGATGGCCATGGGGCAGGGACAACCAGTTGATGGGCTGTGGCAGTGACTGAGGTGGCAGGTGTGCTGAGCCTGCACCATGCTGGCAGGTAGTGATGAGTGGGAAAGAAGAGCCAGAAATGGCAAGAACTGGTAAGTGGAGTGAGGGCGCATAAAGCATCCAGGCTGAGACTGAACATAGGGTTGCTTTTTCTTCTCTGAAAGTTCCCTCTGTATCTTTGTCACTTTGTCTTCTGTGCTCAGAAGTGCTGGGCAGGTTTCTTCTTCTTGTTTCTTGAACTGTAGTGTTCAGATTTTTTGCCTCTTGTTTTTCTGGGATCTGTAATCCTTAAGTTGTCTCTACATATCCTGTCTCCCAGGTACATATGTTTGGTTTTTGTAGAGATCATGTTTTCTCTTTACATTATTACTTTTAGGTTTTCTTCTTTCAGATTATCTTTTACTTATGTGTTTTTGCAGGTATGATTGGCAAATTACTGTCAACGATATTTGAAAAATTGTGGAGAATAGGAGACTTCAGGATTAGAAAATGGCAAATGTTGTCCATGTGTTCAAAGAAGGGAAGAGGATGGATTCCATGAAATAGTAGGCGAAAGGACTTGACTTTGATTCCTCGTAAAAGCCTGGGCTATGTAATTAAAATGATGGTTAGGCAATATTAAGAAAAGGAAACCCTTAAGAATAGGTCACACCTTAGTTATCTCATTACCTTTTTTGACTGGGTTACTAAACTGATAGGTCAGGGAAATGCTGTCAATACATTTATTAAGATTTTATTTGTTTTTGCCTTTTTTTTTTTTTTTTTGGAAGGCAGGGCAGTTGGGGTTAAGTGACTTGCTGGTGTTAAGTGGCTGTGGCTGGATTTGAACTCAGGTCCTCCTGACTCCAGAGCCAGTGCTCTATTCACTGTGCCACCTAGCTGCCCCCATTTACCAAGATTTTAGTAAAGCCTTCATTTGGTAAAGTATCTCTTGCTGTACTTCTGAAATAGAAGGAGAGGTGTGGGCCATACAATACTATATTTAGATGTGTTTAGAATTAATTTAATGACTGGAATAAAAAAGTAGGGCTTGATGGTTCTAGGAAAGAGTGTCCCAGGGGTTTGTGCACAGCTCTGTCTTGTTTTATGTACGTGTACATTTTAAAATTGCTGGTTGGTGCCTTTTCTTTGGGTGTCACTTTCTTTTCCAAATAGTTTCCTCTTCTCTCCTCCCAGATTATCCTTCCCTTGTAACAGTGATTTTTAAAAAGGGAAAAAAAGAATAATTCAGCAAACTCTTTATGCATTCCTAATTGTTGGGCTTCTCCCCATTCTTTAGAGCCCTGCTCTTTGCATCCTGTCTCCTTGGAGCATTTGTTCCTCAGAGCTGTCATAGTCCTTCTGTTTGTGCCTCTCTTGTGGACTTAGCAAGCTCTGCCACTTAGTGTAACATATGTATATGTGTCTTATCCTACAAGATTATAAGCTCCTCAGGGGCAGGGATCATGCCTCACTCACTTTTGAATGCCCTGATGCCATTCTCAAAGGCTTTTAAATAAATGTTTGTGGAATGAAGGGAGGAAATGACCTCACCTGACCTTGTATTCAACACTCCACACCCAGAGTCCTCTCTTCTGCAGTGAAGGGAGGGAGGACCCTTTCCTTATCCAGGGCCCCTCCCAGTTATTGTAATTAGACTGTTTGACATTCTTATTTTCCTCTGTTTGATCTTTCTAGTATAATAATGAATGGGTAGTGATCTGTGCTGGGGGAGAAAATGCATGAGATCACAACTCCACTAATATATATATAGTTAGCCTGCCTTAGAGCTGCTGCTTTCCTTACTCCATGTCTATTTACTTGGGGGTAGTGGACAGAGCCCTGGCCTTGGTGGTCAGAGGTCTTCCCTTGATTTCTTGCTAGCCATCTGTCATCAGAAAAGCCTTCACTTTGGGGACCTTGGTTCTCTTGTCTATAAGATGGAAATAATCCTCACCTTGTCTGTGACTTACACCATTGTGAGGGACAGACTTCATCAGGCTTAAAGAACCCTTTCTAGTAATTTATTCTTTAATTTCAAAAGCAATGGGATTTAAGTCAGGTGCTCATTCTGATCACTTGAAACTGTTGTTTGGAAATTTAATATGGACTGTTAAAACTGTGTTTCAGTTTATAGCTTTATTGTTTCATTTATTATATTTTCCACTGTTAAGATTTTTATTAAAGCAACATTTGAAATTGTTAACTAATTAAGTGACATAATTTTTCATTTTCTTTTTCTTCAATTTCAGTTAAATCAGATATTTGAGATTCTGTTAGGTCATACACACACAAACACACACACACACACACACACACACTCTCTTTACTAGCTTAGAAATTTATTTGACGATTTGTATTTAAATTTTTCTTATTATATTTCAGACTAGTGTAAGCAGTGGAAGTATATCTTTCTGTGGCATGTCTATGGACTGGAATGATGTCCTTGCTGATTATGAAGGTATATATAGCAGGCAAATGTGCATGTGTTGTGCTTATAAGTTGAAATAAGCTTATTAGAGATTCTTTTTTTCTCTTTTTGAAAATATTTTATTGATTCCTTTTGTTTTTACATGAGAGTCATGTCCCATTCCCCCCAGATTAAACCCTTATTTCTGCGAAAGAAAAATAACTAAGTGTGCTTGTTAGAATGACCACATCTGGCTGTGTATGGCTGTAGGGGTTTGAGAAGAGCCTCCTAGCATGGTGTCATTTTAGTTTTGGAGTTTGGAGTATCAAAGATTCATTCCCTCTGCCTTGAACTATGGTGATCTTTGGGCTGGAGGGAAGAATTGAATCTTGCCTAGGAGTTTGATATATGGGTGCCCAGACTTTAGGAGACAGACTAAGAATTAGGGGTGAAGGCTCTAATACCTGTGTAGCAGCAGTAGACAGTGTCTCTTCCCACCTCCCCTGAGCTGTGCAAGACATAACAGCTTGAACTAGGAAGGACTGGTAAGCAGGATGTTATAACTGAAAAATGGGAACAAGAGTAGAAATTAAAAGGGGGGATCTGAAAGGACGATTGTGAAAAACTGAAAAACCAAAGGCTAGGTCAAGGTGGGCCATCTTTGAACAGGCAGCTTGTACCTACCCTGAGCAGTTTTGCTTACGTTCTCCCAAAAGACCTCTTTCCCACAGACACTGTAATGTATACTTTACTCACCTTGTTTTCCCTTAATGTTTCCTGTAGCCTAATTTTTCCTCATACTAGGTTGGTATTAGCTAGAGAGCTAGAAAACTTTAAATTAATCCAAAGAGCCCACACTTCTCTCCAAATCTTAGGAGATGTCTAAGTGAGCTCTGCACTACTTTTTGTCTAAGATAACTGTAAAACAGCTGAGGACGGGTCAGGACTGACCTGAGGGCCACTATATTGCCCCTAGATTAAAAGTGAGGTAGTGTTGTAGCAGGGTGTGGCTGATGAACTCTCCAGCCCCACCCTGGGCCAGGGCCTCTTCTAGTCAGCTCAGACTGTTACTATGGTCCCTTGGTTGATCTGCCTTTCTCAAGTCTTTCCCCATTCCAACATGTCCTCCTCCTAGCTGTCAAATTGATCTTCCTAAAATACAAGCTGGCCTTGTCACCCCTCTCCCTCATCTAGCCCCTTCTGCTGGTTCTCTGCTACCTAAAAGAGCAAACAGAAAGTCCCCTCTGGTTTTTAAACCTCCAGCCAACCTGTCTACTTCATATTTCTCCATTATCCTTATTTCTTAAAACAGTTGGCCCTTTCATCATCCCCTGACATTGCCTCCTAGTGCTTTCTTACCCCTTATTTCTATCTCCCAACTTCCTGCAAGGCATGCCTTTTGTAAGACTCTTCCCAAGCCCCCTTAATGCTGGTGCCAGTTAGTCAGTAAACATTTGTTAAGTGTATGTGCTAGATCCTGTACTAAATGGGGGTACAAGAGCAAAAAAATGCAATCCCTGCCCTTAAGGAGCTCACAGTCTAAGGGAGGAAGACCCCATCCCAAAGGAACCTGAAGATCTGGAGAGTACAAGGAGGGAAGGTTCCCAACAGGGGCTCTAGGTAGAGAGTCGGGAAAATCCAGCACCTGGTGAGAAATGTCTGAGCTGAGCTGAAAACCCTGCAACCAGAGACACTTTTGAGGGGAGTGATAAGCTGGAGCTGTAAGGTTGGTCATCTCTAGCACCTATATATGGCCTGGAGGACCAGCCCTGTCTGCTGCCTCTTAGCCCAGGGGCAGAGTGGAAAGAAAGACCAAGGGTCATTGAGATTTACCCCACACTTCTAGATAGGAGGAGAGCTAGGGGGCGCCATAGCATAAAACACTGGGCCTGGAGTCAGGGAGATGTCTATTTCCTGACTGTGTGACCCTGAGCAAGTCATTTCACCCTGATTGCCTCAGTCTCCTCATCTGTAAAATGATCTGGAGAAGGAAATCACAAACCAATCCACCATCTTTGCTGAGAAAACCCCAGATGGGGTCACAGAGAGTCAGACATGACTGAAAAACAACTGAACGATAGCAGTGCCACCCCACAGTGATCTCGTGTATGTGTGTATTTGTGCATGGGTGTGTGTATCTCTGTGTGTTTATTTGTGTGTTGCAGGCATTGTGTTGCATAGTTTTCTTGCTTCTCCTAGTTTTGTTCTAGATCTTCAAACATCTCGACCTAGAACGGCGCTTTTCCAACTGCCTAATTTTACAAATGAGGAAACTGCCACGTAGATCTGTGGTCTTCGGGATCATGCAGACTCTTTGTGTTCCTTATTTATTACTCTTACCTTGTCTGAGATCGTGATTGCCATTCCTGCTTTTTTAAAGATAGCAGGGTGTATTACAGGAGGCAATTATAACATAGCATAGCATAACGTAACACGATAGGATCCTCCTATTCCAAGTGGTTTATTGTGAAAAGAAACTTGTAAGTGAATTCAGGCAAGATGGGGAGTGATTTTCTGAGTGTACTGTGTACTCATTACAGCAAATAATAGAGGTGGAAAGGCCCCAGATTCAGAAAACCCATGATATCCTGAAGAACTTCACTGAAAGAATTTGTCACAAGGCAGTTTTTGCAGATCAGTGGACCAGCTCACAAGTCTCTCTCTCACTTTTTTCTTTTCTTTCACCTCAAGTGACCTGGCTCCTCCTGGCCACCTCTTCCTCTTCACCTGTTCCTCCTCCTGGTGAGGGGGGCACTTCTGAACTTTCAGGGCTGGTGTAAACACAGGTACCAGTTTTGAAATTAACCCTTTTATAGCAGAGGGGAGGGATTTGCATCCCTGCTCTCAGAGTGTCTGGTAGCCTCATTACTTTGTGGAGCTTATTCCTTTTAACTTAGCCCTCCTTATCCCACATTTTTTTTTTCTGTAGGAATTACTTTGTGGTGAGTTGTTTTTTCTCCTCTTCTTTCTTGACGTTGTTGATTTTTTGTTTTCTGGGGGCTCTTATATTATTTAGTGTGGTGAGGGATGAGTTTCCTCTAGGATATCTGTCACTATCCCATCTTCCTAGAATTCCTTTAGAGTATCTTTTTATAGTAAATCATTGAGACATATAGAAATAGATGTCTTTTCAACTAGTCGGTTTCAAAGCCATGATTTTCAAAATGGTATGTTTAGATAAGGTTGTTCTCTGATAACAAAAACAACTGGTTTTAACTTGGAACAGCTCGGGAGTCATGGCGTCAGAATACTTCCTGGGGCGATATAGTTGAGGAGGAACCTGCCAGACCGCCGGGACATGGGATTCACATGCATGAAAAGCTTTCTTCGCCCTCACGCAAAAGGTTTGAGCTTTTAAACCTGATTTAAAATCCTTTACATCGAAAGAAACTGGCCAGCCCAAACCATTAAAAATAGTTGTCACTTAATCTTTTAAGACCCTTTGCCCCTGAAAAAATGCTGACATGTTCCAAACTGCTTGAGCAAAATAAGTAAGATGTAAGCAAGAACAGGGCTGATTTTCCAATAAGTTTAACTGCCGATTTGAGCATAGAATTTTTTCATTGAATCTTTTTAAGTATTTGTGCCTTGTTTCTTCCTAATGTGTCAACAGGACGATTGCAGAATCTAAGAAGAAACATGAAGAAAAGCAAATGAAAG
>WOXC01004309.1:0-90240 GCA_011680675.1 Gymnobelideus leadbeateri | reverse complement strand
GGTAAAAAAGTCCCTATATACTCCAATATATTTATAGGAAAACTTTTTAGTGATAACTAAGAATTAGAAACATATGTATGCCCATCAGTTGGGGGATAGATAAGCAAATTGTGGTACATGAATGTAATGAAATACTGCTGTGCTATAAGAAATGATGTGTGTTTAAAAGTGCATGGTCCTTTGAGCACTGACCACTCCTTAACTCCTCCAGCATAATTGACACCTTAAAACTACGCCTGTGATCTCAGCAAGTTTGCAGGTTCCATAAGAACCCTAGCCCGCTGTGCCTATGCAGCATAACAATAAACTTTACAATTTTGGCTTAAAAAAAAAAAAGAAATGATGTGTGTAATGAATACAGAAAAATATGAAATGATCTATATGTTGACGCAAAGTGAAGGAAGCAGAACCAAGAAAACAATATACACAGTAAATGCAACAATTTAAATGGAAAGAATGACACACCAAAAAATTAAAAGTAAATTTATCAAAATTCTAAAGATTAAGTGGGACTCAAATAAAGAGATATGAGAAGAAATCCCCAAACTACCCCTTCTGGAGGTGGGAGGTCTACAGATGTTACATATTGTGTATGTTTTCTGACTTTCTCAATATATCAATCAGTTTGCTACCTTTTTTTTTCTAAAAATATACTATTTATCATATGGGATAACTCTCAGGATGGGCAGGAGGAAGGATTCATGGGATCCTATGGTGATTAAGAATCAGAAAACAATAACAAAAAAATTTAAGTAAAAATTTAAAAGAACATAACTTTAGAGTTCAAAGGCTATAAATGCTACTCTCTTCACCCATGCATTCACTAGGTCAGGAATTTCAGAGAGACTCACAGGCAGTTGGAACTCAGAAATAACCTCTGATGCAATTTATTCCCAGGATAGATGTCTTATACTTCAAGAAGTAAAGAAACCAGACACTCTCCCTTAAAGTCGAAGTATTGTCTACCTGCTACCAGAGCAATCACCTCCAGTGAAATATGCTAAGCAGGGTCTCCAAAGCAGTAGAGAGCAGGTCTGAAAGGGAAAGGGAGGAATAGAAAGCCTTGGTTCTGCTGGTTCTGCTCATTTTGTTTAGCATCAGTTTAAAGAGATCTTCCCAGTTTCCTCTGAAACTCCTTTTCATCATTTCTTGGCACAGTAATATAGCATTTCACATATATTCTACAATTTGTTTAGCCATTTCCCATTAGGAAGATGCTCATGTGGTTTTCAAATTTTGACTACCATGAAAATAGCTACTTTATATTTTTTGTATATGTAGATCCTTTTCCTCTTCCCTTGAGGAATAGACTCATAGTGGTATAGTTGAGTCAAAGGGTATGAACAATTTAGTAAAGTTTATGAGTCATAGTATCAAATAGATTTGCAGAATGACTTCACTAAATTCACAGCTTCACTAAGACTGCACTGTTATGCTTGTGTTCCCACAACCCCTCCAACATCTGTCACTTTTTCCTTCTGTTAATTTTGCTAGTGTCTTGATAGGTGTGAGGTAGAACTTCAGACATCTTTCAGTTTTCACTTCTCTAATTATATGAGATTTAGAACATGGTTTTCTGATTGTTAACATGTTGAATTTCTTCCTTGAGAATTGTTTATATCCTTTCACTTTCATCTATTTATATCCTTTATCTATTAGGGAATGGCTCTTATAAATTTGAATTACTTTCTTAGATACCTTGGATATGAGACTTTTTTCTGAAAAAAAAAATTGCTGTGAAGTTTTTGCCTAGTTACCTGTTTCCATTCTAATTGTTATTACATTATATTTGGGAGGGGGGTACAAAATATTTTAATTTTATAAAATGAAAATTTTCCATTTTATCTTGTGTGATTTGCTCTATCACTTGTTTAGTCATAAACTTTCTCCCTATCTATAGATCCAAAAAGTAATTTTCCGGATAGGGCGGAGCCAAGATGGCAGAGTAGAAACAGCTCATCCAAGCCACTCTGCCCCAGATTCCCACCAAACTATGTAAAAGGGGACTCTGAACAACTTCTAGAGCCCCAGCACCCACAGAACGACACAGAGAAGCTAACCTCCCACTGAGGACAGCCCAGCAGCCCTGCAGGAAGGACCAGCCCAGCACTCTGGGAGCCGGCAGTGCGAAGAGCTGGGGGGAGCTGGGCCAAGCCCAGGTCCTCGTGAGCCAAGGCTTTAGCCCCAGGGCGGCAGGGCCAGCAGCCGGCTGGGGAGACCCCAGAACACCAGCAGCTGTGGCGATTCCAGAATTATCAACATAGACATGCCTAGGACAAAGTAAGAGGTTAGTGTCCTATGGACTTTGGGACCAGTATTTGGGGAATGCGTAGGCTCCCTCCCGGGCAGAAGCCACTGAGGAGACACGCCATTTTGTAGTTTTCAGAGGCAGCTCCAGCTCCCGGCCTGCAAATTGTAGGGAGATCCAGCGATCAGTCTTGGGGGTAATCACTCTTGCTTTAACCTCCCTGGATCTGGATTGTGATCTAGGGTGGAAGTCGTGGGTGGGTTTACAGCTTGCCAGAAACGGAAGTTGCCCCCCACACGTTCGGGACGAAAATTCCTCTATCTGGCCTTAAAGCCATAGTGTGGCAACAAGCCCAAAAGTCAAGTAATTAAGCAGCAACATGCCAAGGCAAAGGAAACAGAAAAATGCAACCCTAGACTCCTATTTTGGGGGCATAGAGCAGGAAAAGGACTGTGAGGTCAGAAGTCCTGCTCCAAAAGCCCCAGGGGAAAACATGAGCGGGTTGCAGGCCATAGAGGACCTTAAGAAGGACTTTAAAAATCAAATAAGAGAAGTGGAGGAAAAATTGGAAAGAGAAATGAGAAGGATGCAGGAAAAGTATAAAATGAGGGTCAACAGCCTGACTGAGGAAAACAACACCTTAAAAAATAGACTAAATCAAATGGCAAAGGAGGCCCAAAGGGCAATGAGGAGAAGAATGCCTTAAAAAACCGAATTTGCCAGATAGAAAAAGAATCTCAAAAGTTCACTGAGGAGATTCATTCCTTCAGAGTTAGACTGGAGCAAATGGAAGCTAATGACTTTATGAGAAATCAAGATGCTGTTAAGCAGATCCAAAAAATGAAAGATTAGAAGGCAATGTGAAATATCTCATGGGAAAAACCACTGACCTGGAAAATAGATCCAGGAGAGACAATTTAAAAATTATTGGACTACCTGAAAGCCATGATCAAAGAAAGAACCTAGAAATCACCCTTCAAGAAATTCTCAAGGAAAATTGCCCTGATGTTTTAGATCCAGAGGGCAAAATAGAGGTTGAAAGAATCCACAGATCACCTCCTGAAAAAGATCCCAAAAAGAAAACTCCCAGGAATATTATAGCCAGGTTCCAGAATCCCCAGATCAAGGAGAAAATACTCCAAGCAGCCAGGAAGAAACAATTTCAATATTGTGGAAACACAATCAGAATAGCCCAGGACCTGGCAGCTTCTACACTGAGGGATCAAAGGGCATAGAATATGATATTCCAGAGGGCAAAAGAACTGGGAATGAACCCAAGGGTCACCTACCCAGCAAAACTGAGTATTTTGTTTCAGGGGAAAATATGGCCATTCAGTGGAATAGAGGACTTTCAAGCATTCTTGAGGAAAAAACCAGAATTGAATAGAAAATTTGACATCCAGACACAAGAAGCAAGAGATGCCTGAGAAGGTAATCAGGGAAAAGAAATCAAAAGGAACTTATCAAAGTTGAACTATTTACATTCCTATATGGAAAAGCAATAACTGTGACTGATGATATCTTTCTCACTATGAAAATAATGGAAGAAGGGTGTGGTCATATGAATACATATGTGAATGTGTGTGTATATGGTTACAGTTATATATGGATAGAGGGCATAGGTTGAATTTGTTGGGAAGGGAGAATACTCAAGGGATGAAATTATGAGGTGAGAGAGGAAAGTGGCAAGAGGAGATGGGGAGAGACAGGGTAGGGTAAACTATCTTATGTAGACAGAGCAAGGGGAAGTGGTTGCAAGTGAGGGGGAGAATAGGAAGGCTAAAAAGGCAAAACCACATTCTCATTGAATTTGGTTCAGGGAGAGAATGACATACATACTAAATGGGATATCTCAACCTGCAGCAAAATAGGGGGAAGGGGGATGAGAGGAGGAATGATGGATGGGAGGGTATCCCTGAGGGGAGGGGTGGTTGGAAGTACCCACTATAGAAGAGGGACAGGATCATGTGGGGAATGGACCGGGTGGGGGGTGGGATGAGTGGGAGGGAATTATAAGCAGCCTTGTACAATATATCTACCATGATAGTGTTTTGCATGGCTGGACATGTACAACATGTACTGAATTACTTATCTCCCAAGAAGGAGTGGGTGACAAGGGAGGAAGGAAATGGATCTGAAATTCGAGGTCTTGACATTAAATGTTTCAAATATATATATAAATACTATTATTAATACTCTTTTGCCTATAATTGGGAGATAAGATGTGAAGGCATTGGGACACAAAGATTCATCTTCCTCTAATGGAAAAGTCGATGGGGGTATGGGAGAAGGTATGGGAGAGAGCAGATTGGAGGAAGAGATATCTTGTGGGACTGCTATTCTGGGAGGTTGGGTAAGGGAATAATGGGGGGAAAATGATTGTAACTCAAAATCTGGCGGAAATGAATGATGTAAAACAGAAGCTAATAAAGCATTTGTTTAAAAAAAAAGTAATTTTTCCCCTTGCTCTTCTAATTTGTTTTTGTAAAGTCCCCCCATTTTATCTTATTTCCAGTTTCATATTCTCCCTTTTCCTCTACCCCATGCCAATTCTCATTGAGAAGACAAGAAAAGTAAAACTTATTACAAATATGCATCGTTGTGAAAAATAATCTCCCAAATTAGACTTAGAAGGAAAGAAAAAAAAAAGAAAGAAAAGGAGGGAAGAAGTAAGAAAGGAAGGAAAAAGGAAGGAAAAGAATATATGCTTTAATTTGTACTCTGAGTCCATGACTTCTCTATCTGGAGGTGGATAGCATGTTTCATCATGAGTCCTTTTGAATTGTGGTTGGTCAGAGTTCTAAAGCCTTTTAGAGTTGATTGTTTTTACAATGTTGTTGTTGTTGTATAAATTATTCTCCTGGTTCTGTTCAGTTTACTCTGAATCAGTTCATAGAAGTAAGTCTTTTCAGGTTTTTCTGCAAAAATACCCTTAATAATTTCTTTTTTTTTCTTTTTGGAGGGCAATTGTGGTTAAATGACTTGCCCAAGATCACACGGATAGTTTTTGTGTTAAGGATCTGAGGCCAGACTTGAACCCAAGGTCCTGCTGACTCCAGGGCTGGTGCTCACGGTGCCACCTAGCCACCCCCACCCTTAATAATTTCTTACAGAATAATAGTATTCTATCATATTCATATGCCATAACTTATTCAGCATCCCTTCAATTTCCAATTCTTTGCTACTACAAAAAGTACTTCTCTGAATATTGTTTTTGGAATATTTTCCTCTTTTCCTTTGATTTTGTTCCTTTTCTGCCTTCTTTGATCTCTTTGGGCCATAGTCATCACAACAGTTTTCTCTGTGTCAAAAGATAAGCATAGTTTAATAATTTTTCTGGGCACAGTTTCAAAGTGCTTTCCAGAATGATTAGATCAGTTTGCAGCTCCACCAACAGTGCATTAAAGAACCTGCTTTTCCACAACTTCTCCAGCACTTGTCATTTTCTTTTTTTGGTCAACTTTGTCAATCTGATGGATGTTAGATGGAACCTCAGAGCTGTATTAATGTGTATTTCTCTCATTATTAGTGATTTAGAGCATGTTTTTAAAATCCTATTGATATTGATAGCTTTGATTTCTTTCTTATAAATTTGACTCAGTTTCTTAAATGTCTTAGAAATTCACTCTCATAGAAACTTGCTCTGCCTTTTTTAAAAATTTAAAACTGAAGCATAATAGATTTTACTTCAGCCCCTTATTTTAACTTTATGTTTTGAGTGTGAATCATGTAAACAATATATTATTGGATTCTGGTTTCTAATCTGTTTTGCTATCCTCTTTTCTATGGGTGAATTCATCCCATTCACATTCATTTATTTTATTTTATTTTTTCCCATTCACATTTCTAGTTAGGATCACTAATTATATATTTCCATCCCTCTTATTCTCTTATATTTTTCTTTCTCTTTTTTCCCCATCTCCTCTTTGAAAATCTATTTTGCTTCTGACCAGTGTTTTCTTGAATCTAAGCTTCCTCTTACTCCTCTCCTTTCCCTTTCTTTCTCTTAACCCTTTTTCTTCCTACTTTTCTGTTGGGTAAGATGAATTTCTGTACCCAGCTGTTTCTGTATGTGTGTTCTTCTTTCTTTTAATCAGTTTAAGTGAGAGCAAAGTTCAAGTATCCCTTGCTTCCTTTCTCTGCCCACTACATTATAGAAACGCTTTCTTGCACATTCCCTTGATATGAGATAATTTTCCCCACTCTTTCTCTTCCTTCCCCCAATCTCAATGCACCTCTCTTCCCCACCCTTCCATTCTTCTTTTGAGATCATCTAAATATAATAGAATGACTTATAATCTCACTGTCTGATTAGATTCCCTCTAAGACTCCTAGAGTTGATAAAATTTTGAGGATTTACATATACTCCTTCCATATAAGAATGTAAATCATTTAACCTTTTTTAAAAAGTGTCTTAAAATTGCTTGCTCGTGTTTATGAGTTATGCTTTTTATGCTTCTCTTGAGTCCTAAGCTTGAATGTCAGATTTTCTACTCAGCTCTGGTCTTTTCATTAGGAATGCTTGGAAATCCTATATTTTATTAAAGTTCCATTTTTTTTCCTCTCTGAAAGATTATACTTTGTTTCCTGGAAGGTTATTCTTGGTTGTAACTCTAGATCTCTCTGTTTCTTTAAGGGGGTGGCTACTAAATCCTGTGTGACTTTGACTTTAATTCCATGTTATTTGAATTCTTTCTTTCTGGATATTTGCTGAATTTCTCCTTAATCTGGAAACTCTGGATTTTGGCCATAATATTCCTGAGAGTTTTCATTTTGCAGTTTCAGGAGGTGACTGGTGAATTAAAAAAATTTTTTCCCTTACCCTCTGGTTCTAAGACAATTGGGCAACTTTCTTTTAATATTTGTGAAATATGATCTCTAGGATCTTTTTTATAGTTCATGACTTTTAGGTAGTTTATAAATGATCTCTCCTTGACCTGTTTTCCATGTCAGTTGTTTTTACTGTAAGACATTTCACATTTTCTCCTATTTTTTCACTTTTGATTTTGTTTTCATTCCTTGATGTCTCATGGAATAATGCATTAGCTTCCATTTGACCAATTCTAATTTTCAAAAAGTTATATTCTTCAGAGATATTTGTACCTCTCTTATGAAACTGATAATTCTCTTTTCATATCTTTATTCTACAACTATAATTTCTTTTCCCATTTCTTTCTCTACCACTCTCGTTTTGTTTTTAAAATCTTTTTTATTTGTTCTTTTTAAAAAGCTCTTTTAAGAATTCTTGTTGGATTTGTGTCCATTCTGCATTTTTCTTTGAGAACTTGTAGATATTTTCAGGTCATTGTCTTCTTCTATTTTTGTTTCTAGAATTTTCCTGTCACTATATAACTCTTTATAGTTGAGTTACTTTTTTGTTTGATCATTTTTCCAGCCTACTTCTTTGGACTTTATTTTAGTGCTGGGCTTTGGACATTTTTATTGGGGGGGGGGGTGGTATTTATCTTGAGCTTTTCTCCTGTATCAGAGAGAATTTTGGTGACCATGATATCAGTAGAAGCACCCAGAAGAGACAATGCAACACCCAGTGGAGACAATATATTTTGTGGGAGGAGATGCTAAGTGTTTTTTCTGCTGAAGAGATTAGAGATTTGACTCTTAGGAAAGAGTAGCTTGATGATATCAATGGAGCACGTCACTCAAAAAAGTTTCAGAAGTTTTCTGTAAAAAAAAAGAAAGAAAGGAAAGAAACACCCCCTATACATGTGGCATCCATAAGGATGCCATGGCTATGTATGTTCCTGGTGTGTATCTAAGACTTATATGTTCTCAGCCATATATATTGACTATATCTATACCTTATGTGTGTTCTCCCTGGTGACATATTTTCCCTTCATGACTCTCTTTAACAGGTGACATGACATCCTTTGGGAGAGAATACTCCGTATGTGTCCATGGAAGTGTATATTTTATTGTCCTTTTCTTTGCTTTATTATTTGAGCCTTTTGTTTTGAACTAATGAGTCCATGTAATGGTAATGGAAATTTGAAGATCTTCCCTACCCCTTGATAGGTTAAAGTGAATTTGAGGACCCTCCCTGATTTGAAAATATCTTCTGCTCCCTAATAGGCTGCATGTGGTCACATGGAGCCTGTGGTGAGAAGTTTGTTTTTTAGGAACTACCATACCTTGTTACTTTATGATTGGGCAGTGGGTCATGAGGGTTGTGAAGTTCTCTGACCCTGGAGAAGGCTATATATATATATATATATATATATATATATATATATATATATATATATACTAACTAGGTATGGATGTAATGGTCAGACAGCTGGACACCCTGTCTATTGATCTGTTTCTCTGTATTTTTTGTCTGCTTGTAACTTCTGTTTTTATTCTTTGAAGTTCAGGGTGCTGAACTTTTCCCCTAAACTAGGTAAATGATATATGTTTGATTAAAGTAAGATTGTTAACCCTTTTTTGAGTTGCTTTCCTTTAGAAAAGCAGATCAAAGAATCTGTGCTAGCAGCCATCCTGAGTATGCTAGGGTGCTTGCTGCTACAGTCCACTGTCTGATCAGTGGAGTGTTCATATTTTTGAGTTAATGCTATCTCGCAGAATTTCTCAAGATTGGCATATCATTTCTCTTTTTAAAAAAAACAAACTTTTTTGGGGGGAGGGGAGAAGGCAGGTCAGTTGGGGTTAAGTGACTTGCTAAGGTCACACAGCTAGTAAGTGTCAAGTGTCTGAGGTCGGATTTGAATTCAGGTCCTCCTGACTCCAGGGCTGGTACTTTATTCACTGCACCACCTAGCTGCCCCCAGAATATCATTTCTGTGAGCCCTATGATATGAATAAAGGTGCCCCAGGTGGCCATGTTTTGATTTCATTGGATATCCTTTAATTTCAGAAACTGATTGAAAAATTTCCCCTTTATATTTTATATCTCTTTTACCTTCGTTCTTTATCTATAATTAAATAACAGAGTTTTTGATTTGACTTTTTTTTTAAGCAATTGGGGTTAACTTGCTCAAGGTTACCCGGCTATGTGTATGTGTGGGTGCTCATTTTCTGAGGCCAGTCTCGATCCCGGGTCATCCCAACTCCGAGGCTGGCGCTCTTACTCACTGCTCCACCTAGCCGCCCCTGATTTGACTTTTATAAGCCAGACTAGTTGTATGACTATAAATTACATTGTTGTCTGCTTAAATATAAATAATTGTGTTGCTGTTTAGGATTTATGCTAAATATCAGCAATGTGTCCACTCATTCCTACATTGGTACTATTGGCATGAGGTTTGCCTAATGCCCTACAAATGGATACGTATTTATGTCTACTTTCTGTGTTGATATGACAAGTTTGAGTAGATATGAGGTACTTTTCAGAGCCTACTAGGGACAAGACAAGGCACTTAGTGTGTTGAGTTAATTGTCTAAATCAGTCATTCATTGCAGCATCCCTGCAGAACTGAACATTGCAAAGACCCTGGTTTGGACCCTGGTTACTAGTCTGACTTGCAGATGAGGATGTCAATAGGGAGAGAAGAATTTAGTAAAGAATAAGCAGGGGCAGCTCAGGATGAAAAGTGACCTGTGGAACAGTCACTCCAAATTCACAAGACCTATGATACCAAGGAAAGGAACTTCTCAGAAGTGTTTTTACACTCTGGGAATAAAATATTCATGTCCTGAATTGGATATGCCCCTGAAATACTGTAGCAGCAGCAGCAGCAGCAGCAGTGTAAAACTGATTTGGAGAAGCAGAGGAAGCAGATAAAAAGTCTTGATGAACCTGCATTTAATCTCATACATGACTTAAAGTCCCTGGATCCTAAAGTCATAGTGTAGGAAGGCTTAGTACTCCTAGAGAGACAACTTGATGAAGTGAAGAATAAATGAGTAGCCTCTGTCTATTTTTCTATCACCCATAAGGCAAGTGGAAAAAAGTGCTAGGAACCTTCATGAAGATTAATCAGAATGGGAGTGAAGGCAGAAGACATAGACAACCTTAGATTGTCCTGACTGAGCACTGGGTGAAGGGCACCAAGAGGTGCACCTAGTCTAGCTTAAGGCAATTGAAAAGAGGGTGAACTAGGATACATTACTTCAAAGAGTCAACTTTTTTATTATTGACAGATAAAATGTATTCAAATTAATCCCCAAACTTCTCCTCAAGTATTGGCTCCTGAGGCCAAAAGGACTATTTGCTTACTCTCAAAGGCTCAGGGAAATGGATTAGTCGGCATAATTGCTCCTCCTAGAAAATTGGATCAGAAATCATGGCAGTCTGATTCAAGTATATCAGAATGCATCTAGAAACACATCTGTTTTATGTTACCACTGTTGTCTGGATAGATATGTGCATGCTGGGTTCATTGGAGAGGCCAACAGAGACTTGGTTCTGCAGAAGGTAGCATTTCCTGAAACATTAGGAATTGTTGATGAAGTGTGTAATGAATATTGGCTCAGACCCATAAAAACCTATGCTAGACCCTATCAGTGATTTTTTTCTAGGTCCTTTCCACATCAGAATTTACAGGGAGGTTTAAAGATGAGTGGAGGGCTAGGTTGTAAAGGGATTTGAACACCAAATAGAGAATTTTGCATTTGATCCTGGAGATGATAACCCACTAAAGTTTATTGGGTAGGAAATAAGCATTTATTAAGTGCCTACCATGTACTAGTCACTGTGCTAAGCACTTTCTACTCATATGATCTCATTTGGTCCTCATAATGAGGGGGGGAGGTGCTGTTATCCCCATTTTACAATTAACAAAACTGAATCAAGCAGAGGTTAAGTGATTTGCTTAGAGTCGCACAAGTAATAAGCATTTAAGGTGGGATTTGAACTCAGAACTTCCTGATTTCAGGCCCAAGCACTCTATCTACTTGCTACCTGGCTGTTTAGCTGTTGAATGGGGGTAGGTGGGGTGGGATTACATGGGTGAATTTAAGCTTTTGGAAAATCACTTTGGTTTGCTGAATTGAGTATAAATTGGAATTAAAGAGACCAACTCTAGTTGTGGCAGGCAAACCAATAAGTAAACTATTGCAGCATTCCAGGTGTAAGGGGATGAGGGACTGCACCAGGATATAGCTGTATCAGAGGAGAGAAGGAGGTGTATTTGAGAGATGTTGTAAAGGTGAAATCAACAGACTTTGGCAACAGATTAGATATCAGAGGGAGGTAAGCAATAATAAGGAATTGAGGATGACAGCTAGGTTGCATGCCTGGGAGACTGAAAGCATGGTAGTATCCTCAAAGGAAATAGAGAAGTTTATAAGGAATCGGGGTTTGGGATAAAGACAATGAATTCATTTTTGGACTTGTTGAGTTTAAGTTGTCTATAGGACATACAGTGAAAGATGGCTAATAGGCAGTTGTATATATGAGTCTGGAGGTTAGCAGAGAGATTAGGGCTGGATATATAGATTAGAGATTTATCAGCATAGAAATGATATTTTAATCCATGGAGGCTGATGAAATCACCAAGTAAAGTGATATAAAATAGAAGAGGGCTTAGAACATAGCCCTATAGGCTACTCATGGATTGTGGATGTGACCCGGATGAAAATCCAGCAAAGGAAATTGAGAAATGGTCAGATAGGTAGAAGAACCAGGAGAGAGTAGTATCCTGAAAACCTAGAGAGAAGATAATATCAAGGAGATTAGCATGATAATATCAAAGACTACAGAGAGGTCAAGAAGGATGAGGATGGAGAGAAGGCCATTCGATTTGGAGTTTAGTCACAAAAGGAAGAAGAGATATTTGGGGAGAGAGGGGATGGAAGGATCAAATGAGGGTTTTTGAGAATGGGGGAGATAGAGATATGTTCGTAGGCAATAGGAAAGTAGCCATTATTAGACAAGTAGAGATTGAAGATAAGTGAGAGAGTAAGGATGACAGAAGGGGCTGTCCCTGTCCCTGGAGGAGACAGAATGGAATGGGATCACATGTACAGATGGGGGGAGAGGGTGACCTGATAAGGGCTGCCTTTTTGTGTGAAAACATGTGATCTACTTGGATATGTTGACCTGAATGATGTCATTTTCTTTAGTGTTTTTTAGGGGGGAATTTAATTTTTTTATAATAAAAATCTATTTTCTCTTCCTCCCTCCACTTATAGAAAAAATACCTTGTAATAAATAGGACTAGTCAAGCAAACAAATTTCTATATGATTTCATTATCTTTGCAAAGATTGAAAGAGCAAGTGAAGAGATTCGTGGAAATGTTAGATCAGCTGAAGATACTGGTCTGAATATATCAGTTAGCAAGTAACAGTTCTGTAGAACCTGTGTCAAATATATGAGTCACATAGTGTCTGAATAGTGAGTAAATTATGGATCCAGCAAAGATAAGAATGCTTACCAGCTGACAATGTTCAAAGAATCTTCAAGAACTGAAATTTTCTCTAGGATTTGGTAGCTGTCATTGGAAATTTGTGAAGAATCATGTTATCACTGATTGATAAGCCACAAAGTCTCACTCATGGGTATTTGGTTGAGAACAACCAAAAGCTGAAGGATCAGAAATAATTGGACTAGACTCGTTTGATACCATTTAGAGATTTTAGGGACAAGGAGTGTAAACTAACTTTCAAGGATTTTGTCAATTGCTTCACTCATATGAATGCTGGCCTATGTAGACCTATGCAAGCCCTTTTTGCTGAACAATGATACTTACCTGGAAGTAAGAGAGAAAATTCTTTTACAAAAAGACTGCTGGTCATCAGGAATGAGTCTCTAGGGTACTTCATAGATATAAGACTCATTATCTCATTCACAAATTTGGAATTTTTAGCTTTCAAGTGAGTTGTCTCTAATAAGTTTCAAGACTTTGGGCATGGATCTCTGTTTCAAATATGAATCAACAACAATCCATTGACATATTTGACCAGCACTAAATTGAACAATGCCTGCCAGAGACTGGTAGTAGTGCTCATCAACTATTAGTTTAGTATGTGCTATGAGACAGGAAAGACTAATGTGCATGCAGATACCCTGACCCATAGGTCATATGAGTCAGAAGGTATGGTGATTCCCATAGAAGGATAAAAGCAATATATGACACTAAGGGTATTGGATTTTCATCATATGAAAGTATAATTAAGGTTGGGACTTCCACTAGAGAGTATGCAATCAATACACTAAACCAAGTCTCTTTGTCTTTGCTGTCCTTGAATAACTAGAAACAAGACAAACTGTGTGAAGGGCTACAAAAGGTAATATAAGCCAAGAATTTAGGGAGTGATCCTCAGAAGGTTTAGCTTTGTTCCCCAAAGGATAGTGTACTGTTGAGACAATGTAAAAAATTTGCAGTGGAGTTCTATACTTGCTATATTGTAATTAATCCTACAGGATCCTATTATGAAACTTTGTTCTAAGAAATTTTGCTTTATGTACATAAAAGTTCCACATGATGATTTTGGATACTTAGATCAAGAGGGAATATTTGGGCTAATAAGAAACATTCTACTAGCCTAAAATGGCAGCAAATGATAAAAAAAAATAAACAAATCTGGAACTTCAGTTGGATGTGTTCAAGAGAAAATGCAACCAACTCATGTTACATACTTGGAGAATACTAGCAAACCACAAAAGCTTGTGTGAATAGATTTTCTTTTAATCTCTGGAAGGAGATTAAATTAAAAAAAACAAACATAAGCAGTAGCTTTGTGGTAACAAACCATTTAATCCAGTATGCATAAATGTATCCCATCAAGAATCAACAAGCTGGGGGGCAGCTAGGTGGCTCAGTGAGTAGAGCGTGGGCCCTGAAGTCAGAAGGACCTGAGTTCGGATCCAGCCTCAGACACTTAACACACACAAAACAAAAACCTAGCCGTGTAACCTTGGGCAAGTTACTTAACCCCAATTGCCCTCCAAAAAGCAAAAAAAAAAAACCCAAAAAACCAAGCATCAACAAGCTGGGGTGGCTAGGTAGCACAGTGAATAGAGAACCAGCCCTGAAGTCAGGAGGACCTGAGTTCAAATCCGGCCTCAGAAATTTAACACTTACTAGCTGTGTGACCTTGGGCAAGACCCAATTGACCTGCTCTCCCCCTTCCAAAAAGCAAAAAAAACCCAACAATCAACAAACTTCTTATAGTTGCTAAAATGTTGTAGGACACATATTTTTCTTTTTTAAAACAAATCTTAAAAAAAATAAAACAATTATTTAATATATTACTTTTTTCCTAATTACATGTAAAAACAATTTTTTTTAATCATTTAGGGTTGTTTTAAATTTTGAGTTTCAAGTTCTTTTTCCCTTTCCTCCTCCTTTATTGAAAAGACAAGCTATTTGATACATGTGTAGTCATGCAGAACATATTTCTGTATTAGTCATGATGTGAAAAAAAAAACACTGCCCCCCCAAAAAAAAAAGACAAGAAAAAATAAAGAAATTTTTTAAAAATTATGTTTCAACCTACATCCAGTCTCCATCAGTTCTTTCTCTGGAGGTGGATAGCATTTTTCATCTAAGTCCTTAGGAATTATCTTAGATCATTGAATTTCTAAGAATAGCTAAGTCATTCACAGTTGGTCATCTGATAATATTGTTTGTTACTGTGTACAATGTTCTCTTGGTTCTGCTTATTTCACTTTTCATCAGTTCATGTAAATCTTTCCAGGTTTTTCTGAAAGCATCCTGTTTATCATTTCTTATAGTACAATAGTATTCCATCACAATCATACATCTACAACTTGTTCAGCTATTCCTCAAATTGATGTTTCCAATTCTTTGACATAACAAAAAGAGCCGCTATAAGTATTTTTGTATATATAGATTCTTTTCCTTTTTGTTTCTCTTTGGGATACAGATCTAGTAGTAGTAGGTATGGTTTTATAACCCTTTGTTCCATATTTGTTTCCCTAATGGTTGAATCAGTTCACAACTCCACCAACAGTACATTCATGTCACAATTTTCCTACATCCTCTCCAATATTTGTCATTTCCCTTTTCTGTTATATTAGCCAATCTGATAGGTGTGAGGTGGTACCTCAGAGTTGTTTAATTTGTATTTCTCTAATCAAGAGTGATTTAGAGCATTTTTTTTCACATAACTATAGATGGCTTTGATTACTTTGTCTGAAAACTGCCTGTTCATATCCTTTGACCATTTATCAACTGGGGAATGGCTCTTATTTTTATAAGTTTGACTCGGTTTTCTATATATTTGAGAAATGAGGCCTTTACCAGAGAAACTTGTAAAAAAAAATTTACAATTATGATTACTCACTGTATATTTGCCTCTATTCTATTTTCCTTCCTGCTGCTTTTTTATGCTGTTTATGCTGCTCTCTCTCCTTGCACCCTGTCCATTCTCAAAAGTATTTTGCTTCTGATTATTGCTTTCCCCAGTTTGCTCTCCTTTTTATCATCCCCCATCTTCTCTTACTCCTTCCCCTCCTATTTTCTTGTAGGGTAAGGTAGATTTCTATACCCAACCAAGTATGTACGTTATTCCCATATTGAGTCAACTCCAGTACTCTCTCCTTTCCCGATATTCTCCTCTACTGTAAAAGCTCTTTCACACCATACCTCTTTTATGTAAGATAATTTACCCCCACTCTACCTCTCTTTTTCCCCTTCTCTCAATGCATTCCTTTTTCTCACTCCTTACTTTTATTTTTAAATGCCATCCCATAATAGTCAACTCACAGTGGTATACTCTGTTTATGTATACTCTTTCTAACTGCCTTAATAATGATAAAATTCTTAAGTGTTATAAGTATCATCTTCCTATGTAGGCATGTAAACAGTTTAACCTTATTGAATCTCTTATGATTTCTCTTCCCTGTTGTAGCAGCAAGCACCCCAATATCCCCTGGGTGACTACCAACACAGGTTCTTAGATCTGCTTTTCAAAAGGAAAGCAACTCAAAATGGGTTAACAAGCTTACTTTAATCAAACAAACATATATTACTTAGTTCAGGGGAAAAGGTCAGCACCCCAAACTTCAGAGTATACAGACAGATCAAACAGACAGGCTTCCAAACTATCTAACCATTACATCAATACCCAATCACAGTTACCAGAGAGGGAAGCATCAGCATCTGGGTTTTCAAAGCCAACTGCTGCCCAGAGTCTCATCTGGCCAAATCACACAACACTTCTCAAAGTGAGCCCCAAAGCAAAGCCTCCCATCAGGGTTTATATAGTCTTCTCCTGGGTCAGAGAATGTAACCACCCTCTTGACCTACTGCCCAATCACACAGCATCAAGATGTGGTCATTCCTGAAAACCAAGCCTCCTACCACAGGCTCCATGTGACCACATTCAGCCTATTAGGAGGCAGAGTATATTTTCAAATTAAAGAAGGTTCTCAGAGTCACTTAAGCCAATCAAAGGGCCTAGGGGCAGGGAAGATCTTCAAATCCATTTTCCATTACACCTGTTTACCTTTTTATGCTTCTCTTAAGTCTTGTATTTGAAAGTCAAATTTTCTATTCAGCTCTGGTCTTTTCCTCAGGAATACTTATAAATCCTCTATTTCACTGAATATCCATTTTTTCCCCTGAAGGATTATACTCAGTTTTTCTGGGTAGGTGATTCTTGGTTGCAATCCCAGCTTTGTTGCCTTCTAGAATACCATATTACAAGCCTTCTGATGCTTTTATTTCCACATTACATTTATTTATTTGATTTTAATTTATATCATTCAGTTTCATAATCCCTTGAGTTCCAAATTTTCTCTCCCTCCCTCTCCTTCCCCCTCACCATGGGGGTATGCAATTTGATATAGGTTCTACAAATATCTTCACATTAAACATTAGTCAAGTTGTAAAGAAGAATTATAATCAATGGAATGAACAAAGAGAAAAAAGGAACAGAATAGAACAGAACAAAACAAAAATGAAATGAAAGAGAGCAAGTAGTTTGCTTCAATCTGCATTCAAACTCTGTAGTTCTTTCTCAGGATTTGGTTAGCCTTCTCTATCATGAGTCTTTTGGAGTTGTCTCATAACCTTACATTGCTGAGAGGAGTCGAGTCTATCAAAGTTAGTCATCACACATACAATGTGTCTGTGATTGTGTACAAAGTTCTCCTGGTTCTGCCTTCCTCACTCAGCATCACTTTATATAAAAGTCTCTCCATGTTATTATGAAGTCCATTTGCTCCTTATTTCTTATAGCACAATAGAATTCCATTACATTCATATACCACAACTTGTTTAGCCATTTCCCAATTGATGGCCGTCCCTTTGATTTCTAGTTCTTTGTCACCACAAAAAGAATTGCTATAAATATTTTTGTGCATGCAGGTCCTCTTCCCACTTGTATGATCTCTTTGGGATACAGCCCTTTGGGATACAATACCACAAAAAATGGTATTGCTGGATCAAAGGGTATGCACATTTTTATAGCCCTTTGGGCATAGTTCCAAATTGCTCTCCAGAATAGCTGGTTCAGTTCACAACTCCACCAACAATGCATTAGTGTTCCAACTTTCCTGCATCTTCTCCAGCATTTATCATTTTCCTGTTTTGTCATTTTAGCCAATCTGAGTGGTAAGATGTTGTTTTGATTTGCATTTCTCTAATCAATAGTGATTTGGAGCATTTTTTCATATGCTTATAAATATCTTTAATTTCTTCCCTTCTGATGCTTTAATGTGGAAACTGCTAAATCTTGTGTTATACTGACTGTAACTCCACAATATTTGAATGATTTCTTTCTGACTGCTTTGTAATATTTTTTCCTTGATCTGGAAATTCTGGAATTTGACTATAAACTTCTGGGAGTTTTCATTTTGAGATCTTTTTTTAGGAGGTGATTGGTGAATTCTTTCAATTTCTATTTTACCCTCTAGTTCTAGAATATCAAGGCAGTTTTCCTTGATAATTTCTTGAAAGATGGTGTGTAGACTCTCATGGATTTCAGGTAGTCTAATAATTCTTAAATTATCTCTCCTCAATATAATTTCCAGGTCACTTGTTTTTCCAATAAGACATTTTCTTCCATTTTTTTTTTCATTTTTCATTTTGTTTTATTGTTTTTTGATGTCTCACAGTCATTAACTTCCACTTGCCCAGTTTTAATTTTTAAGAAATTATTTTTTTCAGTGAATTTTTGTACCTCTGTTCCCATGTGGTTAATTCTACTTTTTAAGGAGTTCTTCTCTTCCATAATTTTTTTTAATATCTTTTTTCCATTTGGCCAATTCTACTTCTTAAGCAATTTTCTTCACTGGATTTTTGTGCTTCTTTTACCATTTGGCCTATTTTGGTTTTTAAGATGTCATTTTCTTTAGTACTTTTTTGTGCCTCCTTTACCAAGCTGTTGACTCTTTTTTCATGATTATTTTGCATCATTCTCAGTTATTTTCCCAATTTTTCTTCTGTCTCTTATTTCATTTTCAAAATCTCTTTTGAGCCCTTCTAGGAATTCTTTTGGGGCCTAAGACCAATTCACATTTTTCTTGAGGCCTTGGGTGTAGCAATTTTAATTTTGTTGTCCTTTTCTAAGTTTATGTTTTGATCTTTGCAGTCACCATAGTAAATTTCTACAGTCAAGTTCTTTTGTTGTTGTTGTTTGCTCATTTTTCTAACCTATTTATTGACTTTTAACTTTATGTTAAAGTTGAGCTCTGCTCATAGGGTAAAGGGGATATTGTCCCAAGCTTCAGTTTTTTTTTGTGAAGTTGGTTCCAGAGCTAGTTATGGGAGGTCTGTAAATTTTCAGTTCTACCTGGGTGGTATGATCTAAGGAGAGGTGTGGTCACTCCTCTCCTGGCTTATGCTCTGGTCTGTGAGCAACCACAATCACTCTTTTTAACAAGGTCCAGGGTCCCTGCTCCCAACTGCCTCAAGTTCAGATGTGCTAGTTCTCCTCCTCACCCTGGGACTGTGATCCATGTATAGGCAATGCAACAATCTTGGATGTAGGGCCAATAAAGGGATCCTCTATAATCTTTTGACCAGTTGACCTTTACCATCTAAGATCTGATGGCTCTAGAAGGTATTGCTACTAATTCAGTTGTCTCCAAGGTTGGCTGCTGGCTTGTGGGAATCAGCCTGCTGTTGACTTCCCAAGGCATGGCCTACTACTGTCTTGCAGGGGTATTGACTGTGCTGGACTACAGTCCTCTCTTACCCTAGTGCAACAGACTTTTCCTGCTCACCTTCTAAGTTGTCTTGAGCCAAAAAATTGTTTCACCTGTCCTTTTGTGGTTTCTGCTGCTTCAGAATTTGTTTTGAGATATTATTTAAAGTTGTTTGGAAGAGAATTTATGAGAGTTCAAGGAAGTTCCTGACCTTTTTCCCCACCTTTTTGGCTCCATGCCACACCCCACACTCCATTTTCTTCATATAACTTTCCTTCCAGGACACACACTGTGACCAAAGTGGATAGATTTTGAGAACAAGATATCTAAGGAGTTGTTGGCTTTGGCAAGAATCAAGAAATCTAGAACTATACCTGACTGCCCTCAGGGAGTCCTGACCCCTGAGCATTTAAATCATATGGTACTGAAAAAACTGGGGACTAAAACCTAAGCATAAGGCTCACTGTCATCAATATGTGGTATTTCTAGTGCAGACATATATTACCAAGAGTGATGAGATAAACTTTACTCCATACTTGCTGATGTTTGAATGTGAGTCATACCTATTAACTTGTATTTTTCAAATCACAAAAGATGGATTAGGCATAGACTCACAACTAGGTCACCTCTTAGCTAAAAGAATGGCTGAAGTAGGCCTTCTACATAGCTATGGTCTCAGTTCAAATAAGGTGTTATGGGGGAAAAAATGAACATATGGTGATCAGGTTTGATGTCAAGATCTTCAGAAAGGAAATAGACATCTGCCAAGAAATCTTGGTATGGAACAAAGGAGCTAGTAGACCCTTGAAAAACTATCCCTTACCAAACACCTGAAAGACTGAGAAACTTGGAAGTCTACATGATAATTCCAGAGAATAGTGAGGGACCAGAAAAGACATACTTTACAACCCCCTATTTGGGAATTAGACTCTCTGGTGCAAAAGAGGAAAGAAGAAATGGAGAACAACCCAAGCATATTCTGAGCATAAGAAGACACCCACATGTTTCAGACAGATTTTCTGATTATAGCCTATATATGCCTATATTATAGCTTCAAGAACAATGAGACAGATGAGGAAGAATATAAGTGGTATACTCCTAGGCATCAGGGATGTCAATTGAGTCTATCCTAATCCAAGGGTATTATATGTGTTCAGGTAGTAAGGGCTGAATTTAGAGGCATTCCTTTTCCTGCCTAGTACTCTAGCTGTGGAACCTTCTAGAAAACAAATGGAACTTATGGCACCTGGGGATAATAATAGTTAACTTGGGCCATCCATAAATTCAGGATTTCTTGTTGTTTGTCCTTTGTTCTCAAAGAGGACCATGACATAAAGGAGTGAAGCCATGACATGCAAGTGAATTGGATTTAAGTGAGGGTGTACTGTACAAAGTTACCAGCCTCGGTTTCTCTTTGGGAGTCATATGGGTCCAGTGGCAAGATACAGATCAAGATGACTGGGGATGACCCTGGTTGCAGTAGGTGACCTTAGCCTTTTTAAGCTAAGGTCTTTCCCAGGTCTCAGGTTGTCTGAGGCAATGCTCAATCAGTGAAATGAGGCAGAGAATAGCTTCTTCTTTTTTTTTTTTTTGCTTTTTGGAGGGCAGTTGTGGCTAAGTGACTTGCCCAAGGTTTTTTTTTTTTTTTTTGCGTTTACTGTCTGAGGAGGGATTGGAACTCAGGTCATCCTGACTCCAGGGCCTGTGCTGTATTCACTGCACCACCAAGCCACCAGGAGAGAATGGCTTCTTTTACCTAGTTAAAGAAAAAATCAAACTGGGAGAGGAAGACCCTCAGAGTTTCTGGTCAAAACTGAAACAATTTCTATTTATATTCACTCTGAGTCAACTAGGACCCAAACAATGAACAAGTGGGGCTTGGCCTGGGAGCTATTATTGCCCAAACACCGAGAACCAGAGTGATTTGGGTTTAAGATATGATTCTTAAGAAAGAAATCTAGCCCATAAACCCCAAGATATCTTTCAGGGTTTCAGCAATCAAATTTACATTCTTTTGGGCAGAGCATCTTACTCCTACTACTACTCACCTAGGTTGTTTTTTGTCCTTTGTTCTTGAAGAGAACCACGACCTGAAGGTGATGCCATGAAGTGCAAGTGAATTGGATTTAAGTGAGGGAGGGCTGTAAAACGTCACCAGCCTCACTTTCTCCTCTGGAGCCATCTAGGTCCAGTGGCAAGATATAGATTAGGATGATTGGAGATCAGAACTAGGTTTTAGGACTTCTGGATGCTGATAGTCTGGGCCAGGGATGGGGTACCTATGGCCTTGAGGCCACATTGGCTTTCTAGGTCCTTGGGTACAGCCTTTTGACTGAGTTCAAGTTTTATATAACAAATCCTTTTATTAAAAGAATTTGTTCTATGAAGTTTGGATTCAGTCAAAGGGCTGCACTTGAGGGCCTAGAGGGCCACATGTGGCCTTGAGGCTGTAGGTTCTCCACCCCTAGACTCTGGGCCATCTTACAGCTTATGTGGTAGCAATGACAGGCCTATTTGGTTATTGAGAAAGGTTATTTATGATACTTCAGGAGAAATGAGAGAAGCAGTTACCATATAATCAAATAATGCCCATTGTTGAAGTATATGTAACATATACCCAGCTTTCCACTCTTTTTATAGAGTCATCATGTGGATGGGAGCCCAGCTGGTGCCCTAATTTTTACAGCTATCCCAGCCTCTCAGAGGATTCCCAACCTGGAAGAGTGAAACAAGTTTGTCCATCACAATCGGCACCCCTTACCACCACCACCCCTCAGCTCTTCCTGGACTCATCAGAAAGGAAGATGGGCAGGTAGAGAGGAAGGGCCTTCTACTGAAAAGGTGTTTGTCATACCGATATAACTTCTGGTGAATTACAATGGAAGGTACTATGTCTGTGCCTTGAATCTTCCCTGGTAAAGGACAAGAGCAATGAGCTATAGATAGGGGACATATCTTTTCAGCCACTCTGAATTCCCAGGTATCTTATTCTAAGCCCCAGTGCTACATTGAGTTTGTCTTATTTATTTTGGGGGGTTCACTAGGGCCTGCACTGTAATCTCAATGTAAAAGACCATTCTATTTGGTCACAGTAACCAGACTATGTCTATAAATCACTTTGTAATCATAAGAAGATATGGATATATATGAGCCATAATTACCTGATATAATCCACTTCAGTTTTTGTGTCTATGTGACTATTTGGATGAAATGCTGTTAAGTTTTGGTCATATGTACATAAGTCAAGTATGTGCCTATAATTGTGCTTAAACTAGTATATGTTTTGTAAAGGGCATACATTTATGTGTGTGTAATAAACAATATCTTTCTGCCAAAAAGAGTTCTTTAATGCTAAGGTGGGTGACTAAAGGAGGGCATAACATTTCCTTCCACTGGATAGCTTTAATAATCTCTGAGATCACTGTCTGTCTACCTTTCTTTCAAAGCTTCCCCACTAGGAATCATTGGACTGAATAGTCTCTAACAATAACTAATAACTCAAATTTTTAGAAGTTTAAGATTTATAAAATGCTTTCCTCTCACATAAAACAGTGAGGTACTAGTGCATAGTATTGTTATCTGCATTTTAAAAGGAAAAAAACTCCGGTTCAGAGAGATTAAGTGATTTGCCCATGGTTGCACAGCTAATAAATGTTGATGTATAGGAACTTGGGTCTCCTTATTCAAATCTAGCACTCATAGTACCATGCCTGTCTACCCAAGAGCTCCACAACCCTCAGAAAGTCTCCAATATAGCAAGCAATTTGGATTTTAATCTTTCATGTCAAGGGTTCATAGAATTGCAGAGTCATCTATTTAAAAGAAGAAGGAACCTTATAGATCATCTAGTCCAGATGCCTTCTTTTATAAATAAGGAAACTGAGACCTGGAAAAGTAAATGCTTACATCACACAACTAGTAAGTGACAGAGAGGAGATCTGAAATAAGGTTCATTCATCTTGATCATATCCCACAGGAGATACCATGTTGTAGCATGGGTCCCACTTCCTGAGAGATGAGAGAAGGAGCAGAGATAAGGGGCTTACATGATTCACTCTGACCCTGGCTATGAATTGGAGAGACTGTATCATGAGAGTCTGGCAGGGTCTGACATAGTTAAGAAATTCTTGAGTGAGGATTGTGAGTGATTTGAAATTAAGAGTTTTTGTTCAACACTAGGACAAGAAAACTGCTGCTGAAATCTGGGAGGCAAAAAGAAGAAAGTCGGTGCTTTAGAGCCAATGAGGGGCTTGTTGTGTCTTTCTGTTTCAGTGCTGCTGGAGCAATAATATCTAATGACCTGAGTACTTCTGTCTCTCTGCTGCCAGCTGCCTTCTAGCCCTTGGGAAGTTAGCTGACCTGAGGAGAAGCCAAGGGTGGCTAATGAGTCATTAAGAGTCTTTATCAAATTAGGATTATAATCCATCTCAATGTTCAGAGGAAAATGTTGCAAATTATCTACTTTCTTAATTGCAACTCAAAGATTTGGCAGGAAATTATCATGAGAGATAATGTCTAGAAATTGACAGATTGCACTGATGTGTGTCTAAGCCTTCAGAACTGTAATAGCTGCAGGATTTGAACACATGCATGCACGTGTGTAGACACACACACATACAAACACACACATACACACAAAAAAGGTACATATTTATACCTATACTTGCACACATAATAGTGGAAAGAGTATTGACTTTGGAGTTCAAATCTGGGTTCAGACCCTGCCTCTGAATACCTCCTTCCTGTGTGACCCTGGGCAAGTCACTTAATCTCCCTGGGCCTCAGTCTCCTTATGTGTACAATGAGAAGGTTGAACTAGATGGCCTTTGAGGTCCCTTTCAGCTAGCTCTAGATCTATGATCCTATCACCATATACAACTGGGGCATGTCCTGCCATTGTAGACATACTGTGTACATTAAATCAAGTTTTTTGTTTCTGTTTTTTTAAACCAGACCCACAATTTCATTGGTGTTGGGGATTCCCCTTGAAGAGCTTTTTCTACCAACACAGAGCAGCCCCTTTTCTTCAATTTCTAATCTCAGTGAGTTTCATGGTGCACAAACAGATGATGTGCCCAGGGTCACACAGCCAGTATATGTCCAAGGTGGGATTTGAATCCAAGGCTTATCCTCTATCTACTAATCCATGCTGCTTCTGTCAAATCAAGCTAAGAACATTTATTAAGCACCTAATGTATTAGAGCTTCTGGGACATTTTTTGGTTAAGATGAAGCCCTGTGTGTGTGTAGTATGAGACCACTAGATTCTGAAGGCTGGGGAAATGATTAGTGATAAGAGATTGTCAGGGATAGAATGGAGGAGCCAGTGGGATACAAAAGAAATACATAGGTGGTTTCTGTCCCCGTAATACATTTGCAACTAAGTTGGTAGACAGAATGTGAATACATTTGACATCTATGAAGACTTAAAAAATAAATAGTAATAGCTAGTTTTTACATAACACTTTAAGGTTTATTCACATAGCAGCCCTAGCAGACAGGTGCTGATTTTATTCTTATTTTACAACTGAAGAAAGAGATAGATAAAGGTTGAGTGACTTGCCCAGGGTCATGCATCTAATAAGTGTCAAAGGACAGATTTGAACTGAGATCTATCCTAAACTCCAACCACTGCATCATGTGGCTGCCTAGCAAAAATGCAGGCAGAGAAGATTGAATATTATATGGTTCTGCTATTTATTAGTTGTATTAACTCAATGGGCCTCAGGATTCTGGCCTGTAAAATGAAGGAGTTTCCGAGTGTGCTGGGGGATGGGAGTGGGAGGAGGGAGGGGGAAGATATCTAAATTCCCTTCCAGCGTTTTCTAGATAAAAAACTGTAAATGTAGCTCTATAGCCTAACAATATCAAAGAAAGAGGAAAAGGACCCATGTGTACACAAATACTTATAGCAGTCCTTTTTGTTGTGGCAAAGAACTGGAAACTAAGGGAGTACCTATCAGTTGGTGAACAGATAAAGATTTTATGGTATTGAATGTAACAGAATGCTCTTGTGCCATAGGAAATGATAAAAGAGACAGTTTCAGTGAAACTCACAAGACTTGAATGAATTCCTGCAAAATGAAGCAGAACCAATAGAACCATATATATATATATATATATATATATATATATATATATATATATATATATTTATATATTATATATATGTAACATATGTAACAACATTGTAAAGACAACTCTGAAAGACTTAAGAACTTCTGATCACCACAATGACTAGCCATGCTTTCTAAGGAACAATAATGAAACATGTTATCCATCTAATGAAAGAGAAGACATAATACATTTTGAACATGACCAATGCAGGAGTTTGTTTTGCTTGACTATGAATATTTATTATAAGGATTTTTTTTGTCTTTTTCAGTGTATGGAGAGTGAGAGAGAGAAAAAATAGATTTTTGTTAACTGAAAAAATAAAATTTAAATAAAAATAACAAGTATAGTAATATAATAGTAACCATGCATAAGTTTAGAAAAGGCACAGAATAAAGGAGTGATCACTTAGCTGGATAGGATTAGTTGGAGATTGCTTTGTGGAAAGGTAGGTCTGGAATTCATACTATGACTTTAACCCTGGATGGAGCCAGGTACTTGAAATGGAAGGAGATGGATGGTAAAGGGATAGAAATTGTTGTTCTGTATTGTAAACAATGCTACACTGTGATACAACACATTGCCAAAGCTTTTGTAATAATGGATGGGTCTTGGCTCCAAGCCAATAAACCCAGGCTAACCCTTTAGTTGCCTTCAAAATTCAGGTCAGGTGTCATCCCCTGTATAATGGTTTTCCTATCCTTACAGCTGCTAGCATTCTTTAACCCCACCCCCCATGCCTACCCTCACTCCCCCACCCCCTTCTGAAAACTACCTTGTATACATTTTTGTATATACCTATATGCATATATGTTGACTTGCATATATGTTGACTCCAACATGAGCTCCTTGAGGACAGTGAAAGTATCATTTTTGTCTTTGCATCCTCAATGCCTTGCACATAGTAAGTACTTAATAAGTTCCTATCGATTGATTAACTTTTACTTCTTGTGGATCAGTAGAAACTTAGGATTTGTCCTTTGGTCTTTCTGTGTCTTTGTTGCAGTTTGCGGGGGGCGCACTTAAGGTGTAGATGATGGTGGGAAATATGACAAAAAAGATACTGATTGGGAAGATTCCCTATCTATAGAATGACAATGGAGTCCAGGAAAGGATCTCTCTATATCCTTCATATCACCTGTGCTTTGGAAATCCACAAATAATACTTTATGTTTGACATTCCCTAGAGAGGTATGTGCTAGAAAAGAGAGGACAGAGAGAGATCTCAAACTATCTCTACATAGTCAAAACAAACTAGGAATAACTCAGTCATCTCTCCTCCCCCAACCCCACCCCCCAAGCTAAGAAAGAAACAACTATTGGTATGAGATCAGGCCTACATATTCTCACAAGTTGATACCTCCTTCCATATGCCTTGAAGTCTGGCTTCTAGAAGAATTGACTGACTATGAGTCCAACTGTGCAGAATCCTTAGCCATAGAGGGTTGAGAGGTCTAAGCATTGAAGGTACCAGTTTCAAACTGGATTATTCTTTGGAGACTATTAGGGGGTGGTAGGTATGATAAGATGTTTGGGTTAGCTCTGTGAATGGTCAGGTTGATAGGGGTGATGACGTTGGGCATTTCGGTGGGAATGATGTTAATGAGAAAATTAGTGGTGGAATTTGTAGTGGTGAGGATTGTGATAGTAAGGGTGGTAGTAATGGGAATAGTAGGGATGTGGAAATAAGTATATGTGGAAAATATGGAGGAGAGAATAGTAATGGTGGGAGTGGTAGTAGTGGAAATAGTAAGGATTCAGGGAATGGTAGGGAAATAGGGGATGATCATGGGGACAGAAAAGGTGATTGTAGAATGGTTTCTTTTACCACTCAGTTCAAACACCATTTTCTATTTGAAGCCTTCCCTGAACACTCCTCCCCACCAGTGAAGGTCCACTCTCCTAAAACTGCCTTGTAATCATTTTATTTATACAGGGTGTCCAAAAAAATCTTAAGCTTTTTAAGACTTTTGGGATACTCTATATTATGAAAATACTTATATTTACCTATTAAATTGTAAGCACCTTGAGGGCAGGGACCATTTCACTTTAGTTTTGTATACCCTGAACCTAGCATGGTATATAGAACATAGTAGATGCTTAATACTCGTTGATTGACTGATGATGTAGTCTTCACTTGTTATCAATGTAGCCTTTATAAGTTTCGGGGAACCTTCTCCTAACTCCCACTTTAACTGAAGTGTTTGATCTCCAACACTATATATCACCCATAAGGTTCTAGGGGATAACTCTGTAAGAGGGGATATAATGGAATCTTGTTTTGCTCCCACAAAAGTTACTGGGAAATGATCTACTGCTGTGGGGAAGCTCTTGCTTATCTTAACTTTACTAAAACCGTGGCCTTCGTGGAACTATGCCAATGGCCAGAGGGAACTAGAAAGGTGGGGGTGTGGCACATAGCTCTGGCCTTAGAAGAGAAGGTGAGGTCCCAGTCAGGTCTCAAGAATCCTCACTACCACACTTCTGTATATATAATATATAATAACATATAATCTGCATGTATTAAAGGAATATAGAATATATAGAAGGAAATAGAGTGAGGAGTACAAGGAATTTAATTAACCCCTACCAGGAAGGACCAAACTTGTAGACCCTCACTTCGGTATGAGTGTGGGTGTGTCCCTAGTGAGCACCACACCCCCTTCCTTGCTGGAAGCATACAGAAACACCTTCTTCACACTCTGTTTCTGAGTTCTTTTAGTTAGAAGGGGTTTGTCATTTTAAGGAGTACATCATGTGGATCTTTTTAAGGGTCTCCAAGAAAAAGGGAAGCAGTGGACAGCGGAAGCTTGTGCCAGACTAACTCTCTGACCCTAACTGGAAGTTCTGTGATCCCCACAGCTGAGTTGAGGGGCATCCCATATGGATCTTCCTAAAGACCTCCAGGGAAGCAGTGGGCAGCGGAAGCTTCAGGATCACTCCCTGAGTCTACCTGGGAGGTCCTGTGAACCCCAAAAGTGTGTTTCTCACAACTCTAAGGTATTATGAGATTCTTCTTAAATGCTACAGCCCAGGAGGCTCCACCAGTATGTTTCCCAGTATGATCATCAGCTGATAACAAACTGCCAGACAGCTTTTAAAAAGGGGTATTTACCATAGTAGTACAGTTGATACAAAACATCCCCCCAAAAGTCTGTGACACATTTTCCCACAAGTACATACAGAGTCTAGGGAAAGTGTGTTTGAGCTTAGAGAAGACATATGGCAAAGGAGTAACACAGCTCTTAGAAGTCCTTTTATTGGAGTCCTTGAGATGTTCCCCTTAGGTATGTGTAGTTTTTTTGCTGGACCCTTTCTAGAGCTTTGAATTTATATCCAGTTTGTCCTTGACTCCCAATGCAAACACTGCTTTCAGCCCATCTGAGGATGCTACTAGGACATTGATGGGAAGATAAGAAGTTTTCCTGACCCCCCAAAGTAATGATTAGGTACTCCTCTAGTTAAGATTTTAGGGGGAAAGGAAATGGAAACCTTTCACATTTAGTCTAATGTCTATGATCTGTGATCAGTTGTTTAATTGAGACATATTCTCACTTAGTTAAGGTGTCAGGGCATTTGATCACTTACTTTAAATGGAGTGGGGGTAATTTGATTTCCTAAACAGTGGAGAAAGCATCTTATTGTGGCTAGGGTGTAGGCAAAATCCATTTAGCCGTTAATAGATCTTCAACAACAGTGTTATAATGTATGAATAAGTCATTGAAACACCTCAATATCCCTTCTCATTTGTTGTATGACTGATTGTGATGGAGACAGATTTAGGGGATGGGCAAGGAATAGGTGATTGGTAGGGAGAAAGAAAGGTGAGCCAAAGGGAGAGAATTATGGAAAAGAAATGTCTTTAGATCTGAACATGGTTGTTGTTGTTGTCGTTGTTTTACCAAGACAGAAATGAAATCTGATAGAGACACAATCTTTATGCCTTCTTTTGTCAAGTACTAGGGTGAAACACTTGAACACCAGTGCAGACAAATGGTTTACAGGTTAAGCATTTAATTTCTCTTCCTAAATACATACTAAAAATGCCCTATTTATTTCTTTTTCTTTTCTTTTTTTTTCTGATTCTGTCAAACTGTCTGTGAAACTTCCTAGCTCCTGCCAGAATACTATGAAGAAGCATTGCATAGTCATTCCAATTGCTTTCATTCATTTCTTCCCTCCTCCCTGAAAAGGGCTGCTGGTGTAGGAGGGCTACCTCCCCCTAAAAATTCTCATTTTTAGCTGATCCAAAGAAGAAATCTGGAACAGAGGAGAGAGAGGAGGAAACCCCTTTTTTGTGTGTAATAATGTGTATATTGATAGGAAAGCTGTATGCAGTTAGGCAGTGTGCATTTTTGAGGTAGGGTGTGTGGGGGCAGTGTATTGTATATGTTTTGTGTGTGTGTACACTAGGAGAGGATGTGAGGGGTTGGAGTTACTTGAAACATTTCCTTTAATACAAGAGAGAAGGGCTTTTTATACATGTTCTTGTCATTATATTGTTCCTCTATTTTGAAGAAACTCAAAGCATATTAGAGATGTGGTCCAATTAAGTCCCTATGGTATAGCTAAAGGACAGGTGTCTTTCGTGTTGTAAGATGGGTAGACTGAGAGGTTTTCCCAATATTACCTGGAGATACAGAGTAACACAGGAGACTTGTGCATCCTGATTTCTAGCTTAGAGCATTATCCTGGAGCCATGATTGTACAAGAGATTTAAGCTTCTGCTATTCATTCCCATCCTTTTCTCTCCATGGAGATTTTCCCAAAGGGGAAAATTAAGGTACAAGCTGGGGATGTGACTAACCCTTATGCCCTTAATCAGGGAGAAGTCTCCCACTTTGGCCCTGCTTCTCTTACCCATCAATAGCCCCAGCTGCTACTAGAGAGATAGGGAGATGAAAAGTCTGAGTAGGGAAGACTCTCTTCCACTTTTCCTCCTATTTCCCTTCCCATTATCTATATTCTCACCTCTCCTTGCTTGTCACAAGTACCCACTGCAAACAATTATTCATAAACCTGGTTTCTGCCCTTCAAGAGCTTTTAATTTAAATCAGAATTATAGACCTGAGCTAACATAGGAAGAGCATAAAGTGATCTGTCCCTCCTCTGTACTCCTGACATTTCCTATCTGTACAATTCATTTGTCAATTAATCATGTACTGCATGTGACAGTTCTTATATTTGTATGTCTATTCTGGTTTAACTCTTAGATTGTTATTTAACTTTTTGGTGTAAATTCTGCTTTCTCAACTAGACCATAATTCCTTTTTGATAAGGACTGGATCTTACATTCCTTTGTATCTCCTACAAGAGCCAAGAAACATTTGTCAATTTGATGTCAAAGTAGATCAAAACTTTGAACAATAAATAGTATGGTTGCATCCAAATAATCATCCTCTACTTTTTGTAACATATAAAAATCAATGCAAAGTACATTTATATATAACAACATATAATTTTACACTCTTAAGAGGTACACATAGCAGTTTTTAAAGGAATATCAGTAAAGAGCATTTTGTGGTCCCTGTTTTCATATGTCAAGAAAGACTTGGACATCAAACTTGATTTCAGAAAATGAATGATGTGACATGTGTGAATCATTAATGCCTAGCTGGTGTCTGTATTAGGATTTACAGCTGACTCACAGGCACCTTTCTAATGGGGTTAAGTATTTATATCCAGTGTGATTTTCCCTTTTGACTGGGGAATATAGCAATTTATCGTCTACAGTAGTAGTTGAGAGTGAAAACCCTCCATGGGCAAAGGCCAACAAATATTTTCACTTTTAACGTGAACTTAAGGATTTCTTTTATATTTTGTAACAATTTGACTTTGTGCCTCTCAGAGAATTAGGAAACTATCTGCTACATTTTTTAAAAAGGATAAGTGCATTTTTATTACTATGATCTATCATAATCACACTGCTACTTACATTGCAAACCTGGTTCTCTGACTTAAAGATCAAAGGCTAGGAGATATACACGTAATAGTTTTCTAACGTCCCTAAATAGGGAGAATTCAGTTCTCTAATAGGAAGCAGTGCAGAGTCTTGTAGGGAGGGGTGTGTTGTCTGTCTCATGGGAGAACCTAAGGGAATCGTAATAGATGTGCTTTGGGGTGATAAGATAGAACCTTCAATTTTCCCTTCTGATTTACAGAAAACTTAATTTCCTTATTCTTGGGTACTGTAAGGGATTGATGTTGGTGGAAGAATGGAAAAGGCCTAGGAAGCTATTTATTTAAAGGTCCAGCTCTTGGTTTCCTGGGTGATTTTCTGTTAAGATGCTGGACTATAGATTAAGCTTAGCTAAATTTCATTTTCAGCATTCCCTGTTCAGATAGACATTGTTCCTCAGTGGGGCTGTTCACAAGTTGGAGGGGTACCAGGTACTAATCCCTGTAGTTTAGATCATAATACACCCCCCTCTCCCTTTCAAGGGTTCTGATTTGCACCAAAAACAGGGAAATCTGGGGATCACAAAGTAAAATAGGCTCCATAGGCATTCTAGTGCTTGTCTGTGCCCATGTAGGGAAAATTGCTACCTTACAGCAGTGCATATGCAAGTCATGTACATGTGTGTTGTATGTGTACATTTATCTGTCTCTATGACAGGTATTTGAGGGGCCAAATTCCTCTTTGTGTTGAAGTCTTCCTGTGAGACCCAGCTTGAAACAGCCAGCCAATGGCAATACTCCTTATCATCTGAACTCAAATAGTTTACAGAAGACTTTTTTTTTATAATGAAAATAGCAGTAGCTGATGAACAAGCTTGGCATACATTTGCAAAGAGCTGAATCATCGGCAAAGCCTCCAAAAGCTTTTTATGCATCTCCTGCTTCCCCCTCCCCAACATGGCGAATCTACATATGTCTTCACCCTCCCCAAGAAAGAAATCCTAATAACTAACCAGAGCATCACCCGAACACCTTTTATGGGGCTAGGGTAATGAGAATTATTCAAATGTAATCATAAAAATTAGGCCAGGCAAGGAGGAATGAAGGATGGGGAGGATTTGTAGTCTGCGCTAAGTTTTGTGATTTTCCGTGCAGTTCTTTTCCTAGGGTCCATGGAAAAAATTTTAAAACTGCCCAATCCCCTCCGAGGTTTCATGGAGGTCTGCCTCAACTTTTTTCTTCCAAGAATCCAAAGGTGCAGGGAATGGGGAGGGGGGGCGGGGAGGGGACACTGGAATGTAAGAGGTGGTAAATTGTAAATGAGCGACTTGAATGGAGGTCCTAGATCTCCTAATTCACCTAGATCTTCCAGAACCTGCAAAGGTTCTTTTTCTAAAACGCTGTTTCTTGCCTTCCGTGCTAGAGACAGGAAGGAGCAAGCAATAGTCAGTCTGGTCTCTGAAAAGCTTCCAGTAGAGGGAGACACCCTGGCGGCTCCTCTTATTTGGATGCTGCTGGGGCCTGGAGTGGGTGGGGGTGATGGGGGGTGGGAAGAGAAGGGGGAGTGGGGATAGGGGAGGTGTGTGTGAAGGGGGGGGGGGCTCCGGGGGGCGGGTCCCTGTGCTGCTGACGTCCAGAGCAGTGCTGGGAAGTATAGGCTGTGTTGTCACGCCGGTGTCAGTCTGATGAAGATTGGCATCAGGTAAGCTGTCATTCATTTCCATGTCAGAGACGCTTTTGCAGGCGGCGGCTGCTGCTGCTGCTGCGGGCGGCTGCCTCAGAGCGCGTGTGTTTTATTCCAGTCCCCAAGCCAGAGTATTATTCATTGCGACAGGGCAAGGAGGAGAGAGGGAGAGAGGGAGGAAGCAGGGAGGAGAGAGCGAGGCAGGCAGTAGGGAGGAGGGAAGCAGGGAGCGGAGAAGGGAGAGACAAGGAGAGCGTGGAGAGAGGAGAGAAGCAGGGGGAAGGACTGAGACGAGCCAGACTACGCGGAACCGTGGCGAGGCTGCGGGGGAAGGAGGTGGCTAGGAACCGCGCTCCCTGCACGGTGCATCGGGCCGGGCTAAGCTCTCTTCGGGGCGCCGCCGCAGCCGTTATTGCCTCAACCTCGGCTGCTCGGGGCCGCTTACCCTCGTATGCATTGTCCCAGGGTTCGAGGAGCCTGGCGGGGTGGGTGGAGCGTTACTTTAAGGACAACTGGGGGGTGGGGGTGGGCGGGCAGGCTGGCATTTTAGAGCAAAGGGCCAGGAGTTGAGGACCTGGGGCTTTGGGGGATCGTATTGGACAATTGGGAGCCGTGGTTGAGTCTGGGGAACCAGGTGGAGGCGGTTCTGGGTTCAGCAATCCTCGCCGAGGTCCGGCCCTGCACTGGCGTTCTCCGAGCTTGGGGGAGAGTCTCGGGCTGGCGTTTACTCGGCTCAGCCAGGCGGGGTTTCGCTTCAGCTGCGTGACTGGGAGAAGATTCGGGCCGGGCTTTCGGAGTCTAGCAGCCCGAGGTGTTTCGGGGTTGGACCCTGGGAGCAGGGGAAGAATCGAAGTAGAGTAGAGGTCTGTGTGTCAGGGTCAGGAAATGAGGTGGGGGGGGGGGGTCGCGGAGGCATGGGCTAGGTGTTAGTGAGGCTAGGGGATCTACGCTGTGTGGGGCAAGAAAACTAGGCTCTAAGGAGCAGGAGAGTCTCTGGACCGGGGAGAAGCGGGATCAGTGATGTCGAAGGCTCCCCGCGAATTACTGGGGGGCTTCCCTGAAGGGGGAAGGGAGTCTGCCCTCCTGTGGGTGAAGGAAGACTGGGGACCAGTACCCTCGTGGCCCCGGGGGAAGGATGGGGGTGCCCCAGGGGCAGCCGTGGGGAGAGTGGTGATGGGTCCCTTTCCAGTCCACTGCGCAAAGTTTGCGCTCTCTCTGGGCTAGACGTTGCAACCTCCCAGTCTCTGTGGAGATAAGAGCCGAACTGGCCTGCCCTTCTCGGAGGGGCAGGGTAGCCAAGACCGAGGGCCGCCCGTTGCACTTCCCAGACATGAGGAAGATCAGGACTGGAAGTTGGGGTATCGAACCAGCTCGGATAAAGAATTAGCGCTGTAGGGCCAGGATAGGGTTATTGTAGGCGGGGGCGGGGGGGGGGGGGCTGAATATAAGATTAAGGTTAAAAGATCACGGTTTCATTGGGATTGAAATGGTAGGACCTAGGCCAAAGTTGGAGATTGGGGTAAGGATTGGAAGGTTGAAAACGCATTTGAGATTGAAGTTGGAAGACTGGGACCGAATTTAGATTTAGGTCCACACATTTTGAATCGAAGTCGGAGGAAGACTTGGTCTGAATTTAAGATGTGGAAATAGGGTCGAGGCTGATTCTGGGTTTGAATCCTGGAAATTGCCCTTTGGGGTAGGTAGTTTGAGACTATCATTGAGTCTCATTGCCTTTCAGGGTAGATAGGAAAAACATTGTTGAGAAATTATGAAAGTAGTTGCTCTCTCCCCACGACTGATGAATCCGTGTTTCTGGTTGTTCCTCTCCCTAATCTCGCGTCCACGCAGCATCCTTTAGTTGGGCAAGGCGGTTTTGGGATTTAAGGACTCGGGTTGAGGCGAGAGATTCTCACATTCTGTGGGGAAAACAGATTGGGACTGGCCTAGTTCCAGAGCCCTAGGTTAGGCAGAGTCGTAGGCGAATTAGAAAGGGGCAGTTTAGCTCCTCATGGCTCAGGGGTAGATCCTGGGGCACCGGCCCTGCTGGCCGGATCTAGTCCCTCAATCGTTTTTCTGTCTACGCAGTGGCAGGATTTTGGGTCAGCTTTGGGTATATTAGGTGCATGGACGGCTTTGGTACGTTCTGAGAGCTTGAACTGGGTCTAGAAGACTGTAGTTGGGGTGCTAACATGCGTTTGGGATGCGGGATTTGTAGATTCAGAAGTCTGATTGGGCTGCAGGGCTAATTCCGAAGCTGCGGTTGAGATTTTGGGCTGTGTGGATCTGGATGGGGATACTAAACGCCAGAAACGTTCTTCTCTATACTTGTCCCTCATCCCACAGCAACCATCCTCTCTCAGAGCTGTGTTCTCACAGGGCAGGTTTTCTTCTACCCCACCCCCTCCCCGTCTCCCCGAGTGCCTAACCCAACCCGGTAATCCTGAGCCACTCTGCTTTGGACGGGAGAGCTGGTCAAACCCCACTCGATTACGCGACTGCTTTAACAATTCATTCCAACAAAAATCTATGGAGCCTCCTTTTGAGACACTGCTGGGTCGTTACTGTTGACTTTTTTTTTTATCATTTCATATTTTCCAGTCCACTGAATTCAAGATTGCTTCGAATTTTGGGCAGCTTTAGGCCACTTAAAGTTAGCTTTCTAAATCTGTGAAATAATATTTTGGGGGCATTAAATACCCAGGGTATCCATCCTGGTGAATTGGGCGTCGGATTCAGTCCTCTGGACCTTCAGAGTGGGGAAGTCCCTCTAGTCGCCCTAACTCCATCCTCCCCTCTTCTCCCTGTAGAACCCTAGGGTGAGGAAGCGCAGAGATTAAGTCTTTAGGTCCAGAAGAAGGGAAAGATCAATCCTAAAGTATCTGTGTGCGAGGTGGTGACATGAAATGTCCTTTGAAATAGGCAAATAAGTCCAAAACTCGAAATCTGGCTCTCCCTCCATTTCCAAACCAGCCCAAGAGCTCGGCAGGCAGTCTGGGGATCAATGAGTAGAAGCAGGAGGCTGGGCTAGACATGGGGGGGCTTTCTCTCCTGTTGTTTTCCTGGCCTGGAATGTGTATGCGTCCTCTCCCGTGGAGAGGGGCACTAGGGGGAGGGAGACATGACCCCAGGAGGGTCCCCCAGTCACTGTTTATCCATTGTGTTAGAGAAAGGAATTCAAGGGGAGAGAAAGAAAGTTTGCTTCAGAATAAGGGGCAGAGGGTTAAAGGAGAGCAGCCCAGCCACCTCTCAGCAGTAAAATGCATCGTGCAAATTGCACTGAAGTGTACCCAACTTGAGCCTGGCTGTTTTATGATCCTTTCTGAGAGTTTACTGCTCTCTGCTTTTAAGTCTATAGATTGCTTTAAGTTAATGAAAGTGCTGCTTTGAAAGGAGGCTTTTATTGTGTTGCAGTGGCGGAGTCCAGTGCCTACCTTTTTACCCTTCCCAAAATGTTTCTTTTTAACAAGAGGGAGCTTACTGGAGCTCCGAAATGGAAAGAGATTAAAAGGGGAGTGAAGGGGGGGAAAGGGGGGAAGAGAAGGATGAGAGAAGTCCAGTGGACAGCGATGAGAATAGAATAAAAGTCAGTTTTTAAGTGAACAAGACTTGTGGATTGATTTTCAGTCCTCTTTCAGATCCCTCTGTGTACATAAGACACTTTCCTAAGACGTTTTAAAATGTTAGTTAGAGCTGCTTTTTCCAAGGGTAGCTGTTGCTGCGTCTGACATTATTATTATTCCAAATCCAAACTTATTTCAAACAATATTGTGAAATATTTCTGAGGGCCCCCTAAAACACTGACTTTGTGGGGAGTGGAAATTAGGCAGGAAAACCTATCAATTTGGGAAGGTAAATATGTTAAAAATGATATGCAAGGAAAACAGGGGAAGACTATGGTAGACTGACTTTGAGCTATTTTTCCTTTTTCTGTTTAGCTGGCACAAAAGGCGAGATTACAAGTTTTTTGACTAGCTCCTAACACAGAAACTGCAGCCGGCTGGGCTGTGGCTTTGACCGCATGTCATAACCATTTAAACTGTGGTTACTCGTTTAAAGCTCAAAGCTTCTCCAAGCTGGGTTTCATTAACTCTACACCAGTTGCCTGGAAGTTCAGTAGCAATAAATTGTATAAACACATTTGAAGTAAGTTAGTGATGAAATAAGGAGAATTACTGTCTTGCGAATGGAGAATCCTGAATTCATGAAGTTCTAACTTAACTGGAAACATACCTCTCCCTTGGCCTTGATGTTTATGGGTGTGCCAGATTGCATGTTAACATTTTTTTTTCTTACAGTGTCCATCTTCAACCTGGTGCTGTAACTCATTAGAGACCAATGCATGCCTAGAAAGCAGAATTACCCATTTTAAAGGGCCCCTTTTCTCAACTTACTTTATGAACAAAAACAAATGGATCATTTTGGTTTCCTCAGTGTGAATGAAATGCACTAAGTAAACAGCAACAGAACAGGAACAAATTTGATTTTAAAAAATGTTTGTAATTTAATATAAGTACAAAATTGTTAGTAGTTAAGTATGCTTTATTAAAGAAACAACCAATAAAAGGTATAGGTTTCCAACATATTTCTAGATTTCCCAGCCACTTATTGAACTCTCACCTCCATCCTTCTGAAAACTGGCCCTCAATTTCTGTCCTTTATTTCTGGCTTGTTAATCCAATGTGGCTTTTTTTTTTATATATATATCAAATTGAGGAGGGTGAGAAGCACTTTCTTGAGTTTTCCTGTTTCCTAGGCTGTGCCTCACAAGGACGGCTGTGCTGTAGGATATATATAAATGTGTGATGCAATTGTTAGAGGTGACGATGGAGGGGATGTGAAGAAAAGTGTCTGGATCAAATGAAATTCAGAGCAAAGTATGGGAAGGGCACAAATTAAAGGAAGGAGAAAAAAAGAAGAAAAGTAGAAGAAGTTTTGGAAAATGAAATCCTCAGAAGCTGCTGCTAGCCCTGTATTTTGGCAAACATGCTATGGTTTATACAAACACTTCATATAAAATCCATGACTTATTGAAGATTGAATGATATTGAAAAGCTGACTTTTTAGGGAGGAGCTAAACTCACATCTCTCTGTCCAAATTGTACTGCCAAATTGTGTTTTAACTGGGAACTACTAATTTAATTAAAACAAATATGTAGTGAGGTTTGGGAAGGAATAGTAGGGGATGGAGGTGGCCAGAGAAGACAGACTGGCAGTAATGGGAAATGAGCTTTGTTTATAATGAAAAGTGTGGGAACTGGGAGTGTTAAACCTCCTATCTCCTACCAGGTTGCATTACTCTGGGCCTCAGATTTTTCATCTGTGAAGTGGGATGAATTCCATATACCTACCTCACAGGGTTGTTGTGAGGACTTGCTAATAAACATGGAAGGGATGCTTTGTCCCCAAACAGTACTGTATCCATGCTAATAAAGGAAATGGGAGCAAGTGTCTGAGCCAACCAGCTGCATTAATTGGTATGTGTGTTTTCCTTCTGGGATTGGCCAATTTTCCTTCCCCATGACTTTAAGGAATTGTTTTTTATACTTTGAAGAAGAAACTGAAATGCCTTCCTTTTCATCCAAGGATTTGAAAGTCACTCATCAGCCATCAAAAAGGGCAATCAAGGAAAAGCTGAGATGCTAATCCCCCACATTCCCTTTTGTACCTGGTATAGTGAAAAGAAAGCTGAATTTAGGATCAGCTCTGCCACTTACTATTTCGGTGACCTTGGGCAAGTCATGTGACTTCTGAACCTCAGCATCCTCATCTGTAAAATGAGCAGGCTGGATTTCTGAAGTCTCTTCCAGCTCTATGTTCCTATTCCTGATATATGCTGTGCACCTCACTTAGGAGGTATTTATGCTGACAGATGAAAGTAGATTCTTGGGCAGAATACCTGAGAAATCACCTGTGTTTATTAAAATAATCTATGGAACCAGATTAAAAATGCCTTTTTTTTTAAGCTCCTCTAAATCTATTACTTCATAAGGCATTGTGAGTTAGGGAGAGATATTCCCTGTAGAACTCTTAGCTTTTTCTTTGGACTTTATGTATTTCAGGGGAAGGGGGAATGATTTGCTATGTGTTTTTCCGACCTTCTTGCCTTCATTTTTGTCTCCATTTTGAAAACTTGTGAGAAGGGAGGAGCAATAGTTTGGTTTGTTGGAGGAACTCATATAATTTGGAGGACATGATACTTTTGGTGGAGCTTTTCTGGGTTTCCAGAATCTTCATGAGTTAGTAGAACCAAGAACACCAGCAAATAGGGCCTGGGAAGAGTTTGTTGCAAACGTGTTGTCTTCTGGGGGATCTGGTGTTTGGCTTGGATGCTGCACAGCAGGGCTGGCTTGCCTGGGTTTCTAATTACAAGAAGGACGTTTCTGCTAAGACCCATCTCACTAAAAACACATCCCTGTGTGTAATCAGAAACCCTAAACCGGGCAGGATATTTTAAAACTGAAGCAATGAAGATTAGATTAAGTCTCCACCAAACAGCTCCATTCTGGTATTATTTTTGGCTGGAATGTGGGGAAAAGCAGCTGGCCCCGGCGCCCTGACCAGACTCGAGAGGGTTCGGATGGGGCCGGATTGGGTGATGGTAGTAACGGTTAGTTTTGCTATTTAATATTAACATGACCAGTTGCAACACAGCTCAGCAGAAGCAGTGCCAGTGACCAGTGTCAGAGGAAGGCCTAGCCTGTGCCAAATCCAGGTCACTGGGAACAGTGGGTCACTGTGCAATGGGAATGCTTTGTTATCACCTCACTCCTATCTTTTCTTCCAAATACCCCTGGCTTCAATCACACCCTACCCAGCCTTCCCCCTCCCATTTCTGGCAAATCCCTTCCTTCTGTCAACTTTCCATCTGGAGTGACTTCCCTTGAGGACAATCAGCATTTTTCAGGTGACCTGTAAGGGGAACTTGAGCATACTTTTTCTTTGCTGGGTGTGGAGAAGGAGCAATAGTGGCCAGAATTCCTGTGAACTTTGCCCCTTGGTATTATGAGCCTTTGTATAGCCTTATTGGTGTAGTTTGTCTTGCTGCTGAAGTCCCTTCCAATTCGTATTCTGTGATTCTGTTAAACTTGTTCTTGGTCATCCCAGATGGTAGTTGGTTTATTATCCATTCAGGCTCATTGTTTCTCTTCTTCTTGTCTCACTGCCCTGGTTTTGGTCCTTTTTCAGTTTACCTCTACCATCAAAAGTCAGCACTGTACTTTATTGCCTAATAAATGTAGAGGTAGGCACTACAGTGAAGAAAGAGGAAGAAAGTACCAAACTAGACATACGTTAACACAGTCTCATAGTGGGCGAAATTGAGAAGGACCACAGGAGTCATCTAGTCCAGCCTTCATTTTGCAGATGAGGAAACTGAGACCCAGAGTGATTTACGCCAAAGGGTCATACCAGTAGTAAGTGGCAAAGCCCAGGTCTAAACCTCAGAACGTTGATGACAAATCCAATGCTTTTTCCATATGAAAAAAACAGAAGTTCATTTAGAATGAATGCAGACAAATGTATCATTTCTTTTTTTTTTTTTTAAGCAATTGGGGTTAAGTAACTTGCTCAAGGTTACAAGGCTAGTCATTATTTATGCGTGGGTGCTCGTTTTCTGAGGCCGGATCTGATCTCGGGTCATCCCAACTCCGAGGCCGCTCTTACTCACTGCGCCACCTAGCCGCCCCAAATGTATCATTTCTAAAGCAGTGGTAAAGGAGGTACAGATTAGTGGAGTAACCATAATTGGGTGGATTTCATCAGAATGGGCTTTCTGGAGTCAACAAAAATTTAGTGAGTGCCTATATGCTAGGTAGGCACTATCCTAAGCATTGGAGGTAGGCCTTGGACAGTTTGAAAGGAGGAAAATGGTACTGGCCGGGAAGAAGAGGGTGAAAAAGTAGGAAATGAGATCAGCCTTTTGTGCTAACTGAGGTTAGCAGAGTTTGATGGGGGACAAAGTGAAATTAAGCTAGAATTCATCTATCTTTGTTTCTTGTTTCTCCTACAGCATTAGCAATTCTTGGAGTAAAGAACGCTGGCTTTAGGGGGCAAACCACTTAATCTCTTTCCCCCTCAGTTTTCTCATCTACAAAATGGAATGGAAAAGTAGTTGTTGGGAGCTTCCTATGTGCTGAGCACTGTGCTCTGTATGCACTGAGGATACAAACAAAAAATGAAGATAGTCTCTTCCCATTCTAATTAGGGGAGACAGCAGATAATGGGGATTGTGAGAAAAGTGCTTGGTAAACCTTAAGGAACCAGCAAATCTAAGGTTTTTTTATCCTGTAAGTCCTTCAATGTATGTAATTTGTTTGTTAAGCAGTGCTTAACACAGGGCTTGACATCCAGGCACTTAATAAATGCTTGTTAAATGACTGCTTTCCTTTTGCATTTGAAGGCATATTGGTTAAACCAAATTCTTGGCAATGAATGCCAGTGACTTAGTACATACAAGTTTATAGGTTAAGTCAGAGCTGCCTCATGGGAAGGTCCCTGACAGTCTCACTAGGTTCAACCCCCATCCCTCTTAGCATTTGCTACCATTCCCCTTTTGTTGTGCTTAAGTACAAAGGACAAAAGCTACTGGCCACACTCTTGGTCATCACCCTTCTAGAACACTGTGAAGGGAATTTGATGTCAGCAGAGCTGTTACATGACAGTAAAAAGAATATTGGACCTAAAGGCAAGAGACTTGGGTTCAGCTCCTACATCAGGCGTTTCTGAGCTTTGTGACTATTGACAAGTCATTCAAATTTGGAGCTGCACTTTCTTCATCTGTAAAATGAGGCTAATAATCCCAGCACTGCCTGTCTCACAGGATTCTTATGGGGAAAGTCCTTTGTAAACTTTAAAGTTCTTTACCCTTATGAGCAATTTTTCATTAATAATGAATGCTTGATGTTAAATGTTATTTGTAAAATGTAATCATTGGACAGGATGATTTCTACGCCCCCCCCCCCCCCACACACCCATTTTCCATAACTTTAATTTACTGGTTCAGTCATACAAACATGTATTTACCCAAGCTGGGGAGCCCCTCTCAAAGCCATAAGAGTATGTTGTTGGCTAAGTTCTGCCAGGATATAATGGCCGCCAATGAAATTCATGAGTTTTTATGAGAGAGGATAGTGGTTGGAATGAGAGGTAAGCTGGTTTTCAGCCTCTTTCCAGATCAACATATGGCAGAGAACCTAGGGTCCAGAGGCCAAATGACCTTTCAGGAGTATGCCTCAAAGCAGGGCTAAACTCATTGTTTAATAAAAATGGACACTTCCTCAGCTTTGTATGGCCCAAGTAATAACACTGAACACAATTTATTTTTTATATGGCACATTAAGATTTGTAACAACTCTGTAAGGTTAATGCAAGTATTTTTGCAGATGGTAAAACAGAGGCTCAGTGATGTTCAGAGACTATCCCAAGATCACATTTTAATAAGTGTCAGAGTTGAAACTCAGATTCAGGTCTGACTCCCACAACCAATACCCTTTTATTAAGTGACAAGGTTTCTTCCTGATCTCAGAGAGCTTTGCTAGATACTTTATCTTCCTTCTATTTCCAACTCCTTTTTCTGAACTAGTTGAAATTATTTCTCCTCTTATACAAGGAGGAAAAATTGGAATCTAGAGAAGTAAAGCGAGGGTTCCATGATCTTATCCAAAGGAGAATCGACTTTTGATTTCTATGAAGCTAGATAGGGATGTGGTGTGATCATTGGATTACTCCACAAAAAGCAAAGTGGTAAGAGAATTGGGGATATTGGGGGTAATGGCTACTTGTCAACAGTGGAGGTAGGTTGACTCTATAAACAAATAAACTAAGCTTTAAAATGGACCAGTTGGGAATACCTAAATTAAGTATTTTTAAAGGATCACACACTCCACCAAGTCTATGGTTCATTTTGCCTAGGATTCTGTCTCTAACAGTGACATTAAGTGAGGGTCATTCAGGGAGAGATCATGGTTTGTCCATTATTTCATCTCAAAAGCAAGGGATATGTTTCAGACATCCTTGTTTCTCTATATTGGTTGATTTAGTGGTTCACCAGTAGAACTGGAATTAAGGTTCCAGAGATAATTCTGGGAGAATGCTCTCTCTAGGAGTCTCTTGAAAAACTTCTTAACAATTAGAACTGTCTCAGAATGGAATGGGTGGCCTCCAGGCTTGTGAGTCCCCCTGTCCCCCTTATGAAGACTGAATGACCACTTGTCATTGTTACATATGGAATTTATTATTTGGGTTGGAGTTGAAATAAATCACCTCTGAGATCCTCCAGGGCATGTTCAGAGGGAGAACATCCTGTTTGGTCTGCTTACCATGTAGATTACTAGCATTGGTTTCAAGTTAGAGAGAGGGAAATAGAGGCTCAGAGAAACAGAGGGCTCCATGTTGGAAAGAAGAAAACCTAGCCATACTTAAAATATGAGTCCACAAAACATCAATTAGTCAACATGTATTTATTGAACATCTACTCTATGTTCTGTGCTGTGTTGGGGATCAGCAAAGTAGAAAACAAGTGAAAATGATGTCCCTGCTTTCAAGGAGTTTACAGTTTGAGACAGAGAGAATAATTAAAGGTTAACTTATTATCACAGAAACCTGGAAAGGAACTTAGAGATCATCTTGTCATTTTATAAATGGGGAAGCTAAGGCCACATAACTAGTAAGGAGCAGGGTCTGGATTCAAATTCAGTGCTTTTTCTGCTTTTTCCATTATTACTTGGGGCTTCTCTTTGAGCTCCTGTTTATGAGTTAATGGGGGGGGGGGGGAAGACACACACACACACACACACACACACACACACACACACACACATGCAGAGACACAAGAGACACAGAGAAGGAAATACAGAAACAGGGAGAATGAGGGAGAGACACAGAGATCTCTGTGGGCTGCAGCTTCAAGGAAGAGATGGAACTTGAGTTGTGCCCTGAAAGGCGGATAGAATTTAGATAAATTGCATGATGTAATAGGAAAAGCACTGCCAGTAACTATGTGTCACTTTGGGCAAGTCATTTAACCTCTTTGAACCACAGTGTCCTCAATTATAGAAATGAGGGTACTGTCCTGGAGGACATCTGATATTCCTTCCACTTCTAAAGTCTAGGAGGAGAGGGGAGTCCACTGGGTCTCTTGAAGGAGGTCTCCCCTCCAGACCTAGAGGTCTCCTCCTTCTTTTGGCACATTTGCTTGGATTCTGTGGTCTGGTGAGTCATTTCTTCATGGTTGGGACATAATACCTCAGCTCTTCTTTAAGGACTGGTATGTGTCCAGGCTGTGGGAGTTGAAAACAGATCTGGGGAGAATTTCCTGACCCAAGGGCCCAGAGGCATAGAGCTCTAGGAACCCTCAGGGACTTGGGAACTCAAAAAAGCCCTTATTTGAAGGCTCTGGGGTGGCCTTTGGCTCTGTTATAATGGGAGTCAGGACTTCTGGTCTCTCCCAACTCTGGTAGGAAAAAGCCAGACACATGGTAGGGAGCTGTCCTCTAGGGAAGCCATCCTTCACTTGTCAATTACCATTCTGGTAGAGAGCCAAACAGCTTGGTGGGATTCCCCCAGCCTTCCCTTGAGTCTGTTAATGGGGGGAATTACTTAACTTTTGGCTTTGGCATGGGATCTCTCTAAAGAGGAACCCCTATTTGGAGAATCTATTCATGGCAATAAGATAGAAGACTGGTACTTCTTGTTGACTCCCAGACTGCCTTGTCAGGATCTACTCTAAGGTAGATCTCCTCACTATCCCAAAATGATTATCATTAGATTTGGGAAGTGAAAGATATTGTTCCTAAGAAATTCTTTGACAGACTCAGTGATATAAACAGGGAAAAGGTTAATAACTCTGTCTAGGTTCTTTCTGTGGTTGGCAGCAGAGTGTTGGAGGAGAAAAGGAAAGGTCTTTGTCAAAGTTGGAAATAAAGGCAGGGGAAAAGGGCTCCCCTGAAATCTGAAGTTCCCTTCTACTTCAATACTTATCAAAAGGAGCTATGGAAAGAGGCTGAACTCTACCAGGAGAATTTTCTTTCTTCTCTCTTCCTCATCTCCCTATGTGTAGGTGTGTAATTCAGTTAGTTTGGGGGCTATTGTCAATGGATCTGAGATGAAGGTAATATATTTTATTTATTGTTATTCAGTTGCTCAATCATGTCTGATTCTTCATGACCCTGTTTGGGGTTTTCTTGGCAAAGATGCTAGAGTGGTTTGAAATGTCCTTTTCCAGCTCATTTAAAAAGATGAGGACCTGAGGCAAACAAGTTTCAGTGACATGCCCAGGGTCATACAGCTAGTATCTGAGGTCAGATTCAAACTCAGGAAGAAGTGTCTTAGCTGACTCTTCCCAACATTCTACTACATCAACCAAGCTGCCCCTATTCTATCTATACTATTTATATTTATTGTAATATTATTATATATATTTTACAATTAGAGTTTACAAAGTGAATTCCTCACAAAAACCCTGTAAGGTAGAAAGGGCAAATTCTTTTTTTTTTTTTTTTTTGAGATTTTACCCTTTTTTTTTTCATCAATCTCTTGTGTTTACCTTACCCTCATTTCCCAATATATTGTTATACCATACCTGGAGAGGCATAAGCAATCCTTTGTAACAAAGAAGAAGGAAGAAAGAGGGATAAAAAGCAGTCCAGCAAAAATCACTGACCTTTCAGTCAAATATGTATTATGTTCTACCTATATAATCTCCTAAGTCTATAATGAAGGGAAGGAGGTGAATTCTCCTATCTCTTCTCTGGGACCAAAGCTGGTCATTATAATCATACAGTGTCTAGGTGTGTTTTTTTTGTTGTTCATCCCATTTATATTTTTGTAGTCAGTGTGTGTGTGTGTGTGTGTGTGTGTGTGTGTGTGTGTGTGTGTGTGTATTTTCTCTTGATTCAGCTTACTTCACTTTTCATGAGTTCCCATGCCTTCCTGTATTCTTCATATTCATTTCTTAGGTGCAGTAATTCTATTATGTTCATGTACCACAACTTAGTTAGCCATTCTTCAATTAATGGAGACGTGCAAAAAGTGCTATGAATATTTTGGTATATAGGACCCTTCTTTCAAACCTCAACCTTCTTGAGGTATATGCTAGGTCGTGGGGTCTCTGGGTTAGACAACGGGGACATTTTAGTCACTTTCCCAGCATAAATTCAGATTACTTTCCAGAATAATTGGTGAGGAGAAGCACATAGTACAAGTATTATCCTTATTACCTCAAGGCTCAGAGAAGTGATATGAGTTGCCCATGGTCACTGTGCTAAAAAATTTTGGAGCTAGAACTTGAATCCAGGCCTTTTGACTCTAGCATTTTTTTTAGGAGGACTCTACTTTCTACCCTAAGAATTAAATATTTGCTTAGTCAAAATGTTTCCCAGATTTGTAATGAAGGGTGACATTTTTGTGCTTAATAGAAGGATAAAGCATGATTATCATATCTGATGGGAGAAGTTGGTTGGCTTAGGAGTATGGACTGTGATTTACTGATAAATCACAGCCTTTCTGCTTAAGTAATTCAAGGCTAGTTTTATAGAGTTTGCCTCACCCAGAAGTAGCTAGCTTGTTTACCCAGAAGACCATGCAAGATGGAATCCTTCACCTTCTACAGACAGTTTGTTAGCAACAAATATCTGGATTTTGAGTGTGTTTTTCCTGTCATCCAGTACAATGGCATGTCTAGCCTGGGAGGTGCTATTTCAACTTTACTTAATCACTTACTTTGGGGGTTTGACTCTGGACTCTGCTGGAAGAATGGATATATAAAACCAAAACTACCAGCCCTCAGGGAGCTTTGATTTGGGGTGGGAATGGTAGAGAATAAGGAAATAGCAGGTTAATTTGAGGAAGGAAAAATACTAACACAACTTAGTTTGCTAGTCTACATTACCTGTTACTTAAGGACATTATAAGGTGAGATTCCTTATCACTTTGAGCCACTGGCCTCCTTATGCTTCCTTGATTGTAGCACCAGGGCCTAACCTTTCTTAGATTATCAATTTATCCTAATACTTAGGGAATGATGAGGAAAAGCAATAGCTTGAATAACAAGATGAGGACTTTGGACTTGATTCTGTACCAAGTGAGGGGCTATTGGAGGTTTGAGGGCAAACAAGATGCCCAGAGTTGCTACCAATAGTTACTAGAAGGTTATTACATGTTTCTGTTCCCATTGGGATTCTACAATTCAGACTAGACCCACAGATCATATGAAATGATTTGGAATACTCTTGCACTTTTCTGATCTCTTATGTCCATTCTTTAAACATTAGGCACGACTGGAAACTCAGCCCAGGTTGGTTCTTCTCTAATGAGTTGTATGTATATAGGCATCTATATCTGTATATCTACAGCCACTGTATCTCTTCTGGATTGTCATCATCTCCAGAGACAGAAGTGAATGTGGGTTTAGAAATACTTTTCTCCTCATCCTCCTTTCATTCCTATCTTCCTCCCACCAACTCTCAGCTGGAAGCAGTGTGCATTATGGAAAGAAGCCTGGACTTGTAGTTGGGAGAGACTCGAGTTCAAATCCTGATCCTGAGACCAGTTGTATAAGGAAGGACAAATCAACTAATCTTTTTGGGCTTCAATTTTCATCTATAACTTGGGAATGATAACAAATGTAGTGTTTGACTGTGTTGTTGTGAGGATGAAATAATGTATGTAAAGCATCATGTAAATCTTTAAGAGCTGTATAAATGTCAGCTATTGTTATTATTTTCTTCTAAGACTTAATTCAAATTTCACCTCCCCCAGAGAGTCTTCCCTAATCCCTCCAGCCCACATAGGACTTGTGCATACCACTTAATGGATACTTACCATCTTCTTGGCTTTGCTAGGGAATTTGCACGTATCCCTTTCTTATGTCCTTAGCTGAGCTTGAAATTCCCAGTGAACAAAGACCATGTGATGCAGTGGCAAAAGTGCTAGATTTTTAATTGGGTGGAGGCCCTGGGTTGGAATCTGACTTGGAAGTTACTGGCTCTTTATGTGAGCTTGGGCCAGGTGGGACATTGGGAAGAACCTCTGGGTTTAGGATGAGAGGTCCTGAGTTTGATGCTAGGGTCTACTGCTGAAATTAGGAAAAGCACTTCATTTCTCTAGGCTTCCATTTGCTCATTTGTAAGATGATGAGCTTGGACTAGATGATTTTGAAGGTCCATCCAGCTCAAAATCCATGATTTTATGTTTTTTAATCCCCTAAAGCACAGTACTGGATTCATAGTAGGCACTCAATAAATATTTTATTCATTGAATCAGGGTGAGTCCAGACCTCTACCTTCCACAATTTCCCCTCTCAGGAAGCATTTTCACTTGTGGGATGTTTTCCTGGGGGAAAAACTGCTTCTGAGTCCCATTTCCTTTCCATGGGCATTGTCTGCCTCAGGGGTAGGGGCTATGAAAGTTCACAAGTGCTCAGACCCACAGGGGCTTCAATGTGTCAAACTAGATTTCAGTGAATCAAACTTGAACTGTATGCAAACTTACCTGGCCAAAGGTCAGAAATGAGATAAGAGGGTATTGGAGGCTTTTTTTTCCCTCTCATGCTCTATATTCCCATCCTCAAATTTTCCTCATAGACACATCGGCACACAGATTATTCTTGTTATAAAAAATCTTGGAATGTTAATATCAATTAAATTTTAGACATTCACATCAATGAACCTTCATGTGAACCTTGCTGTCAGGAAATAGCTAATATAGCAGAGACACGGGGGCGGGGCGGGGGGGAAATAAGACAACCTTATTTGTTCCTGGGAAAGACTGTTGTTAGAGAGAAGAGACTTTCATGGGTTTGTACCACCTCCTGCCAGGCTGGAATGATTCACCTCTAGCCACTATCTACTAGGTTCTGGCACCTGGGCCAAAGTCATATCCGTCCCCATGGAAACATCGAAGTAAATCAAACTGTGTCAGTCACAAGGCATTAAGATGAGGCCCTTGAAGATGGGTGTGTGAGAACTAGGTGTTTCAGAGGACTATGTGGAGTTGTTCCTGACCTGTACCTCTCCTGTTCTTATTCCACAAAATAGGTACTTTGAACAATTTTGATCAACTGGGTATCTAGAATTCTCCAGCTTTTAGATGATCTCCTTTTTAGTGTTTGCATCCTCCTTCCCTGTGTCTAAAAAGACAATCCATGGGGCTGCTAAGTGGCATGGTGAATAGAGCACTGGCCCTGAAGTCAGGAGGACCTGAGTTCAAATCCAACCTCAGACACTTAACACTTACTAGACTTGTGACCTTGGGGAGGTCGCTTAACCCCAACTGTCCTTCCTTCCCTCCCCAAAAAGCAAAAAAAAAAAAAAGAGAGAGAATCCATGGCCTTACTTATCCTTAATCTTTGATATGCTTCCAGCATTCTTATAGGTATTTAGATCTAGAAGGGACCTTGAGATCATCTAGTTCAATCCTCTCATTTTAGAGATTATATTGTTGGAAACTAAGGTTGAGAGATAAAATGAAGCAACTTAATGTTTTAAAATCCTTTCACTACTTAGTTAAGGACTTTGGCATTCAAAAAGGTGAGAAGTAATTAGAAAGAAAGGGCATTATAATTTCCATTTTGTAGATGAGGAAACTAAGACCCAGAGAGATGAAGTGCTGTGCCTAACAACCACTGCCACCACCACCAATGAGGGAGGACCTGGAGAGAATAATCCTTGACTGTTTTCTCCAGTCTCTCTATGTTTTAATTTTATATAACTTGAGTGACTAACCCCTTTGAAATCGTGCCTGACTCCTCTATCAGCTAGGAGGGATGGCAACTGCAAAGTCATAGTCCCTGCTATAGGTCTTCACCATATGTTCCTAAGATCCCACAGCTAGTAAGAAGCAAAGAGCCTCACAAATCATCCAGTTCCATTTTTATTTATACTACGCTGACTCCAAGTACAATGAGCCTTCTGTTATATCATGTTGCTTTTCAAAGATACAAAGGAGTAGAAGATCTAGAGCCTGTCCTCGGAGAACTTGGGCCACAGCACACGCTGTGGTTTCCACATTACTAGCTGTCAGCATTTAGGCCAAGGGAGTCTTCCAACTTTTGACTTTGTGCCCCAGGAAAGGCTGTGTTGAGGGGCTGGTATCAATAAGGATGCTGAGAGATTTGACTGGTTCTGGAGTTATTTTTCTTTTGTTGACTCATTTCCTTGCCTAGTAAATGAGGTAGATGATAATAAAGGGTATACAAGATTACAGATGCCTCACCCATTGCAGGGGGTGAAGGAGACCATGCTCATGAAAATGGCCCCTCAGTCTTTAACCTGGGATTAATAACAACTCTTACTAAGTGAAAAGCACTGCCTATATGAACCTTTCTGGGCCTCAGTTTCCAGTGAGAGGGTTAGATTGATGGCCTTGAAAGTTTTTTCCAAGTCAAACATTCTGTCGTTCTAAGTACTGTTTCATTTTACAGCTAAGGTACTTTTGGACTAGGCATGAGAACTGGTATTCCTGATTATAATTTGTTATTTATTTCCACATCTGATGTGAAATAGAGGTCCATTTGAAGATATCATTGCCAATACTGGTGATTCTATGATTCCCTCAGACTTTGTGCTTCATTCTATGGAGGAATTCTGGCTTCCAGTCACGTGCCCAGTGTCCCCAGCTTCATGATTGAGAAGCACCCTAGTGATGATAGCTAGGCCTCTACATACCTTAGAATAATTTCTTGGTGTTGTGTTAGCTACAAGGCCCAAGAGACTATAATTTCAGCCTGATGTCCTATGTACACAATACCTCTAGGTTGGGGCTCATCCTTATTTTAGAGGTACTTTGGAACTGCTCCCATAGGCCATTCATGATGGCCTCAGCCTGTGTCTGGAGACATATTTCTAATCTAATCTTTCAGGAAGATGAATGAATTTACTGTCTGCCATAGGTCAGGATATTAATTAACAAAGTCATCGGTTATACACCCACTTTCTGGTACAACAGGGGAGATGTTAACAACCCCATAACGCTTTAAATTTTACAATATAGTGCTCACATCGACCTGGTGAGATGGGGTGGGGTGTACAAATATCATTGTTCTCATTTTGCAAAGAGACTCACAAAGAGAGGGTAAAACCCAGCAAGACAGCTGGGATTTGAACTGAAGTCTTTTTTGATTCTAAACACAGCAAGCTTCCTAGTGGATCACATTCCCTCCAAGACACAAAGGAGTATGGGAGAATCCTAGGCCCTGTCCTCAAAACACTTCTTGTCTATTTAAGGCACAAGTATGGCTACATCAGACAATAAGAGCCTTGCCAGGTCATTGTTTGATTAATGGGTGGCATAGACAATAAGTGCTATGAGTTCAGAGGTAGGAGAGATATAGAGTAGACTGGGAAGGTGTCATGGAAGAAAAAGAGGAACTTCAGTTAACCTTTGAAAGATGGATTTTAGGTAAGCAGAGAGCAGGCATTCCAGGTGTAGAAACAAGATGGGAAATGCACATATGTGAGAGGCTCATATCACATTTAGAGGGGCAGTAAGTAGGTCATTCACTGCCTATAGATCTATTTAACCAGCAGATAATATCCTTATGGGCACCTTTGCAGGGGTGGTTATGAGTTGTACTGTGTCAACCCTCACTCTCTTGCCTTGCCCTCTTGACAGTCAGATGGCTACCAGGGACAGTAGTACACTCTACGTTTTTGGAATGCAACAGAGTTATTGGCTTGTTCAAGGATTTTAATTCATCCACATAGGCCTCAGAGCCTCATACTCCTAGAATGTCAGAGTTGGAAAGAATCTTTAAGGGGTCATCTTCTAAACAGTGAGGCTGACTGGCCCAAGGAGTGAATAGGGCAGCAATAAACTTGCCTCTGAGGAAAACAGAAGAAATCTATGGCCAGAATTGTGAGTTCCCTGGGGTTTCAAGTCTGCAAGTCTGATTGTTGCCCTTCCCCAATTCCACATACCTTTTTTATAATGACGATTATGATCATCACCACTCATTTAGATTGTGGTTTGCGGTTGTAAAGCACTTGGCAAACTTTATTTCATTTGCTCCTCCACAGAACTTTGTGAGGGGGGTAAATATCTAGCCTGTTTTAAGTGTTTAATAAAGTTTTTGTTTCCTTCTTTCCTTCCCTTACCATTTTATAGCCTTAGATAGGCTCCTCTTCCCACCTCCCCATTCCACCTCTGTTAGGGCATCTGAAGTGGGCTGGCTGATCTGAGGAGAATTTATACTCAATTGATAAGCCAAACTTCAGGGAGAATGTCTGAGTCTCATAGCTTGGTTTGCCCCCATCTTTAAAAGCAGCTAAATACTTTCCCAGCAGGAGAGGAAACACCTCTTTGATTAATGGGACAGCTTTGGTTTTCTAAGAGGAAGCTCATGTATTGAGTGAAGGAGCTCATGTTAAGAACAATTTAGGCTTGATGTAAGAAAAAAGTTCCGAAAACTTAGGAGCTAAAATAGTTTAAAAATAGAATGGGATGTCTTAGGAAGAGGTGGGGGCCCCTTGAGGTCTTCATGCAAAGGTTAGAGGACATGTTCATTATGATTTTTTGTTTGTTTGTTTACTGTGTTGTTGAGGAGATTAATCAGGTGTAGTTTGGACCAGATGGCCTCTGAGATCCCTTTGAACACCAAGGTTCTGTGATTATTACTTCTAACTTAAAGACTAGAAAAATGAAGATCAGAGAGGCTAAGCAATTTTTTCCACATTACATAGGTAGTATATGACAGAATTAGGTTTTCATATTCTCAGTCCAACTTTCTTGTTTTAGTAAATAGGAATGATTGTAGATTATATTGGCTTCCCATGGAAGAACATCATTTGCTCTTAAAGGCAAATGAGCCTTTCCCCGTGGCTTATGGGGTAACTTGCTTTATTAGAGATAGAGAAAGGAAGCATCAATGATCTGTTTCTCCCTGGAAACACATCTATTCCCTGGTAGTGGCCTGGCATGATGAGGATATGTCTAGGCTACTGTGGGTAGGTTGATCAACTCCCTTGTTCATATCTTCTGATTGATCCCTTGGTGAATCCAGTCTTTTTAGGTCTTTGTTACATCCCAGGAAAGAACCTCTAAAAGGGTTCCTTGAGTTGAGAAAACTGTGGGACTCTGCTGATGGCTGCAAGATATATTGTTATGGCCAGGACATTTCAATTCAATTCAAAAAGCATTGATGACTACCATATACCAGGTATTGGGGATAAAACAACAATGGAACAGTTTCCCTGGCTGGAAGGAACTTAAATTCAATGGGGAAGAAATATAAAACACCTAAGTATTGATAAAATATACTGTAGAGTAAATAGAAAGTAATTTCAGGGGTGAGGAGAGTGTGAAAAGGAGGTGCTACCTGACATTCAATGAGGAGACTTTAAGAAGAACACCTGTAGGTTCAGCCTATTGTAGAAACCAGAAATGAGATTTTGTGAATAGGAAAGAGTAACTAGGCTAGTTTGACCAGAATGTAGTGGGTGAGGGATAGTAGTATGTGATTATTCTGAGAAAAAACCTGGAGAGAAACTAAGGGATTTTAAATGCCAGACAGTATTTTATTCTAGAGGCAATAGAAAGCCACAGAAATTTTTTTGAGCAGTGAAGTAGTATGGTCAGAAGAACTGAGCTTTAGAAATATCAATTTGGCTTTGTAGAACAGGGGCAAGGGCAGCAAGAGGTTGGGTGAAAAACATTTAGAAATAAATATAAAATAAAAAAAGATTATTCTGCTTTTGCTAGAGCTCTACAGAGATCTGATTAAGTAGGGGCATCGATCAGGAGATGCTATGCAGTTGTTAGCTGTCTCCTGGTCCCTTAGCAAATCTATTGCATTCAGAGGCAGCAAAATACCAGTTAAGCCTCCCCAAAGTTGTATTTACCTGCAGTCCCTGAGTGCCTTCCCTTAACAGTCCCAGCTGCTTAAATTAAATTGTCCACATATTGTCTTGGGCAAAAAGAAGGGGGGAGAAACACCTCCCCATTCCTACCCCAGGATGCCTCCTCCTCCAAAAAGAAGAAAATATATTTTGTTGAATTGTGTGGTCCTTAGGGTTATGTTAGGGGAGAGAAAAAGCTCTACTTGGATGATGGGCTAGAGAAGAGCTATTGATTGCAATTGGATTCTTGGGCAGTACAGAATTAAGGAAGCATAAGATTTGGAGTTAGACAACCTGGGTTTGAATCCTGGCCCTGCTACCTTTTCTTGTTATCTGGCTACCCTGGGTAAATTTCTCTCTCTTTTCTTTTTGGAGGGGGAAAGGCAGGACAATTGGGGCTAAGTGACTTGCCCAAGGTCACATGGCTAGTAAGTGTTAAATGTCTGAGGTCGGATTTGAACTCAGGTCATCCTGACTCCAGGGCCGGTTCTCTATTCACTGTGCCACCTAGCCACCCCCCTGGGTAAGTTTCTTGAACTGTTACAGCCTCTCTTCCTTCTCTTGTAAAATTAAGGAAACAAGTAGCTATCTGATGAGAGGATCGGACAAGGTCATCTCTAAAGTCCTTGGCAAGCTTATCATCTGTGTTGAGCCCCTGTGCTTGGGTATACATGTTCCAGGGTTCTGTCCTGCCTTGTTTCTTCTCCTCTCTTGATACTTTCTCCCTTGGTGACCTCATCAGCTCCCATATATTCAGCTATCTCTCTACAGATGACTTGGAACTACATTACCCAGCAGGTATCTCGCCTGAATTCTAGTCCCATATCTCTTTTGTCTGCTAGACATCTCCATTTGGATGACCTATAGTCTTCTCCAAGGCAGTATGTCTACAACAGCTCCTCCTAACTTCTATTCTGCCCCTAACAAAATGTAGGCCTCCTGAGGGCAGGGACTTTTTTTTTTTTAAAGCAATTGGGGTTAAGTAACTTGCTCAAGGTTACACGGCTAGTCATTATTTATTCGTGGGTGCTCATTTTCTGAGGCCGGATCTGATCTCCGGTCATCCCAACTCCGAGGCCGACGCTCTTACTCACTGCGGCCACCTAGCCGCCCCTTTAGGGCAATTGGGGTTAAGTAACTTGCCCAAGGTTACACGGCTAGGTTTTTGTTTTGTGTGGATTAAGTGTCGGAGACCAGCTCCGAACTCAGGTCCTTCTGATTCCAGGGCCGGAGGTCTATTCACTGCACCACCTAGCCGCCCCAGGGCAGGGACTTTTTTATCTGTCCGCCAGCAGTTAGTACAGTGTCTGGCACATATTGTTGTTCAATCGTTTCAGACTCTCCCTGAATCCTTTTTTTTGTTTTGTTTTGTTTTGTTTTTGCTTTTTTGGAGGGGGGAGGGCCAAGAAATTGGGGTTAAGTGACTTGCCCAAGGTCACAGGGCTAGTAAGTGTTAAGTGTTTGAGGCCGATTTGAACTCAGGCCCCCTGGGGCTCCAGGGCTGGTGTTCTATTCACTACACCATCTTCTTTTTTTTTTTTTAATGCAGAGGTATTAAAGTGGTTTGCCATGACTTTCTCCAGTTCATTTTACAGATGAGGAAACTCAGACAAACAGGGTGAAGTGACTTGCCCAAGGTCACACAGCTAGTAAGTATCTGAGTCTGGATTTGAACTCAAGTCTTCCTGATTTGCAGCTTAGGGCTCTATCCACTGCACCACCTAGCTGCCCTATCTGGCAGACAGGAGGCACTTAATAAATGCTTATTCATTGACTGATTTCAGTAAAATGAAGGGACTGGACTGTATGATCTTTAAAAACCCTTCCACTCTTATGTCCATGATCCTTTCTTATTACTACTGGTGTTGAATGGAATCAATTAATTAACAAGCATTTATTAAGTGCTTACTATTTACAAAGAAAATGGAGGGAAAGGTAAAGTAGAGGTAGGTCTGGGAAATTATATGTTCACTAAAGAAAGGATTCTTGAGTCCTAGTTCCACTCTGGCTTCCATGACTCCCTGGGATTGTTTTGGGGTATTTGTCCAGGGCTACCCTACTCTTCACATCTCCCCAACCAAATCAGTTGCATTTGTTATATTTCCAGAGAATAATGAGATATTAGAGCTGGATTGTTAGAAACTAGCTAATCCAATCCAATCTCATTTTAGAGATGAGAAAACTGAAGCTCAGGGAGGAGAAATTATTTTCCCAATATCCTAAAAGCAGAAGGTAGAAGAAATGGATCTAGGATCTAGGTCCAGGACTTCAGACTCCTAACCTGGTATGGTTTCTACTATTGCATGCTTCTTCCAGCTTTCCTCAGACTTAGGCCATAGGTGTGGGGTCTATGAAAGGATTAAAACATTGGATATGAGAAGAGATAGGGCAAAGACCTTCACCAAGCAGGTCAAGCATGTTCCTATAAAACTAAGTTGCTGGGGCTCTGAACCACTACTGCTGCTGCTTCTTACTAGAAAAGGAGAAGAAAAGCAAATTTCCTCATAGGTTGCCAGCTTGACCCTGGAGAAGAGGGAAATTTGGGCAAAAAAATCAGGAATGGAATTTTGACAGATCTCAGTAGTGGCCTTGGGCAGAAAGCAATTGGATAAAGGCTGCTGGACTGGTCAGCTTTGGTGGCTAGTCTGGTCTGAGGAGACCTCTTGGCTCCTGATATGGTGGTGCTTAGAATTCCTTCGAAGCCTGTGGTGGAGTTAACCTGAGTCAAATGTGACACTGGAGACAGAAGTCTAAACCCAGGAAGTAAGGTGTCCTGGGGCTATTTGACTGGGATGCCCACTTTTATGTTAGGAAGGGCTTTGTGAAAAAATAGATGACTGAGAATCAGCCACTGGAACTTTGGGACCCTGCCCTCTATGGTTTATTGTTTGGCACAAAATACATAGTTCTGTTTCTTTCTTCATTTTTTCTATCTAGAAAATGAAAATTTGAATCCCTGTTTAGGGAGTGGTAGAGGATAAAAGTTCATTTGTAAAACCATTTGAGAGACTGATGGAAAGGTAGATATAAAGTATAACAAATCTCCCTTATCTTTCCATGGATTATCCACTTTTTAGATTAGATGTGACAAATTTTTAATCTCTGGATGACTTCCTCTCTGATACTCCAGTTTGATTTTGGGCCTCTGCCTTTGACTGTCAGATGAGCTGTGCTCAAGGAATTCAATTTAACAGTCACAATCAGAATCATAAATATGTTCTAGAAAAAGCATCAGCTAAAATACTGAGATTGATTACCTGCTATTATAGATTATCTACACTATAGCTGTCCTTCTTGAAGGTGGAGAGCTGAATCATAACTACACAGTTATCAATCAGATGATAAGCATTTATTAAGTGCCACTATGTGTCAAACATTGTGTAAGGTTCTGAGGATACAGAGATAAAAATGAAATGATCCTTGCCCATAAAGAGCACTCATTCTACCAGATCATATATTAGTATATACAAAACATTGAAAATATAAAGGTAATTTTGAGAGGAGATGATAGGTGGGATGGGGCTGAGGGGATCAGGGGAGGCCTTATATAGGAAGTAGAGTTTCAGAACAAGAAGACTTTGCAGAAAACTAAGGATTCTCAGAGGTAGAGGTAAAGAGGGAGGGGGTACATTTTGGACATGGTAGACAGCCTATGCAAAGGCACTGAATTGGAAGAGGGACTGTCTGAGGAGCATCAAGGTCATTTTGGCTGGACTGTAGAATGCAAGAAGGAGAGTCATATGTAATGACTGACCTATAAACATGCCCATGTCTTCTCATTCTCCAAAAACCCTCACTTGATCCAACCATCCTTACTTCCCATAGTCCCATATCTCTCCTGCCTTTTGTAACTAACCTCCTTGAGAAGGCTGTCTATAATATGTACCTCTTCTTCCCTTCCTCTCTTTTTAACTCTCTACTGTCTGACTTCTGACCTCACCATTTAACCAACTACTCTCCAAATTTACCAATGACCTCTTAATCACTGAATCCAGTAGCCTTTTTTCAGTCCTCATCCTTCTTGACCTCTGTGCAGCCTTTGTCAATATCACCATCTTCTCTTTAATATTCCATTCTTGGTGTATTTTCATGACACCATTCTCTCTTGGTTCTCATTTGACCTATCTGACCATTCCTTTTCAGTCTGCTTTACTGAATCTCCTTCCAGGTCATGTCCACTAACCATGGGTGTTCCCTAGGGCTCTGTTCTGTACTGTTTTCTCCTTCTGTACTATTTCAATTGGTGATGTTATCAGCCCCCTGTGGGGAAGGGAGGAACAAACAACCCAACCCCACAAATTTAGGTAATGTTTTAAGGTTTACAAAATGGCAGGCTGAAACTACCATGAATTTTGCATAGGGAGAGATGATCTCCTGATCAGATCCAAATTTATGGGCATAGGATCCTATGCAAATGCTTACAACCTGCACATTGATCATATTTTGAAATAAGTTTGAATAAAAGCCCTCATAAGTTTCCTTAGTGATACAGTCTTTCAAAGTGGCTTCAGTCTGTTGGACCAAGACCCCAACCTGAGGGATTGGAGAGAATAAAGATATGAAGGGCAGGAAGAAATGTGAAGGAAGGCATAATCTGAGTCAGGTCTGAAAGGATTCATGTGGTTTAGATTTTAAAAAGTGGAAAGGAGAGGAAGAACTGGGACTGGGAGGAAGGAGAGTGAAAGGTGTATTTGTGAAGAGTTGGATTGAGAGGAGAAAGGGAGGGAGGGGAAGACAGGAAAAACTGTAGATGCCCATTTCTCTGGAGCAGAAGATCCCTGAAGAAGAACAAGTTCCTAATCTGAAACTAATATTCTGGTCTGTGCCAACCCCTTCCTATGCCTGGGCAGGTAGGAACTTCCTGCCCTTCATATCTTTACTCTTTCCAATCTCTCAAGTTGGGGTCTTGGCCCAACAGACTGAAGTAGCCCTGAAAGACTATATCTCTAAGAAAATTATCAGGGCTCAGGACACTTTTATTCAAACTTATTTCAAAATATGCTCCATGTGCAGGTTATAGGCATTTACATAGGATCCTTTGTCCATAAATTTGGAGTTGGTTGGGAGATCATTTCATTCAATCCCTCATTTTATAGAGGTGGAAACTGGAGACCAAAGAGGTAAAGAGATGTGCCCAGTACACTTCCACAGGTACAGTAGATAGTGAAGCTGTTATTTAAACCCAGGTCTATCTGACACTAAATCCAGTGTTCTAACCTATATGAAATGGCAAGAATAATTTTTGCTTAGAGAATAGTAGACGATGGATCTTAGGGGGATGCCTAGCTGCCTTCTGGGGGAATCCTTGTAAGGGGGCATTTGACCCTTGCATTTCTCTAAAAAGTAAGTAGTTAATCTGGCACCCTCCCTCAGGGACTGCCCAGTGGCCCCATGGTCTGGAAAGGGTTGGTGGAGAGGAATTTTTTTTTTCCAGCTGTTGTGTTTCAGGCTAAATTAAGTCCAGATTTAATTGCTCAGGGTTAGGCACTTTAGGTTAAATTTAATTTCACATATAAAATTGAATAATTGAATTCTAAATTATTTTTTTCAACCTGCCTCCTTCTTTCCCTTAACTTTTTTTTCCCCTCCTCCCCCAATACTCCCCCAAAGGGAAAGCTGTATCAAGCTTTGCTGACAGTAGGGAGCACTTAGAGGAGTACAGAGGCCCACATGCATTATTAGTACATGCTGAGCAGATTTCCCCCTAATGAGAATTGTATTTGGAATCCCGTTAAGAACAAATACTCACTAATTAGAAAAAAAGAATATTTCATGGCATCATTAGTCAGACTGTTAAGATTTAAGCTGAAGGAAAAATAATGCCCCCCAAAAGAGATAATTATGGGCATTGTCGAAAACTAAGGACCTTGTCTGCCATTGGGGACACTAGTCCCGCTAGACCAGTAGGAAGGAGTCGTAATGTATCCTATCTGAAGACTTTGAGGAGTAAATCTGACATAGGGATGGAAGAATACTCTTGGCCACTTAAGAAGCTCTTCATCTCACATCATGTGGGCAACTAGTTGTGACTATCAATAACTAGCCATGTGACCTTAGGTCAATCACTAACTCTTTTGGGGCCTCAGTTTACCCTATAAGGTAAAAGTAGGATGCTGTACTAGATAGGCTCTAAGGGACCTTCCCATTCTCTTAGTCTGTGGCTGATGGAAGGCTGCTGGACCACATTGTTGTTTTACAGGAAGTGCTTGAGCCATTGACTTAGAAGTAATGGATGCTATTTCCTAACCTACATTATAGGGATTGATGGTCAACAGATGTTTCACTCCAGGACTATGCATTCACAATTACTTGGATAATTCAGATACAGTGCTCAGTATATGCCTGGATTTCCTGGGTGATTGGAGCTGTATAGACCCTGCCCTGAAAAGGGGGTGTTCTGGAATTGACTAGCATACCACAATAGATGCAAAGTTTTTAAAGACATGCCTGAACTGAGGCTTGGGAAGGACTTTTGAGTCTTGATATTGGGTGGGGGAAGAACATAGGCATGCACTTTCCCATCCAAAAAATCCTCTAGAGTTCAGGATCCCAAGTTGGGGTAGAGACTTTTAAGTGGTTAATTTCTGTCCTCCTGTAGTTTTGGGGGGAAGTAGGGGAGAGCCTAGTTCCCCAGAGCCCCATTCTGGGCATTCCCAACAAAGGCAGGCAGGTAAAAGCTGAATTTAACTGTCGTGATTTACATTTAGCTTTCCTCTTTAATTCTGCCTCATTTTCTGCACTTCAATTGGGGAGAAGGGAAGTGGGTGAATTTCATTTCCAGTTCCTTCTGTCCTGCCTGGAGCAGGGTTTGTTAAGCCTCTATTACCAGGATTACCCACTTACATAAAGCTTTTATGTTTTCAAGGTGCGGTTATAGTCATTAGTACATAATGAGACCTCCCAGGGCTACCGGCCCTGCAGGGACAAGCCTAACCAAGAAGGATTCTTACTTGGGGCAAAACCCCAACCAAAAGAAAAGGGGAATTCCCTCTCCTCCCTTTCCCCCTAACACAAACACACACCTTTCTCTTAATTTAATTTAATTCAACTACCATCGACTGTGGTCTTGCTTTTTATTTGATCAGTACCAAACCTGAGCTATGGAGATTAAAAGATAGTTCTGGACTTCTAGAAGAGGGGAGACAAGATTTAGCAAATGAATTTATATATTGTCGTGTTTTCTTAGAAAATTAAAGGCAAAGTATGACACTATATTTTTGTAGTGTTTTACAGTTTACAAATCCAAACTTATGCTGTTTAAATCTATTATCTGATATCTGCTAGGTGGTACAGTGAATAGAAGACTAGAGCTGGAGTTAGGAAAACCTGAGTTCAAATCCTGCTTCAGACACTTACTAGTTGTGTGGTCCTGGGCAAGTCATTTTACCTCTCTCAGACTCAGTTTCCTTATCTGTAATGGAAGTGATAAATAGCACCTACCTTACTAGATTGTGGTGAGGACCAAATGAGATAACATATGGAAAGCATTATTGTTTGATCATCAATCAGCCAATGAGAGATAGGGGCCACGAAGATGGAGAGATATCCCAATAGAGAAGTCCACAGACCCTGAGGAAACTTTGAGGGCAGAAAGGCAGGAGAGTTGTAGTGGCAAAGTCAGAAGCAGAACCTAGACAGGCTCAGGGTCCTGGACTATCTCTATCGGGGCTGAGGCTTATGAGAGATTATAATCACCACTTTACAGATGGGGAAACTGAGACTCACACAGGTTGAATCACTTGCCCAACATCCCACCTCCTACAGAAAGCCTTCCCCAACCCTTCTTAATCCCAGTACCTTTCCTCTGTTAATTATTTCCTATTTATCCTGTATGTAGCTCACTTTGTACATATTTGTTTGCATGTTGTCTCCCCATTAGATTGTAAGTTCTTTGAGGGTAGGGACTGTTTTTTTTTTTCTTTGCCTCTTTTGTGTCCCCTGTGCTGTTCCTGGCCCATTTTGTTGTTAAGTTGTTCATTCGTGTCTGACTCTTTGTGACCCCACAGACCGTAGTATGCCAGGCTCTTCCATCCACCATTGTGTTCAGTCTGTCCAAGCTCATGTTCATTGTTTCTTTAACACTATCCATCCATCTCATCCTCTGTGTCTTCCCCTTTTCCTTTTGCCTTCAATCTTAATACATGTTTATTGAATTGAATCTTGAATTGAATTCATCTCTGGACTGACAGCCCCCGGGGTGGAGGCCAGATCTGTCTCCAAGCCCAGGTTTCTTTCCACTGACCACATGGCTTTGGTTTTCATCTGAGATATAACTTATGGCTATGAGCCACCTTTTTCATATGTGACTTGGGAAATCAATTGAATTACTTTATAGTCAAACCTTTTCTAGGCAATAGGCAAATTGAATCTAATCGAGTGTCTAGATATGTAGTGCAGATAGCAGATGCCACTGGAGGTAAAGAACACAGGAATGGGAGGCAGTAGGTAACAGGGCAGAGATCACCAATTTCAGACTCAGAAGACCTGGGTTTCACTCCTCCTTTTGCTGCTTTCTACCTGGGTCATCTTGTGTTGTTGTTTAGTCATGTCCCAACTCTTTGTGACCCCATTTGGGATTTTCTTGGCAAAGATACTGGGGTGGTTTGCTATTTCCTTCTCCAGCTTATTTTACAGATGAGGAAACTGAGGCAAACAGGACAGTATTGGCATGCTATAGGCCATGGGGCCATGACAAGTTTGACATGACTGAAAGACTGAACAACAATTCTACTCAAGAAGCAATAATTAAATGTCTTATTATTTATAGTGCTATGTGGTGGGGAGACCAAAATAAGAAAAGGTAATTATTCTTATATAAGAATTTATGTAACATTAGTTATATAAATGCTAGCTATTGTTATTTATATAGCATTTTAAGATTTGCAGAGTGCATTACTCGTCTCATTTGATTGTCTTGTAGGGTTGGTTAGGTGAGGGGGTGCAGTTTGTGGAAAGCCTTGAAGTGTGGACCACTTAGCTTTGCATCACAGCTCAGGCTACATGAGAGTGAGCTTTGATCTGTGTGTGTTGATTCCACTGTCCAGGGGGGTTGGGAGAAAGATACCTGAGAGCTAGGAGAGGACATAGAAAAAAATGCCAGAACAGATGTATTCGGCAGCCAGGTCACATTTGTGTAGGATTGTAACGAAATCCGGCTTCAGTGGAGTTGAAAAGCACCACCGGTAATGCTGTTATATATAGCTTTCAACTTTAATAAGGTGTTGCAAAAACTATGAAAATACACATAACTAAAAACACATTTCCCAGGGAGCATGGTTTCAGCTCCTTTTCTACTGCTCCTGTGCGGTACTTTGTGCTGTCAATAAAGCTGTTAAAATACAATGGAAAGTGGGTAATTGTGCGTTATATAGCTTTTGTTTTCCGCTATGAAATATTGAGGTATGAAAGGAGTGGGATTATTGTGTCGAAGGGCGCTTTGAAGGAGCTAGGGGCATATGTGGGAGGGGGGAAGACTGAATAAAAGAAGAGACTAAGCCATCAAGGAACCTGGGTTCTGGTTCTAATCCTGCCCAAGATGTGGTGGGACTATGGGTCTTGATTTTCCTAGCCTCTAAAGCTGGGAGAAATATACCTTTCTATAGATGGAGAAGAGTGTCTGAGACACTCTTTAGAGGACCTAGAACTCCCTGGGGTCCTTGGAATGGTATAGCAATAGTCTTGAGGGGTGAAGGATACTTTTTTTATCCTCAGAACTACCAGAGAATGTATCTGAAGGCCAAATTGAAGGTAAACAAGAGAAAATGAAGTCAGGATAAAAGCAATGAAAAAATGGACTTGAGGCTGTGATGAAGAACAGAAAATGCTGTTGATGGTATTCGTGAATGGCATCCCTCTATGTAATTCAGGTCAAGCAGGAACTGAGTCCTGGAAAAAAGGGGTTGTGATATAGTTACTTAACTATTTTACTCATAGGATCATAGATTTAGAGCCGGAAGGTCTCTTAGCAATCCATTAGTCCAATCCTCCCATTTTATAGAGGAGGAAACTAAGTCCTATGTAGGAGGTAGATGATCTAACTTGCCCAAGATGGTTCTTAAGAAAGTAGATAGATGCTTTTTTTCATTGCCACAATATTTACAAGATCCGCTTTATCTTGGAAGGCCATAGGTAGGAAACCCAAAGAGCAGTAGATCTCTAACTCTTTGGTCAAAAGACTCCCTTACAGTCTTAAAAATTATTGAGAACCTCAAAAAAGCTTTTGTTGATGAGGGTAAAACTATCAATATTTACCATATTAAAATTTTAAAGTGCTAATTAAAATTTTAGGAATTGCTTACAAATAGCAACCAATTACATTAAGATTTTTAATGAAAAACAATGATATTTCTTTAAAAATTAGTGAGAAGTGGGGTGGCAAGGTGGTGCAGTGAATAGAGCACCAGCCCTGGAATCAGGAGGACCTAAATTCAAATCTGGCCTCAGACACTTAATACTTACTAGCCACATGACCTTGGGCAAGTCACTTAACCCCAATTGCCCCTCCAAAAAAAAATTAGTGAGAAGATTGGAGTTGTTTTACCTATTTTCACAAAAATCTTCCTTGTCTATCTTAATAGAAGACAGCTGAATTCTTATATGCTTCTGTATTCAGTCTGTTGTGATATGTTGTTTTCATAGAAATGTATGATGAAAATCTTGGCCTCACACAGCTATGTAGTTGGAAAAGGGAGAAGTATTTTAATTGGCAAATAACGTCTTAGTATTATTATGAAAATAGTTTATACCTGGTGTGCCTCCTATACAGATGCTGAGGGCTCTGAGCTTCTGCTATCCCAGCATATGTATTGAGGTTTCCCTATGAATATCTGGGTACAGCTTATGGAAGAGGAGCCATTGGGCAAGACAGAGATCTGCTGGCTAAGAATCAGAGGTCTCTTTAGCTGGGCAGGACTTAGCCTAGGCCCTCAGCATTCAAACAGTTCAAAAGGTCACTTTGCTAGAGCTAGTAAGGAGTCTCAGAATTATCATGCTTATAATGGACCTCATGTGATCATCTGTCCAGGTTCCTGCCATGATGATGATGATGATGAAGATGATGACACTGAATATTTGAAATAGCCCCTTATTGGTTACAAAGTGTTTTCATTATATTGAAATGTATACTTTACCTCACTTAAGTCTCGCAACAACCCTTTGTGGTCAACAAAGTAGGTATTATTATGCTGTTTTTAACATGGGAAAACCTAAACTCAGACAGGTCAAGTGACTTATCCAAAGTCACACAGCCAGGATGTGGCAGAGCTAGGACTTTGAGCTCTGGGCTTTTGATTCCTTTCTGGTGTTCTTTCCATCCTACTGTGACCCTCTAAAAGGACTGCATGCATCCTCTTCCTGGGCTTACTTCTCAATTGTACTGTGCGTTTTGGGGTCTGCCGCTTGGGTTTGAGAGACCTGTCTCTCTTGATAGATTGCATTTGGTTTGCTCAGAAGGCACTTTATGGCTTTATAAAGCTCTTATAATGCCTTTAAAAATTTTTTTTCCCTCAAGCTTACAAGGCCAGTTTTAGAATAGCAATTACCAGCTCCAATATCCCCCAGCAAACTCATGCTGTGCTGCTGTATGTAAACTGCTCAGGACATTTGTAATGCTGCCACACGGTCTGGAAATCTGCATGGGAAGGAAAAAAGCTCCCTCTCTGTACCAGGGAGCGCTGCAGAGCCACCATTCTGCTCTAATTTATGGGCCACATAAAAAATTCTGTGAAGTTGCCCTGCATCTTTTGGTGGCAAAGTTTAGCTTTTTACTGTTTCAAGCTGCTAATTTTTTCCATTAAACCCAGCCTTCTGTCTCTGCTAATGAGTCTGTGTGTGTGTGTGTGAGTGAATATGTGCGTGCATGTACTTTAATTTATATACCTCTTTCCCACTCTGGAATGCACATAATTTACAAATGTGTATGTGATATACAGCCAGCTCTTGCCTGTCCCTGAGCAGCTCATCTGCTTTGTAGTTTATCTGAGGTAGTGTATTGGTAATGTCCTTCTGCTGCCCACCCAGTACTTAGACTGGTGGTGTTTGTACCCTTTGGAGAGAGATATGTGCTATAAAGGTGGCTGAACCATTCCCAAGTAAAATGTATGGTTATTTGCCTGGTGAAATAGACAAAAAGAGATGATTGGGGATTTTCCATGGGTTTTATATCATCTTTCCCTTTCCTTACTGGTTGGTTCAGGGGATATACTGCTGGTCCTACAGGCAGGAAGTCCTGAGTTCAAATACAGCCTTAGACATTTACTAGTGCTGGGTCTATCTGCTTGTTTCTTCAACAGCAAAACTTTGTGTGGGAATCAAATGAGATAATATTTGTAAAGCACATAGCATAACCTGGATCATTTTCTTCATTCCTTTTGCCATTTGTGCCCTCTTTGAAGAGGTTGCTTTCTAGGAAACATGTTTATATTCACAATCAGCCAAGTGATAGAAACTCAATAGTCCCAGACCTTCATTTTCTCATTCAAACTCTTCTAGGCCTTGGGATGATCTAACCTAAGAGTCCCTGGAGGCTATTTGGTCTCCTAAGATACAGTTGGATGTTTAGGGCACGGGGTATTTGACCCCTCTCCAAACGTTTTATCATCTCATTAAGCAGAACTGGCTGGCTTTTGTATCTTGGTCCCCTTTCTCTGGAGGCAGAATTCTCTCTGGCCTTCCTGGATGTTTTACAGCAAGACAAAGACCATTGAGGTCAATGATGCCTTGTGCTTCTCCAACTGAAATATGCTCTCACATCAAGAGTTACAGAGCCTACTGATCAAGTGACACATCCAAGCAAAGGAGCTTGGTAGTTATGCTTCCACTATGGAAGTGTCTTTGTTTCACTAATCCACGGTCTCTCCAGATGCAGCTGTACCTTTTGAGGCAATTATCTAGATTTTGTTCGGGTCCTAATCAGTATTTGGAGCCAGCCTTGCTATCCAGAATCATAGTATCTCAAAGTAAGAAGCCACCTTAGGGTTCAACTAGTCCAATATCACCCAAATCATAAATCCTGTTTACAAATCTATATTCAGCCTTTACTTAAAGACCTTCAGTGACAAGGAGCTCACTCCTTCTCCAGGATACTAAGTCATCTTATACAATTTCCCCAGCTCCCTTTTTACAGATGAGTGTTAACTAAGTAAGTAGCAGGACTAGGATTTAAACCCAGACCTTCTTAGGCAAAACCCTGGATTCTTTCCCCTGCACCATGTTGTCTCTGACCGACACTATCAGGCAGGAAAGGCAGGCATTATCATTACCCCTTTTTTACAGACCAGCGAGGTGATATGGCTTCCCAAAGGCCATACAGCTGGGTTAGTGGCAGCACTAGGAATTGGACCAAGGTCTAGTTGCTCTTCTCACTGTCCCAGAATACAACCACCATTGAGTCACAAAAATGTGTTTAAATAAAAATCATACCCTATCCAAACCATAGCTGAAAGAGCACCAGTCATCAAGACACGGCAGAAAGAACTCATGTGTTGTTTGTCACCCCAGTTGAAGAAACAGGCATGGCTTCTATAGCTGGTGAGGGATAATTCCCTTGTTAGTTATTTTTATTTATTTATTTATTTATTTTGCCTTTTGGTGGGCAATTGGGGTTAAGTAACTTGCCCAAGGCCACACGGCTAGGTTTTTGTTTGTGTGTGCCTTAAGTGTCTGAGGCCAGATCTGAACTCAGGTCCTTCTGACTCCAGGGCCCACGCTCTACTCACTGCACCACCTAGCCGCCCCCTCTTGTTAGTTATTAAAAAAAAAAAAGCAACAATAACAGTTTAAGCTTATGTAGTACTTTAATAATAAAAGTACTTATATAGGACTTTACAGAGGATTTTCCTGACAACAGCCCTGAGAAGTAGGTGATACAAGTACTCCCATTTTACAGATAAGGAAAATGAGTAAATGCAATTAATCCTTCAACTAATCAACCAAAATTTACTGATTATTTCTAGGGAGCAGTGTGGAATAGTTTTTTAAAAAGCGTTCAACTGGAAGTCAGGAGATCTGATTAAAAAATCTTCAGTGACTTCTACTACTACCAAATAAAGTTCAAACTCTTTTACTTGGCATTCAGGGCTCTCCCTAGTCTCTACCTTTCTAGTCTTACCTCAACCATATTCCACTATCTCTGTGCTCCAGTTGTATTACATTTCCTCCCACCCCACGTCCTTCTCCCTGTTCCCATCTCCTAAATCTATCCTACTTTCTGAACTTTTCTCTTTCCCCTATGCATAGAATGTCTTCTCATTTCCTTTTTTACCTGTTCTATTTCTTCCCATCCATTAAAACCCAATTCAAATTCCACTTCCTCCATGAAGCCTTCCATGACCGATATCCCAATGATGACCTTATGTAGCACTTTTCTCATCTTTCTCTTGCACTCATCATGTAATAATGTGCTTTGTAATTATTGATGTATCTTATCACCCAACTAAATTGTAAGCTCCATAAGGGCAGAGACTATTTCATGTCCAAACTTTGTACCTCAGTCAGTCCCTAGCATAAGTGATGGGGGCTAGTAGGTGCCCAGTGAATGTTGTTGCATAAATGAATGAATAACCTGGATTCTAATAATAACTCTGCTACTAACCACTTATGTGAACTGGTGCTAGTTAATTTATCTCTCTGTACCTCAGTTTCTTCTTCTTTAAAACAAAGGTGTTGGACTCAAAATGATCTTACCTTCCTTGTTGCAACATTCTTTTATTCTGCAGAGCTATAGGAGATAAAAAAGTGTATAAGATGCACATAGTCCCTGTCTTCAGAGAGCTTACAGTCTAACTAAGGAGGTAAGGAATAAGCATGAGAAAACAGTACATTGCAGTTAATAGTGTCAAAGGAATGAGAGAAGGATGTGAGGGATCAATTTTGGCTGGGATGACGGGACTCTGGTGAATTAACAGGACTTGGTGACCAACTTTATATGGAAGGGGAGGAAGGGAAAAAAAGAGTGAAACATGTCTCTGTAGTTTTAAACTTGTGATGGGAGGACTGTCTTCCCATAAATAGAAATAGGTATAGCAAGAAGAGAAGCTGATTTAGGGAAGGAGAGAAGATGATGAATTCAGTTTTAGTCATATTTGAGAGAAGCAGAGTTCTGCACATGTAGTCAGGAAGGCCTGGATTCAAATCCTTTCTCGGATATTTATTAGCTCTTTTGCTCTGTGTTGGTGGAGAGGGTTCCCACACCTAGGAAATCATCCCCAAGTTCTTGATATACGAGGTTTTTGGTGCTGGTGGAACACCCAGGTGGAGATGCCTTATTGATAGGGGGAGATCCCTTATTGGTACAAAGAGATGCTTGGTAATTGTTTACCTTTCTACTTGATTTTTTTAATCATTGTTTTATCATTGGACATACTGTCCTCTGCCAGAGGCCAGCTAATACTATTCTGATGAAGTGAGCCATATGACCTTTATTAATCAGTCATATGACCTTTGTTAAGTAGATTAGGTCTGTTGGCTTTCTTATTTACAAAGTCATCAGACTAGACTCGGGTCCTCCTGACTCCACCCCTGAAAGCTACCTTCTTTAACTTGTATTTATTGGTTCTAGTTCTGCCCTTCCTCTGGAACCACTCAGAATGTTTATTCTTCCTTCCTCATGACATGCCTTTAAGCTCTGAAGACAGCTATCATGTCATCCAGAAGTTTTCTCTTCTCCATGCTAAGCCTACCCTGTTCCTTCAGCCAATCTCCATAGAACATGACTGGAAGCTTCTTGCCATCTTGGATGGTCCTCATCTTGTTAATATCTCTCTTGAGATATTATGCCCAGAACAGAACACTGTACTACAGATGGGCTCTGACCAGGGCAGAGTCCTTCTGGAAGCTATACTTTAACTAGTGTACCTATAGATTCCATTAGTTTTTTTTGGTATTTGTGATACACTTCTCATATTTTTCTTTGTATTACCCTTTGTATCCCCAGAGCCTTAGCACAGTGCCTAGAAAACAGTAGGTACTTAATAAATTCTTGTTTATTGAGTGATTCATGCTAACCTTGCTGTCAACTAAAGTTCCTAAGTTGTTTACCTACTGTAGGGACTGCAGTAAAGTGCCAAGCTAAGCGTCAAATAAGAGAATGGGCACCTGATCTGGAGTCAGAAAATGATGGAAAGAATCACAGGTCTAATCCTAGGACAGCCAGGTAGTACAGTGGATAGAGTACAGGACCCAGAGTCTGGAAAACTTTGAATTTAAATTCAGTCTAGATATTTCCTAGCTCTAGGACTCTGGGCAAGTCACTTAACCTCTGTTTGCCTCTCAGTTTCCTCAACTGTAAAATAGTGATAATAATATTTCCCTCCCAGGGTCATTGTGAGGATCCAGTGAGATATTTTCAAAGTATTTCGTATAGCACCTGGCACATAGTAAGCACTATGTAAATTGTAGTTATTATTATTTATCCCTATTGCTCTCTTCTTGCCCAGATCCTGTGATCTTTCTTCTATACTGGACTGAGTCTGGGCCTGTTTTCTATTTCCTGCAGTATGTAAACAATTCAAATTTAAGTTGATAGCAAGCTTAGTATTTTTTAGTTAATCAATAAATAAGCATTTATTAAGCACCTACTATTTTCTGAGCACTGTGTTAAGTCGTGAACAAGTGACTATGGTTTTTTAGGCAGTCTCCTCTCCTTTAGGGGCTTGATTTTTCTCTCCTGTGCAATGAAGAGGTCCCTTCTAGCTCTGTTGTCTTGTAATTAAGTTTTCTTAGGGGAGGCTGTCTTTTCGTGAGAGAGAAGGGGCCATTATTTAACAGAGTAGGAGAAATAACCAGGATGGAAAGGGTTGGCAGAGCTGTTGTGTGGGAATTTTTCTCCCACACTTTTATCCCTTGTTTCATCATGGGCTCTACCCCTGGCTCAGAAGTGTAGGTTCCTAGTAGCTGCTCAGAGCAGGAAGCAGGCAAAAGGACCCTAATTAGTGGAGACCACTAAGATCACAGTCCTTTAACTTCCGGCTGGGCTATGGAAAGGAGCGTTGTGCAGATAACAAACAGGAGGATGTCAGTTTATCTTCTTTGGATCCCAGTTTCCTTATCATAAAAGGAGAAGGTTGTAATAGTTGGTCCCTTCCAGCTCTTTAGCTGGAAGTTCAAAGCTCTTTTAGCTCTGTTGATTCTGTGAACTTCATTTCATGCAAGTGAAGAAGAGGGAAAGGGGTAATAAGATATTTTCTGTGCTTTCCTCAGGTTGTGGAAGGAGGGCGCCCAAGAGTACAAGGACATCATCTCCATAGAGTTTTATTTTTCATTTTTTCTTACCTGATTTTGTCTGTTGGATATTCCTTGAAGGGGTCTCTACTCGCCAATCCAGGACCCACTTACTTGGTTTCTTCTATTAAGTGGCTGAGGGGGAACATAGATCCTGACTTAGTTTGAGAAGGCTGGTAGTAGTGTAAAGGAGAGACAGACTAGGAGGGACAAGCAGGGAGAGACTTTTGTCATTCAGTAATTACCTCTGAGGAGGGAGGGGGAGGCGATCACAAACCTCAGCTCAGGGAGCTGAGATTTCTCAGTTAATTATAGCCATCATGATCACGACCATCAGATTCATTGCTAAACATTTAATTAATGGTTGGGCTTTCAGGGGTGGGCAGGGTGGTGAATAGAGAGCTGTTCATCTGCCACCCTCCCTATGGGTCCAACACAGATTCCCATGTCCTTCAAACAAAGGATCAGCTGCTACTGAAGTATTCCAGTTTGGAATGCTTGTGTACTCCTTGCATCATTAGCCGGGACTCTAGAGAAACCTGGTCCTTTGACCCCACAGCCATCAAGGACAGGGTATCTATTATCTATCTATCTATCTATCTATCTATCTATCTATCTATCTATCTATCTATCTATCTATCCCTTCAGTCTCCAAAAGGGTTTCCCCAACTTCTGGGTTGAAACTCTCAGTAGGGAGTCCTTTTGGGCTAGGATGTCATAACAATTAATGAGCTAAACCTTCAAAGCATTCCCCTCAAAAAATGAATCAGCAGACAATGACATAACTGAGAATTGCTTCAGGGCTTTCCTGCACCTCCCCTGTGGAAGGGGAGAGATTCCCCATGGGATCAAGTGTCACTAGAAACTAGAGGTAAGATCAGCTCAATATTGGGGCTGGTGGGGCATGTTTTAAGGGCACCTGTCTTTTCAGGGAGCTGGAAGTATACCTCTAAAGTAGCCAAGGTGATCTCAAGGTAGGTCATCTCTTCATTTTCTCTCCCTCCCAACCCTCCCTCCTATTCTGTAGCAATTTCTGTGTTCAGTGAAGGCTCTCTCTCAGATAGAGGCCACTGGGAAATCCGGCTGTTATCTCTCCACGAACTACATTAGCTTTTGCTCTTGGAATTAATTGGCGCTTTCCATCCCCATGATTCGGCACATAATCCCTGGCCTCAGAGGTGTCACTGGAGGAATCACTGGCTCCTCCTCCCTGCCCCACATTCTAGCCCCTCATCAAGAATGGGAATGAGGAAGGCTAAGCTTAGCTTACCTATGCTGACCTGGCTCAGTAGCATGAGATTTGTCCCAGATATTTCTCTGTTAAGGGTAGATCCAGGCTAGACTACTATAGCCTTAGTAGAAAAGGACCATATTGTGGTAGAACAAGTGCTGGCTCTGAAGTCAGAGGACCTGGATTCAAATTTTGCTTCTGATATACTTACTCTCTATGTGACCTTGAGGAACTCACTCAACCTTTTTAAGCCTCAATTTCCTCATCTGTAAAGTGAGGGGGTTGGACTAGATAGCCTCTGAGGTTCCTTGCTCAATATTAATGATCCTGTGGTCTTAGGATCTTAAAGTTTATTTAGTTTCTACCCCATCCCTAATGAAAGAAATTCCTCTATGATGTTCCTAAGAAGTGGTCCTCAAACCTCTATCTGAATACGTCCTGTGACAGGTAACTCAATCATGATCTAACCATTTCTGGTCAATTCTAATGACTAAAAGTTTCCTTATCAAGGCCAAATCTTCTTCCTTCCATTATCAGTTCTAGTTCTACCCCTGTGGAGCCACCCAGAATTAGTCTAATCCTTCTACTTGACAATCCTTCAAGAATTTGAAAATGACTCTCCTGACCGGTTCCCCTTAGTCTTAGTCATGTCATATTGTTGATTCATTGAGCTCATGGAACACTAAATCTCTCAGATATTTTTACAGAAATGGTTGTCCAGTCACACCACTCCCATCCTGTGCTTATTAAAGCAAAATGTTAGAGTTTACACTTATCTCTATTAAATTTCATTCTTAGGCTTGACCCCATCATTCCATTGTATAGACAGCATGATATGTAGTGGAAAGAGCTCAGAGACCCAGAGCTCAGGAGAAACTGGAATTCAAATTCTGAATCTTACATTTATTAGCTATGTGATCATGGGCAAGTAAGTCATTTACCCCCTCTAAGCTCGTTCCTCATCTGTAAAGTGGGAATAATAGTACCTGTAGTACCTACCTTATAAGGTTGGTGTAAGGATTTAATGAAACAGCATGTAAAGCACTCTGCAAGTCTATATAAATAGTGTGGGTATTCCCAGTCATGGGGGGGTAGGAGGTGAGTATCTTCTCCCCTGTTGTCTCCTTCACAAGGTTTGAATTTTTGAAACAAGATATAATTTGTCCCTGTCCAGAATTCTCATTGTTTCACTGATGAGGCCTTTGTTCTGGCCCTAATTCAAACTGATAAAGCTGAATGCCTGTGTTTGGTTATCTTAGCCTTTAGAAGGGAGCTAACCATCACCTCCAGGAGAGATGAAGAAAGAAATTGGACAGAGAAATGTGGAGAGAGGCTGGATAGAGGTATGAACTTGGTTCTAGAGAAAGAGAGAGGCCTACGTACCTGCATGGTCACTTTGTGTGAGATAGAGACATGAATGGGAAGAAGGATCAGTACAGCAGGGAGCCACAAGAAACAATATAGACCTATTCCTTCACTGGTGAAGGAGTATCGTTTGCTTGGATAGTAGGCTTCTAAGTAAAGTTGAACATTCCAAAGGAGGGAACTACTTTGTTCCCTAAGTTCCTTCTTGAATGGGGAATCCTAGAATGGTATGTCTGGAAGACTGTGTGGGTATTTGCAAAGACATAGCACACTAGAGTATATGTGTATTAATCACTTATCTTTTTTTATTTTTAAAAACAAGTTTTTATTGATATCTTTTGTTATTACAACTTTTCCCAGTATCCCTTCTCTTCTCCCCTCCCAGATTTCCATTCCATGTAACAAAGAATTAAAAAAAAAAGAGAGAGAAAGGGGGAGAATCAGAAAAACCAATCAATACATCAAAGATTGAAAAAACATATGTACAGTGTTCCATACCAATGGACTACCTCACCTCTGCAAAGAAGTTGGAGGTGGTACTTTTCATATTTCTTCTTTGGGCCTATCCTTCTTTGTAATTCTGAAATGTTAATGTTCTTTTAAAAATTATTTTATTATATATTATATTACTTTTGAAAATAAATTTTATTGATTCCATTTGTCTTTTTATACCACCAAAATTTTCTTCATCATCCCACCTGTTCCTCCCATCCGGAGAGCCTTCCCATACAACAAATAATATTTTTAAAGGAAAAAGATTTAAAAGAAGACAAAGGAATCAACAAAACTAATCAATACTTTGGAAGTGTCTGTAAATACATGCTGTGATTTATACCCATTGACCTACTTCTGCAAAGAAATAAAGGTGTTTTCTCATATCTCATCTTTTAGCCATGCTCATTCTTTGTAATTTTGCGACACTTGCTTTTGATTTTTTTTGGTGGTTGTTCTTTCTGTTTACATTATTCCTGTCATTGTGTACATTGTTTTCTTAGCCTTGCTTATTTCAATCTGTATCAGTTCACGTAAATCATTCCATGCCTCTCTATTTTCATCCTGTCATTTCTAACACACAGTAATATTCCATTACATTCATGTACCACGTTTTGTTTAGCCATTCCCCAAGTGATGGGCATCTACTTTGTTTCCATCTCTTTGCTGTCATAAAAACTACTAATATAAATATGTTGATGTATACAGGGACTTTCTTCTTATAAGTGACTTTCTTGATGTATAAGCCCAGTACTGGGATCTCTGTGTCAAAGGTTGTACACATTTTAGTCTCTTTATTTATATAATTCTAAATTGCTTTCTAAAATAGTTGCACTGATTCACGACTCAATAATGCAAGTATGTGCCTTTCTTCCCAAACCTCTCCAATATTGACTATTTCTATCTTTTTTCATCTTTGACCAATTTGCAATGTGTAAAGTAAAACCTCAGGGTTGCTTTGATTTGTATTTTTCTTATTAGTGATTTGAGCATTCTTTCCTGTGGTTGTTAAAAGTTTGCAATTCTGCTTTTGTGAACTATTTGTTGATATCTTTTCATCATTTATCTATTGGGGAATAGCTTTTTGTGGTAATGGTAGTGGTGGTGGTGGTGGTGGTGTGTGTGCGTGTGTATGTGTATTATTATATATTTAAGTGTATATAAGTTGTGTGTGTATATGTATATATTTGTGTGCATTTATATATATATGTGTGTGTGTGTGTATATATATATATATATATATATATATATATATATATAGTTTTATTATATATGTTGGATACCAAACCCTAATCTGATAAATTTAATACAGAGATTTTTCCTTATTTTGACTGCTTTCCTTCTTAGCCATGATGCATTAGTTTTATTTTTGTAGGAATTTTTCAAATTGCTTAGCTCTGAAGCAACTCTCTATTCTTCTCCCTTGTCCATTCAGGGTAAGTGCCATAAGTCAGAGCAACTATATAGGTCTCTGAGGAAGAAGAGACTCACCAGAAGGAAGTGAATTGTCTGGACTATTTAGGAACTCTGATATGAGTCCTTTGTGCTTTCTTTCAGATAAATAAATCTTGCCTAATATTTAGTTTCTTAATAACCTGAATGTGTTTACATGGGGTCTGAAGGCCTTTTCCTTTTTTTTTCGTGTTAAGTATAAGTCACATTCTTATATTCCTAGGGGATACCCTGGATAGAGGCAAAAGCCATAATGAGTTATGATTAAACTCACAGGACCATAGATTAGGTTTGGAATGAACTCTTGAGGTTATAGAACTCAATCTCATCGTTTTATAAATGATAAAACTGTTGATAAGAGAAGTAGTGACTTTCCCTAAGGTCATAGGCAATAAGTGACACAGTTAGGATTCAATGGTCTTCAAGGTTGAACCTGTTTCATGTTACCTTCTCCCCTTTGGCCAACCCCTCCCCCCCAACTTCAGTGATGAACTACAGACTACCTATTATCCACCTTTCCTTTTTATCTTCTATGTATATGATAAACATACCTACTATGCTTTAATAATAACAATAAGATTAAGATCTGTAAAGCATTTTACACTTATTCCTTCATTTGATCCTGAATATCCTAGACAAAGGAGAAATGATTCCATTTTGTAGATGAGGAAACTGAGGCTTTAGAGATTTTAAGTGGCCTACCCATGGCCACGTGGTATTGGGAATAGAATTTGTTTCTCCTGACTCCAAGTCTAGCTTTCTTTCTCCTGTGCTATCCTGCTAAGTCATTCATGAAACTGTTGAGTACAGTTGTGCTGAGGACGGACTGAAGTGGAGACAGAGTCCAATAGGGCCGTTGAGACATTATTCAACACTAAGTTTAACACAGGATCCAAGATCTAGACCTGGAAGGGGTCTCAGAGATCATCTCATCTAACCCCCTCAGCTTAACACTTGAGGAAACTGAGGCCTAGATAGGTGCAGTAACTCATTCAAGGTCACTTAGTGGTAGCAGAATTAACACTCGAAACAGAAATCCTCTGACTCCCAAGTTCCTCATTTTTTCCACTGCACCACTGTCTCCCTTATGGATAGATCTCCCCACGAGTACAGTCAACTAAGTCTCATGCTCCCTCTTTTCTGCTACCTCCAGAGGTTTATAAATGTGTGTATAGGGGGAGATTTTTTTTCATTCAAAAGCTAATTGCTTACATGTTGGCTTTTCCTTTTCCTCCCTTCTCAGTTCTTCTAGCAGTATACCTATTTCCTTTCTCATCCACTGTATTCCAACACATACAGATGGTTTCAGTGCCCAATGCAGCTTGGCTTCAGTGAGTTAACTTTGGGGACAAGCTGTTTCCAGTTGAGGAATATTGTTAGTTTAGCCTGGTGTTTTCGGCAAATTTAAGATTAAAAGTATGCAATGGTCATTCTAGGAATTGTTTTTCCTTACTCTTTTTTTGGTATTGGAGATTAGTTCCAGTCTGTGAAAAAGATTCACCTTATATTGTTAACATTAAAACACCTACCAGAAATATCAGAGCATATTTGGGGAAAATATCTCTGGAGGAAACTTGGGATAAAGGTATTGAGGGATATAGAAGTAAGTGAGAGATATCATGGAGAGCTGTGGAAGCAAGACGCTGGGGAAAAGCACTTATGGCTGGTTCTAGAGAAAGTTGTATTTGGAGGATATCACAGAGAAGTATGCTAGGATAGACCCCGGTGAAAAATGTGCTGGGACATATTAGGGACAAGTATGTATGAGGTCAATGGGGAGAAGAACATTAAAACATCAGGAATCAATAAAGGGTGCCACTTACTATTTGTGTGACCTTAAAGAAGTTATTTAATGTCTCAGTCTTGGCTTCTTCTTCTATAAAATGAGGATAACATCAACCAACAAACATTTAATAAGCAGACTTTGTGCCAGGCACTATGCTAGGCACTGTGTCCAGACATACAAAAGTGAGAATCTTCTATAAACAAGAAATGAGAAGGTCCTAGAGTGGTTGTGGTTTAGGTAATAGAAAGAAGAGGAATACATGGAAGAGATATTGAAGAATACAACTGATAAGACTTAGCAATTGATTGGATATGGGAGGGGTATGTGGTAAGACAGAGTGCAAAGCTGAGGATGGACATCTGAAAAATGGTGGTGTGCTTAAGAGAAATGGTGCAGTTAGGAAGAAGGGTGGATTTAGATGGAAAATAAAGAGTAGTTCTGTTTTGGACGTGCTCAATTTGAGGTGTCTATGAGATATGTAGATGGAAATGTCCAACAGGCAGTTGAAAATGGGGAGAGAGATCATCTTAGGAGAGATGATGGATGGATATATAGGTCTGAGAGTCTTCTGCATAGAGATGACAGTTGAATCCATGGGAGGTGATGAGATCACCCAGAGAGTGAAGACAAGAGGAAAGAATGAAAGACAGAGCCTGGTACCTGTGCACAGAGGGTAGAACATGGACAGTGATCTTCTGAAGGAGAACTAGGATTGCTCTGACAAGTAGGAAGAGAATCACAAAGAAGTGTCACAAAAACCTGAGAAGGAGAGAGTTTGCAGAAGGAAGATGTGCTCAACAATAGAGAATGCTGCAGAGAGGTCAATAAGGCTAAGGACTGTGAAAAGACCTTTGGATTTAGCCATAAAGAGAGAGCGGTTTCAATTGAGTGGGGGAGTGTGGGAGGCAGGAGTGAGATTACAAAGGGTTAAAAAAAAAGGAATAAAAGGTGAGAAAGTGTAAGCAACATGTCAATAGCTTTTTCTAGGTACTTGGCTGTGAAAGGACCGTATAACACAATGGCTTAAGGGGATAGAGGATCAAGTAACAGTTTTTTTAAAGATAAGGTAGACCTGAGTGGGCTCTTAGGCACTAAGGAAAGAGTGAGTGGATAAGGAAAGGTGGGAAATTAGGGGGAAAGAAAGGATGATGGACGGGGCAAGCTCCTAGAAGAGAAAGAAGAGGGATAGAATCAGTGGCACAAGTAGAGGGGTCAACTTGGCACTAGAAGATGCACCTTATCCTCCTAAAGTAAAGCAAAGGGGAGGGAAGAGATGATGCTGAGTACTTGTACTACCTATACCGCCTGTCATGATGAGGAAACCACTGTAAGACTTAAAGTGCTATGTAAATGTGAGCTGTTGTAATTATCATGACAGATGCTAGGAAGAGGTGATTGTCACAGCAGACATAGGGAGAGTGTCTGGGGTTCTGGGAGAAAGATCTAATGGGAGACAGCCTAAATTAATGCTAGGAAGTAGGATACTGGGGAAAGGTTGGGCAGAGACATCCAGGTCAAAGTACTTGGTGAGGTGGGTTGGGGACTTCATGTCAGGGAGAGTGGTGCCTGGGTCTTTCTGAGATGTTGGAGGGTTAACTTTGGGACTTGACTTCCTAAAGGGCTATGCCTGGGACTTACAAATTTACTCTCCTTTGGCATTTGGTTGAAATGATGTGGCATTGGGCCTTTGGTCTGGAGGGGTTTTTGAAGACTTTCTTGTGCCTGGGCTTTGCATCCAGATGGAACCACAATATTCTTCACTCCCCCCATCAGAGACATTTGTTTATTCCATTTGGCCCATAAAAAGCTCTGGGGAGAAAGGAAAGAAATGAAAAAGTTTCAAAAGAGGGGCAAGCAGAGGGGAGAGAGAAGAAGAGCAAATCAATCAACCAGCTGTTTAGGAGGCCATAAAGGACCTAGGAATCAGAAGTCAGGCCATCAAAAGGTGTGGGGTGGGCAAGACTTGAATGCTGTGTGACTGGGACAGTTTCTGCCCTCTCTCTGAGCACTGGTTTTCCCATCTGTAAAAAGGGGGCTACAAAGCTTGTATTGCTGCCAAGGTGTCTGGTGTCTGAAAGGTTTGGTGGGAGTAAGAGGTGTGACAGCTGGAGTACAGTTGTTTTCAGTCTCAAAACATCAGAGTATTGGGAACCTTAGATCCTTTACCCTCAACCATTATTAGTGGCCCTGTGGATAGAATTCTTCAACCTTGCCTCCCTTTTGAGAACTCTGTCAAACATGTTCCTCTTCCTTCTCTGCTCTTCTCCTGCAGTGCAGGTATTTTCCCCCAAGGGCTAAGGGGTGGCAGCTAGGGGGTTAGCTTCAACTTTGGAGAGTAGCAACGGGGAGGACTAGGGCTAGGAGGCGAGGGGGTCATGGTCTGTCTTGTGGCTGCTCTACAGGATTTGGCGGACCCCCAGCACCTGGCTGTGACATACAGCCCCCTTCATGAAACCAGACAGAATTAAGCCTTTTGTTTCCTGTTTGCTGGGCCAGCTTAAAGAAAACACAGAGGGTCCCTGCGGCTGGGGCTCCCAACAAGACTGCCTTTGTATTCATTTAATTAATCAGTTAGCTGAGGGGAAGGAGAGGAGGGAAGTTCATGTTATAAATACATGTTTTTCTTTGGCCTTTTTTTAAAAGACAGGGCCTGAATGGGCTCCCCTAGAGGAGCCCCCCTCCCACATGCTGGGGTAGGGGGCCCAGGGAGCTGCTAGGCCACAGCTGCTGATGCTCCTTGCTGGGTATGCCTGCCTCTGCCTTTGCAGGTCCCCTCAGCAGGATGTTATAACTCCATTTTTAACACCCTGGATTCTGGGCTAGGGCCAGGGAGATACTTTAAGGAATTAATGATTGGGTTCCCAATTGTTGACCACCATTTCCCCAGGATTCATCTTCAGCTCTCCTCCCTGCCTTTTATAATCTCTCTTCATTTCTGGACATCTTATTTCAAGGAGAGATAGATCAGGAAGGCTGAGATTTAGCAAGCTACATGTGAGCTGCGGTTTCTTCCATGAAGAGGCTCAAGGAAACTATAGGTGGACCAGGTACAATTTCTCATAGTCTCTTGGGAAGCCTCAATGACTAGTTCTAAGTATAAAATCCCACACTTGGGAGTGGAGGAAGAGAAGAGAGAAAACCAGAGCTGATAGCTGCATTTCTGGTTGTCTATACCTCTGGAACAAGAGGTCTTCACTTGGCTGTGCACTTTTGTAAAAAATATATATTTTGATAACTCTATTTCAATGTAATTGATTTCCTTTATGTATTTAAAAACATGATTTTAAGAAGGGATTCTTAGACTTCACCACACTGCTAAGGTAGTAGGTATGACACACAAAAATAGTGAAGAACCCTGGAAAGACATCTGCCCCTTGAAGGCAGGAGCCATGTTTTCTAACTTATGATGCACAGTATATGAGTGCTACATACTGGTCATATAAAGATCCACCTCTTAGACAACTCAGTTTGGTCCTTCTGGGGCTTGAACATTTTGCATGTTGGAGGTTCTTAACATATTTATTTAATGAATGGTGATCACAGACTCTAGAGCTGGAAGGGCCTTCACAGGTTGGGTAGTCAAGGTCCATATCCACACTGGTGAAGTGATTATCCTTAGGTCATACAGGTGCTAAGTCACAAAGCCAGGATTCAAACCCAGGTTTTCTTACCCTAAGTCTAGTGTTCTTTCTGTTTAACCCTGAAACATGATATAAAAGTGCCTTACATCAAGCCATGTATGCCCCTTTTATGTAGCAACCAGGCAGTTATAAGCCATTGCTGCTGCCTTCTGGAAAAGCACAGGTTGTAGGCCACCAGATATATACCCTCCTATTGCCTTTTCAGTGCTTACTGTCCCATGATCCCTTTGGCCTGCATGTGTCCATGTTTCAAAGATACTGCTGGCATAATCTCAAGAGCAAAGTCCCCACTCCAAATTTTCCTTTTACTTCAGGGACAGAAGCCACGTTGATATTAAGGTAGATGATCTTTTCTTATTTGTCCTACTGAGTCTGATTCAGCAGAGATTCAGTAGACCAGGCTCTTAGTCCTCAAATTGTCACTAGCTTGTTTTGTGACCCTTAAGCAAGTCACTTCCTTTTTGTCTGTGATTCATTTTCCTTATATGTAAAATGAGAAAACTATTCTTGATCAGAAGTTGTCAAAGCATGTCCAGAGGCACACTTCCCTGAGTTTCAGCTAGGTGTGCCTTGAATCATATAGAACTTAGAATTGAAGCTGGAGAGTCTTATGCATCCATATACTGAGCCAGGATTCCTCAGGCAGAGAATAACTCTATAGTATGGACAAAAAAAAGGTCTGACAATCATTGGATTAGATGATTTTGTAGGGTAGGTTGGGTAACGGAAATAACTCTGGATTTGTAGCCAAAGGACCTAGGCTCTTATAGGAACTGTGATTATTATTGAAACACTAAACATCTCTGAGATTCAGGTTCCTTCCCTAAAAAATGGAAATGATATTATACTTGTCCTCCCTCAAGCATCTATTCATATCAAGCAGGCATTTAAAACTCAACATACCAAAAGAAATGAGTAATTTTGACCTCTAAACCCTCCCTTCTTCCCGGCTTCTCTGTATCTATTGAAGGCAACACTGAACTTCCAGTTGTCTAGGTTTGTAATCTTAGGATTTTCCTTTACTCTTTCCTTTCCTTCATCCTTCATATTCAATGAGTTGCCAAGTCTTGTAAACTCTACCTCCTTTCCAGAAGCAATGTTTTCATTTGATTGCTATTCCCTGAGAAAGAGGTGGGAAACATTAGGGAAGGAAAAGAAAATTTAGCTGGGGTCAGGTAGACATAATGAGCTCTCACTGATCATTGTTCCTTCCTTTCATGCATGCTGTGGTGTAGACTAGTGGTTCTCAAAGTGTGGTCCTGTGGATCACAGAAACCCTTTCAATGAGTTTGTGAGATCAAAATCATAACTTGAAGATGTTTTTAATTTCTAATACAGTTAATATCAGTAGATATAACCCAAATAAACTCTTTAGGGAAAGTGTATTCAATCTTTTTTTTTATCTCATTTTTAAGAGTGTATAATGAAGCCTACCCTGATCCACCCAGCTGCTGGTACTTTTCCCCTGAAATTACATTGTATTTATTTTGCACATATTGTATATATACATGTATGTACTGTCTCCCTCTGTAGAATATAAACTTATTGAGGGCAGAGACTATTTCATTTTTGACCATGTCTCCCCAGCATCTAGCACAGTGACTGGCACAGAGTAAGTACTTCTAAATGTTTGCTGATTGATTGTAGGTTATTGACTTAGGGAATCAGGGAAGGGTTTTTGGAGGAGGTGACTGGACAATTGTGTCAGGAACTACATAGGACCAGGAAGATGAGAGTAAGGACTAAAAGTCATCTGAATCGGCAATTAGGAAGTCATTGGTGCTGAGAGAACAGTTTTCAGTATAGTGGTGGGATCAGATGCCTGGTTGCAAAGAGTTAAGGAGAGCAGGCTTTGAGGAAACCCTGGCATTAGTCAGTCAGTCAAATATTTGTTAGGCATCTACTACATGTCAGGCATTGTGCTAAGCACTGGGGATACAAAGAAAGGCAAAAGACAGTCCTTGCTCTGAAGGAGCTACCAGTCTAATGGCAACTTTACTAGAGAAGATTAGCAGAGAGAGTTGAGAAATGGGGTTGAAAGCTCAAAAGAAGGCTTTTGTAGGATTGGGGAAAATTAAGAATGTTTCTAAGCAGATGACAAGGACTCAGATGACAAGGGAGGGAGAAACTGAAGATACAGGAGTGGGGATGGCTGGCTGGGAGAAGTCCTGGAGGAGGTGGATAAGAATGAGGTCAGAGCTGCTGGCAGAGAGATTAGTTAGGAAGGTATTAAGGACAGATGCTTGGTAACATACACTTACTTGTGCCAGGTGTGCCTAAGAGCACATTCTAATGTCTCCATTTTGTTTGTTTTGTGTCTTTTTTTGTCTGTATTATTTAAAGTTGTTAATTTTTGAGAAATTAGTTTTGTTTACAGTTTTTTTAGCTTGATAAATAAAAATGTCTTTTATGATTGAATATTCAATAAATAATCACCTTAACTTTTTTTTTAGTTCCCTGAGTACATGCCCTAATGAAATGCACTGTATATAATGTACTATGCTTGAGAATGAATTTCATTGATATTATTTTATTTTATCATAGGATGTTAGAACTGGGAGGGATATTAGAAACCATTTACTCCAAACTCTTTTTATTATAGATAAAAGCATTGAGGTCCTAAAGAGGTGAAGTGACTTGTCCAGCCAAGGTGACACAATGAGTTAATAATAGAGCTAAGATCAGAAACCAAGTATCCTGAATCCCAGACTCACACTTCCCATTGTACCCCAATGCATCTTATTGTTTAACTTTTTAAGTGTTCTTTGTTTTTTCTCACCTCATCTCCAAGTCACTCATTTCCCAGACATGGAAGTTTTATACAGATAAGTATGGAGGCAAAAAATTAGAATACCCTATTCCTTCAACTTGGATCCCCAGGATGCAACAGCATTGTAGATAAAGAGCTGAAAGGAACTTCAGGGGCTGTTTAGTTGAAGCTTCTTGGTTGCGATCTTGAGTCGCCGAGAACGGGCCCCCCTGCTTTTGGGTGAGAATGTCACCAGGCACCAGCTTTGTACCTTTGGGCTCCGTATCAGTTTTCCTTTCCCACTTTCTCCCAGTGAGTCTTTTCTCTTTGTTAAGGGAATAGCTAAAGTGAGTGCAGGGCCAGGCAGGTGGTTTCTTGGCTTCCTTCAGAGAGGGATATTCTTGACTTTGGTTCATACTTTGTGATTTGAGTCACCAAATCTGGAAGTTGAATTCTGCATTTTATCATGTCCAAATAAAAGCACTTTCAGAGTCACTGGGTTACCTTTTCATTTGGATCAGGAATGATTACCACTATGGTTATGACTCCTTTGAATCTTTCATTGTGCATAGAATCTCCCTCTAATCTTCACCTTCATTTAGCTTGGCCAGGAGAGGGTAAGTTCCACCCAGTTTTTGTCCCTATCCTTATCCCTATGCCTATCTTTGTGCCTATCCCCTTTGATTCCATGAATCAAAGAGGTAGACAGTAGGAAGAACTCCTGTTCCAATGCAAATATCCTGTGAGCTCCAGATACCATTAGAGTATGTTAATAAATGTTAATAAAAAAATAGCATTTATTAAATACCTTTTGATCTTTTATTGTATGGAAGAATTTGAGAATTTTCAGTATCATTGGCTTAGTTTCCACCTAGTTCTGTCAAAGACAATTTGGGGAGGTAGAGAGAGAATGCTATGGGTATTAAATTTGGTTAATGTTGCTATATATCCTTGGGCTGAGAGGAATATTTGCATAAAATGAAATAAGCTCTAAGAAAATACAAAGATAAATTGCTTTTAGAACAAAGGCATAAAAAAAAAAGAATTCATGCTCTTTGAGTCCAGAACTCAGGTGCTTTGCACATACATAGTAGGAACTTAACTAATGCTTGCTGAATTGAACCGAAAGGAAAATAACAGATCAAGCACTGAAAAAGCAGTAAATATAATGGCATAAAGCATGTAATTAATTGCCAAATTCCCAGCATAAACTATAGAACTTCCAAAGAGAAAGATGCCTACTTGGGTTAGAGTGTGGCACCATGGAAATGTGGGGCAGAGGCCCAGCTTGGATACTTACTTACTGTGAAATCTTAGGCTAGGCTGGAGACTGGGCTAGATAGTCGTGCAGCTCTAACAATTTCTGAATGTCTGACCTGGGAGTGAGTAAAAGCCAAAGGAAAAGCTTGACCTTTGAGGTTAGAGTTGGACATTCCAGATGTCCTTGGGTTTTCTATGTGAACTTTGGCGCATGGAGAGGACCTTGGTTAGCTCATCACCTACAGTGAAGGATTAAGATCTCATTGTATGTTTTAGTGCCCTGTATTGGGGTAATACCAGGAATTGCCAAATTGCCAGGAGACAAAGAGAACATAGCATCCAAACTCATGTTCATCAATTAGTACAATGTGAACTTTGTCTCTGACTATAGATAGAAGAGCAGACCACAAGGGTGCAATGTATATGTGTGTGTGTGTGTGTGTGTGTGTGTGTGTGTGGTGTGTGTGTGTGTGTGTGTGTGTGTGTGTGTGTGTGTGTGTGTGTGTGTGTGTGTATAAGACAGAGGGGTTGTGCATGGTCTAGAGGAAGTGCTATGGAAACCTGGAAGCTAGTCAAATAAGTCCAAAGTGGCCAATGAAGGCTCCAAATGTGGTTCCAGAGGAAGAGTCCACTTTTCAGGGGAGGAGGTAGAAAGATGATGGCCATAATTTCTAGAGACTCCATGGCTTAGATATAATACCATAGTTGATTTTGACATTCTCCAATTTAGGGGCACCTAATTTGTTTCTAGCTTTTGCTACTGCAAAAAGTCAATAAGCATTTTTTAAGCACCTACTATGTACTAGGCATTTTGCTAAGTGCTGGAGATACAAAGAAAGACAAAAATAGTCCCTGTTTTTAAGGAGCTTGCAATTTAATGGGGATAGAGCATGTAGACAACTATGCACAAGCAAGATGTATATGAAATAAATTGGAGATAATCCTGGGGGAAGGCATTAAGGGGGATTGGGAAAGGCTGCTTGCAGAAAATGGGATTTTAGCTGAGACTTGAAGGGAGCCAGGGAAACCAGGAGGTATAAAGTGTGGCTATGAATACTTTTATATATATGGAATCCTTTGTTACTATTATATGCCTACAGTGGGAGCTCTGAGTGAGAGGATATGGACATTTTGAGTCACTTTTGTCACAATTCCAAATGTTTTTCCAGAATGATTGAAGCAATTCACTGCTCTACCAACAATATATTACTTAGCCTGTTTTTTTAATAGTCTCTCCAAAATTATTTTCATCTTTTGTCATCTTTACCAGTTTTCTGGTTATAAGGTAAAAACCTTGGAGCTGTTTTAATTTCTATTTCTCATTATTGGTGATTTGGAACAATCTTTTGTATGGTTGTTAAACAGTTTGCAATTCTTTTGAGAAATATTTGTTCATATCCTTTGACAACATCTTTTAGAAAATGGCTTTTGGTCTTATATATATGATAATTCTCTTTCTATCTCAGGTATCAGAACTTTATTAGAGAGACATGGTTACAAGGATTTTTTCCCAATTGCTATTTTACAAAGAATCTTACTTATTAAAACCCTATGAACTTGAAATATTGACTCCTTTTCTTTATCTTTTCTGTATCTTCTCATAAAAGGTTTCTTGCTTTTTTTTTTTTTTTTTGGTGTTCTTCCCACTGCAAGCCTCTGAAAGCTGTATAGAGGAGTAAAGTGATAAGTAGATCTAAGAAAGACCTATAGTCCAAGAGTTTCCAAACCAGACTATACCGTGTTACACTTGCTTGACATATCTAGATTAGCTAACATAGTATGATAATAAAAAATGGTACAAATTCTTGGAAGAACACTTATTAATAGTTGGCCAAGGTCAACCCTTGCTTGGGGAATCTTTCCTCCTTCCTTACAGAGGTTCTCTCTGCTCTTAGGATATAGGTCTACATCTCTATTCCCCTCTAGAAAGGGAAAGAGAACATCAGACTCGGGAGTAGCTGGGACATAGTCTCAGTGATTTAAGACTCTGGAACAGTTTTCCTGCCTCAGTAAAACAATTACATCCCAGTCAGTGGAAGGCAAACATCAAGAACTTTACTGTGCTAGTTTTACCAAGCCCTAGCAGTGGTATCTAGGGATGGATTTTATCTTTCTAATTACCTTCCCCCCAAATCACAGAATATCAGAGTTAGAAGCACCTTAGATATTCTCATTCAAACCTCTCATTTTGTAGGTTAGGAAACTAGGTCCCAGAGAACTGATGTGCCTTGCCTAAGGTCACATTGTCTAGTAAGTGGCAGAGCCATTATAGAAATGAAACAAAATGGGTGCATCATAGAAGCCATCTTTTCCCATATTTGCTGTCTTTGAAGTGTTTTAGGGGGGTATTCCTTGTGTGTGAAAGTTCCCTTCCAAAGGGCAGTGGTACTTGTCTGAGGGACTATGGGAGAACCAATATTTTTTTTTTTGTTTATGGAAAGAGGTAAGGCAATAGTACCTGAGAGATTTTCCCTAGTGGCCTTGGACAAATGCATGGGAATTTGTCCTGCTTGCTGTGGGGAGATCCTCCCATCCTGATGGGTATAGTAATCTGAGGGAGGGAGACTGTGGTGTTCTTTTTCTGAAGCCAAAATCCTTACTAAGTGTAAAGGATGATTTGTCAGTACATTCTGCTTCCCCGTCATCAACAGAATGACCACAAAATGGCACTTGTTGAGTACCTGTACATGTATGTTGAGTGCTTAGCTTTACTGGGTATCATATGAGTTAGACAGAGATGGCCTAGTAGCTAACTGTTTAAAACGGATGCCACTCTTAGTCAGGGTTAGAAAACCATCCTGAATCAGGCCAAGCAAATCCCTATGGTCCCCACAGCACCAGGTAGAATGTTCAGAGGCAGCTACAGTATATTTCATTCAGCAAAAAAATTTATAAGCATGTACTTGATATTTCCCCTCTGATACTTATAGTATATCCCTGGGTAAGGGAGAATTAACCTCAGGGTGCCTCAGATCACTGCTTAGAACTTCTCTAGTAATTTCTGAATAAATTGTGATCAGGAGTTCTGAATGTTAAGGAAATCATAGCTCCCCGGTAAATTTGGATATGCTTATGTGCAGGCTGTTATGTGTTAGGTGGTGCCTTTAGAAAGAGAATGGACATAAGCCCTGCTCTCAGGAAGCTTACAGTCTAATTTCAGGGAAGAAATACATTAAAAATTACAATATATTGGAAGGTAGGGAAAGCACAAAATATGCATACCTAATAGAGGGTGAATACAATAAAATTAATATTTAGGCTAAACTCTATGAGAAATTTGAGGAATAGTGGAAGGAATACTGGATCTGGCATCTGGCACATTGTTTGAATCTCAACTCTGATACATATTAGTTGTGCTGACCCTGAGTAAACCACTGAACTTCCTCTTCTGCAAAATCGAGATGATAGTAATAGTTGCACTTTCTATCACAAGATTGCTATATGGAAAGATAGGAGAGAGAAGGGAAGCATTGTATCAGTGGTATAGACAGTTCCCAGAAGAATGACCTCTTCCAGTGAAAGTAGAGGCATACCTAGGACACTAGAGTGGTAAAGTGTCTTGCTTCATCTCAACTCTCCAGCCTAAATCTGTTGGCAAGACAGGACCAGGTTTAGGTTTCTTAGTCCTTTTAACTGTGGAATCCTTTTGGTCGTGATCATCTTCTCTAAGAAGTTGTGGAGATAATCTCTTGCTAGAGCAAATAGAACTCTGACCTGGGAGCCTGGATTTTGAATTCATGAAGTTGCTACCAAGGCTAGGAACTTTCAGTTTGGGGTTATTGTCCAGGGAAAGAAAAATAGAGCAGAAGTTGTCAGCCCCCTGGTTCTGCTGCTTATCACCTGTGTGACTTTGGGCAAGTCTTCTTGCCTCTATGAGTCTCAGTTTCCTCAACTGTAAAGGGAGAGGACTGGATGACTCCTCAGGTCCCTTCCAGGTCACCGTCATGTTTGAGCATACACCAGCGTTGCCAAAGGATGGTCCCTTTCCCCCAGATGGAAATCAGAGAGAAAACTCCAAAGGGTTTTTGATTGATAGGAAGAGAGGGCTTGGGTGAGGGTATAGTTACTCCCTTTAAAGACTACTGAGTGGGCCTCTTCCTCTCTGTGTGGCCATCCTTTTTCCCCTAGCCCATCACAGAGACCAAGGGATCCAAGTAGGAATTACCACGTAATCCCAAAGTGCAAGTCTAAGCAGCCAGGGCACAGGCTTAGCTACATATGTGTTCCATGGGATGCCCCTGGCCCCCAGGCTTATCCTCAGGAATATTCCTTGGGGTTTGTTCCAATCCATTCCCTCTCCCCTTACTTTTGTATGAGCTAGTAGTACAATGAAACGTCCATGAAAGCTGGATCTGGTTTACTTCAATTTTCTATTTCTCTCCATGCTCAGCTTCGTTCTCTGCATTAATCAAGAACTCCTTAAATGTTTGAGTTAGCAATGCCTGAAAGTTTAGTTAATGAATAACAAAGGTAGAGACTAGGAAGCTCTCGGTTCACACAATCATCTTCAGTTCAGGTAGGTGTGATTATGCCCATTTTACAGGTAAAGAAACTGAGGACTGAACTGAAGAAGCACCTTACCCAGGGACACAGAGCAAATCCGAATTGGAGCCCCCTATTATCTTAGCCTATACTCTGCTGCTTAGTGTGATCTCCTTGCTTCACACACATAGCCCAGCGAAGGGGGCAGGAGCCTTTTTAAGTAGCCTATTTTCAGCAATGCCTGAAACTCCCTCTCCTTCTGAACTCCCAAGCTCAGGCAGCAGCTGCTCCAGTGCAGTGTCAGCTGATAAGGGGAGACTTTAGGCCCCAGATTTCAGTCAGAAGGGGTAGGTGGGGATGCAGCTGTTGTTGTCAGCTGTCCTTCTGCAGGACTGACTAGGCTAGAGAACCTGACACTAGTGAATCTCTATTGTGGGTCAGGTTACAAAATGAAAATTTTATAAATAAAATGCCCTGCCTTTCTCAGGGGGTCCCCAAATCTCGTATTCTGTCATCCTGCCATTTGTTCCTAGGTAACCGATTGCTGTTTATTATTTAATGGGTTCTGCACTGCCTTTACCTTTAAGAAAAAAAGATGCTCCTCGTTGGAATGTGCTAAATGATTTGTGAAAGTTACTCTTCCAGTTAATCCTACTTGTAGAAGTTCAAGCCCTTGCAATCCTTCCCAAGCTGATTCCAGTGGCGGATGTGTGGTTCAGTGGAAGGAGTCCTGGATTGGGAGTCAGAAGACATTAGTTCAGATCCTGACAGTCACT
>WOXC01004308.1:0-14263 GCA_011680675.1 Gymnobelideus leadbeateri | reverse complement strand
GAAGGGATGATACTTAAATGGTGAAATTAAGAGATAAGAGAGGAATATAATGAGAAGAGATGGGGAGAGACAGAATGTGGTAAACTATCTCATATAGAAGAGGCAAGGGGAAATGGTTGCAATGGAGGGGAAGAACAGGAAGACAAAAAGGCAAAATCTTATTTTCATTGAATTTGGCTTAGGGAGAGAATGACATATATACTAAACAGGATATCTCATCCTACAGGAGACTAAGGGGGAAGGGGATGAGAGGAGTATGATAGAAGGGACGGTAGGCTGGGGAGAGAGGGAAGTTGGAAGCACCCACTTTTGAAAAGGGACAGCATCAAAGTAGAGATTAGAACAAGTGGGAGGTGGGATAGGAGGGAGGGAAATTTAGTCAGTCTTTTACAATATATCTACTATGGTAATGTTTTGCATAGCTACACAACTACATAGCTACATAGCTAACAACATATACTGAATTGCTTACCTTCCCAGTAAGGGTGGGTGACAAGGGAGGAAAGGAATGAATCTGGAATACAAAGTTTTAAAATCAAATGTTTAAAGATATATAAATACTATTATTAATACTATTTTACATGTAATTGGGAAATAAGATATACAGGCATTAGGGTGTAGAGATCCACCATGCCCTACTGGAAAAGTTGAAGGGGTATGGGAAAAGATATGGGAGAGAACAGATTGGAGGAGGGAATATCCTGTGGGACCACTATTTTGGGGTGGTGTGTAGGGAAAAAATGGGGAAAAAATTGTAACTCAAAATCTGGCAGAAATGAATGATGTAAACCAGAAGTTAATAAAGCATTTGAAAAAAAAAATTTATTTTTCAAATCTTTATTTGGGTAAGTGGGGAAAGTTGGCAGAGTCCAGTTTAGTCCTTCTTGGCAGCAGCCTTCCTCATGGCAGCTAGGACATTGCTGAGCTCCTCTCTCTTCCTCTTGGCTCGGATGTGAGTTCCCACCCTTTTTTTGATGAATTTAAGGGCTCGCTTATCCTTGGAGACTTTTAACAATTCCATGGCCCGCCTTTCATATGGGGCAAATCCACATACCTCCTGGATCACATCTCTCACAAACTGTGTGTTTGGTCAAGCGCCCACAGCGGTGGCAGTGTAGCAGCTTTGAAACATTTTTTGTAACCTTGTGGCCCTTGTTGAGGCCCACGGCCATGGGGTACCAGATAGCCATGGCTGCGGCGAGTAGACCCAACGGCAGCCACAGCAGAAGGGAAAAAAATGTTTTAAATAGAAAAAATTAAAAAAAAATATCTAGAACCTATAGACTAAAGGAGTCTCTCATAAATATTTCTAGCTAAATGCCAAAATGGACTGAAGACTGAATTTGTTAACAGTCTGTTCTGGATTGAAAAGAGACTATGGTTACAGTTTATTCAAGGGAACAAGCTTCCTTTCAACAACAAAGACCAGTGATCACTTCCTACTAAAGAAGTTAAGGGTGCTTGAAACCCCAAAATACCAACATGCTGGGTCCTGTCGAATGAATTCGACTTGTCTTCTCTCAGGCAAAGAAAAGCAAAGTTTATTAAAAGTTCACTTGTATTGGACACAGAGTAAGTCTGTGCTAGAAAATTCTATGGTACTCTCACACCACATGGAGAGAAGATTGTGAGGGGGTCTTATATACAGAAAGTTTGTGGGGGGAATCTAGGGGTGGTGGAGAGGAGGAGTTTGGGGAGGGTCTTCAGGAGTCAGATGAGGTCAATGAGTGATTAAGGGTGGAAAGTTACTGGAGGCTACCTGGAGCCAACAGGCAATGGTGGGCTAGGCCAGTTCAAGGGTGGATTGATATTTTGATAGGCTCAAGGGTGGGAAGTAGATGGACAATGGAGGGCTAGGCTAGTAACAGAGGTCTGCACCCAGCCACAATGAAAGGGTTATGGCCTCATGCAAATGCCTCATCAAATGGGAGGATTCAATCAGAGTTCAAGGGGGTTCCCAGAGCCTGCACCTCATAACTACCATGTATGGAGTCTATAAGGCAATGAAAACACACTATTGTAATGATCAATCTTGGCCTTGAAGAAAAAGGACAACGTGTACCTTCCTCTATTCTTTGCAGAGGTGAGGACCATAAGTGTGGAACATTGCATAAACTGTCAAATTCAGGTGATAGGTTGGTTAATTTTATTGAATTTATTTTTTTCTCTTCTTTTTTTATTATTTGCTACATGAAATGGCTATCAGGAGATGGGAAAGATATATCTAGAAATAAAAGTGATATGATTTTAATAAATCTGAAAGTTTTAATAAAAACTGAAAGTTGGTTCTGGTTTTTTGTTGGGTTTTTTTTTGTTTTTTTTTTTGCTTTTTGGAGGGCAATTGGGGTTAAGTAACTTGCCCAAGGTCACACAACTAGGTTTTTGTTTGTGTGGGCGTTAAGTGTCTGAGGCTGGATCTGAACTCAGGTCCTTCTGACTCCAGGTCTGACGCTCTACTCAGCCGCCCGGTTCTGGCTTTTAAACAAAACACTGCACTCCCCTCAACAGTGGTTTCACTTTTTTTTTTTTCCCAGGGATAATCACAAAGTCCACAGCTGGTCAGTCTTGATTAGGTGAGATGTGGCTGATGCTGGCTCTTTGATTCAGGGTTGTCTAGGTCCTCTGAGTGGGGTTGTATGGGGGTGGGTACAAAGGATAAAGTATTCCAATGGAGAACACACACCACAGAAATTAGGTGGGTCTCAAGTTTTACAACTAAAGGCTCTCCCTTCCCCTTCTCATTCATTACTTTCCCCTCCACTTCATAATCTATGTCTTGAGGACTTGGAGCCTTATTGTGATAAAGTTGTGATAAAGTTAACTTTTCCTCACTTTCCTACACACACTCCTCCCCCAAGGCCTTGGGGTTTGGTGGCATGATAATTAGTTTAGGACAGGAGTTCTTAACCATTTTTGTGTCACAGACACCTTTCATAGTCTAGTGAAGTCTACTGGCCACTTCTCATTTTAATATTTATTGCCTACATTCATAATTCAGAGTGTTAAATTTCAGTTTGAGGTTAATGAAAATAAAGATGTATTTTTTTTTTCTATCCAAGTTCATGGACCTCCTGAAATCTATCCATGAACCCTTTGGGTGTCCATGGACCCCAGGTTAAGAATACCTGATCTAGGAGTTGTAAAAGGGGGCCAGGCCTGGGGTTCATCTGAAAAATCATTACATAGCGCATGTACATGGGGGTGCGAGTTAAAGTTCATTTTTAAATGACTCCAAAAATGATGGAGTACAGGCTCTGGGAAACCCCTTGAACTCTGATTGAATCTTCCCACTTGATGAAACATTTGCCTGAGGCCATAAACCTTTCATTGTAGCTAGGCCTAAATCTCTTACTCTTACTAGCCTAACCCTCCATTGTCCATCTACTTCCCCAACCCCACCCTCACCCCCATCCTAACAAAATATCTGTACCCAAATCTTTTACCCTTATACTAGCCTAGCCCTCAATTGTCTGTGTCTTCTCCAGGTAGTCTTTAGCTATTTCCTACCCTTAATCCCTTCTCTGGAGTGTTACTTCATTTGACTCCTCCTCAAGACCCCAAACTCCTCCTCTAGACCACCCCTAGATCCAACCTAGAATCTTTCTATATATAAAGATGCATCTTTCCTCCAGGAAGGGGCTGAGATTAATCTAGCACACACTCATTCTGTGTCAGATTATTCTGGTCTGCTAGTCCAATACAAGTACCACAGATACTTAAGCTCCTTGAGAGTCTACCCATTAAGGCAAATCTTTAATAAACTTTGCTTTACTTTGGTGGAGAGAAGACTTGAGTTGAATTCATTTGGCATGAACTGGCATGTTGATATTTTGGGATTTCGAGCACCCCTAAACCTTAAACCTCAACAAAAGATACATTATCTTGTATACTCAAAGCTCTATGACAGGGCTTCTTAATCTGAGTACATGATGTTGGTTTAACATATTTTGATAAATGTGTTTTGATACAATTGGTTTCCTTTATAGTCATTTATGTATCCTATTTTATTTATTTAATAACATTATTCTGAGAAGGGGTCCATAGGCTTGACCAAGACTGACAAAGGGGACTATGACACAAAAAAAGATTAGAATCCCGATTGTCTTTATCCAGTGACGGCCCCTTACAGCTCATGAACCTAACATACAAGCAATAGTGTTCTTAACTTAAAATCTGGGAGGTACCACAGCAGCCTGGCTCCATTTTTATGATGAGGTAGCAAGGGCTGTCAACTGAAGCCTCTCTGATGCTATTTTGGGAGTTTTCTTCTCCTTACACTTAGATCCTAAGGGAAGGACCTAGATTGGAGGAAGCAAAAAAATTGGAAGGATTTTTTTTTGTCTTCTTAGCAGTCAAGAACAAAAGGGGGGGGGGGCAGTGAGCCAACAGAAGTAAACACTCCATCTAGCTCTCTGGGTGCTGAAGGCTCAGAATTTTTTTTGGAGGGGTGGGAGTTGACAACTCCATTTTAAGGGCAAATCTATTGCTAGGACTGTTCCTTTGTATCAGAATGCATAAGGGAAGTTCATTGTCAGTCTGATTCTCAATGAAACCTTAAAAGTCTTCAAACTGTTTTGCCTCTAGAAGGCTGTTACATTCCGCAGTGAGAATCATTTGTATTACAGGGGAATGTCTTTTCAGAAATGGAAAAAAAAAATAATGACACATCTGGAAGTGATGGGGCTTAGGCTCATTATTGCTGAACCCAAATCTGTTACTCTTAAACTAGCCTAGCCCTCCACTGTCTAGCTACTTCCCACCCTTGATCTTATCAAAATATCTATGCCCTTACCTATGCTATTACCCTTAAACTAGCCTAGCCCTCCATTGTCTGCCATCTCCAGATAGCCTTCAACTATTTCCCACCCTTAATCCCAAGACTTCAGTTCCTCAAGATCCTCCTCAAGACCCTCCCCAAACTCCTCCTCAAGACTCACCCTGTGTCAGGTTATCCTAACCCACTAGTCAATACAACCTTCACAGATACTTAGGTTCCTTAAGAGTCTACCCATTAGGGTGAATCTTTAATAAACTTTGCCTTACTTTGTCTGAGAGAAGACTTGAGTCAAATTCATTCAGCAGGAACCAGCATGTTGGTATTTGGGGGTCTTGAGAGTCCCTAAACCTTAAATCTCAACAAAAGGAAGTGAATTTCAATATATCCATGCCACTTATAGTCATGTAATAGTATCAGGGTCTAGTTTTCTCCTAATATATGGGTGATAGCAGTCTCACTACTGCCAACTAGTGGGAATGCTATGGAAGGACAGTTGCCTAACATCCAGTGCAGCTAATTTACTAGGGCAAATATGAAAGGGTCCTTTAGGCCTGTATATAGCCTTGTTTCTAAACTAATACAAATGCATGGTGGACAGAAGGGAAGCCAAAAGAGCAAGGTCACACCATCATCAGCCCTGAAAAAAGGGTATTCTGCTATTTTAAAAATTATTTTCTATCCCTTCCCTCTATTTCTCCCCAACAACCAATTAAGGAAAGTGGATTTATTGGAAAAGATTAAAGCAGTCTTGAACCCGGCCTCAAGAATCATTACTTGTAGGCTGAACGAAAACTTGTCCTAATTGCTCCACAACCTCTGTTTTTGTTGCTCTGTATTATTATTAACTAACTTAACTCCAACCCTGTTGGAGAGGCAGGCCTGGGTAACCAGTTGTACTAAGGATAACTGCCCCAATATAGCTTCTATGTACTTGAGAGGTGTCTGGGGTGGTCTAGAAAACTGTTATGGTTTTCTGAGATTAGCCTTTCTGTCTGTTCAATACATGTCTCCTATTTTTAACTAAAATCACTTCCATTTTCTGGAATTTTCTATACCTGGAACCTCCATGAAATTATTTCCCATGCATATGCAACCTCCCTAATTGGAAATTCCTTAACCATACCTTCATAGGTATAAAAACCATCTGTGCACTTGAACAAAAAATGCAAAATATGCTCATCTCTCTCAAGACCTCTCTCTTTCTCTTTCCATCTATCTATCTATCTATCTATCTATCTACCTATCTGTCTACATATATGTATATACATACACATCTGTATATAACTATATATACATAGATGTATATATACATTTATCTATGTATTTTGGTGTGTATGTATATGCATATATACGTGTGTATATATGTATATATGTATGTATACATACACACACACACACACACACACACATACCATACTCTTCTGGGAGAGAGAGAATTGCATTCTTACTTTTACTTTAATATAAAACAAAAAGAAGAGTGGAAATCTTTTTTGTTTTGTTTTGAAGAGTGGAAATCTTCAGAAGAAAAGGAAAATATTATAACATCTGTACCCTCTGGAACAGAGAATGAACTTATCATGAGAATCTCTAGAATGAGTTAAAAACTCATTAAGAGATATGAATGGAGATCTGGAATTTAGGATGATAGGTATAATATCCCTCAAAGATAAATTTTAAAAGACACAAATGAGAAATGACAGCTTAAAATAGGTATGAAGAATCCAAATAAAGCAAAGAATTGTAAAAGGTGAACAAGAGTACAGGAGAAGACAAAAATGGAAGGAAGGCAGAACAAATAACAGAGTAAAAATTAAAAAAACAATAGCAGTTCAACTGGAATATTTCAAATCTCTACAAACCAAAGGAACAGAGCTAGAGGACCACTTGATAAAACAATCTGGAAATTATTGGATGTCAAGAAAAATCCAAAGATACGATGAATATGAGTATCAGGATGGTCTAACATGAGAATAACTAAAGAATAAACAATATCAATATACAAACACATAAGTGTTACAGTAAATTTTTTTAAAGACTGTCAATAAATATAGGACTTTTATGTATTAAAAAACCACTAGCAAGCAGAAATGTAAAGACATTGTCCTTATTTTTTAAAAAACATTCCTCTAAAATCAAGATTTGGAATTAATTTAATGGTAAAATTCTAGAAGTAGAAGATTGAAGCAAGGATGCTCATTATCACTCTTATTATTTACTATAGTACTTAAATGTTGGCTATAATAATTACAAGAAAAGCAAGTTAAAGGAATAAACTAATAAGACAAGATAATCCCTCTTTATAAATATAAAGTCCAGTCTCAATGATTTACTTAGAATATCCTAGAGAATTTACACCAATTATAAGTCACTTCAACAGAATAGAATTCCTAATAGTGAATCCAGAAAATGTCATCATGTCTGTGTATTATTAGCAAAAGCCAAGAAGAAAACACATACAGATACACTTAAAAATCTAGCAATTAACATATCAAGTAAGGTATAGGATTTATGAAAGCTATAAAACATTTTTCAGAGAAGTAAAAGAAAAGCGAAATAAATGGAGAGTCGATGTTCATGGCTGGGTTATGTCAACTAGGTTAGCAAAAATTTTGATATTACTGAAATTACTTTGCATATTCCACATTCAAGAATAAGGAAGGTGACAATACCCCTGTATTCTTTCCTGGTCAAGCAATATCTAGAAGAGTATATTCAGCTCTGCATGGCATATTTTATGAACCATGTTGAAAAGCTGGAGAGTGGCAAGAAGAAGGCAAGCAGGATAATGAAGAATCCTGAATGTATGCCATATGAGGAATAGTTGAAGGAAATAAATATGAAGACATGTTTAGCCTAGAAATAGATCCTTTCAACTGCCAGGTTTCTGTATGCATGACTCATTTTGCTATTTTAATAGTAGTAACTGGTTTGATCAATACTTTGTATTTACCAAATTGAGCCAAAGAGTTCCACTGACACACCTGAGCAAAGGTACAGAAGAGCTAGTACAGCACTCATAGAATCATAGAGTTGGAAAGAAATGAAAGACTATCTAATCCAGCTCTCTTTTTTCATATAGGAGGAATTTAAATCAAGAAATGTTGTGACATGCCCAGGATTACACAGCTAAACATATAAGGAAGATTTGAACTCAAATCTTCCTGACTCCAAATCCAGTATTCTATCCAAAATGGCTTTCATCAAATCAAACAAACAAAACCCCAAACCTTTGCCATAGAAGAACATTGTATCTGACAGTGATATGTACAAAGGTGTTGTGCCTGGTTTTCCTCATCCCCTGCCCCACCCCCCTCAAGGAACTGCCAGGTCAGCTTCACCCTCCCCCACTGGGTCTCCGCCCTTTCCAGTCAGCTCACCTGCATAGAAGTGGGCGGACTTCTGGGTCAGATGTACTGACCAATCACTGCTTACATAAGACCCCCTTTATAAGCAGCCCCAGATCTGGGCTGTTGCTGGCTGCTGCTACTGCTATTGCTGTACCTGGGACATGTGGTGGTAACTGCTCAGCCAACATGGAGTTTTAATAAAAGGTCCATTCTAAAATTAGTACTTGAGTTTTGCTCTCATTAATCAAGGTACAACACAGGCAGATGTCTTTCTCTAAACATATAAATGGTCCCCTTATAATTTATGTTCTCTGGATATACTACTTTATGTTCTTGGGGGGAAAGTTAACATTTCAGTTTTAAAAAGGTCAAATATAAACCTCCTAAACATTTTTAAGAGGGCACTTAGAAATTTGTTTTTTTGTTTCTCCCCTTTTTTTTCCCCCTCCCTCCTCATTCTCACCACTTCTTCCAAGAAAATCCACACAAATTTAGGCTCAAGGCTCATATATCAAAATAACTTCTGATAAAGAAACCCCTGTGTGGGGCTCCAGCTTCTTAGGAGTCCAGTATCCACAATCAATACCTTAAGGTCTTTATTCTGAAATTATTTTCTGTTAAACATTTTACAAAGCGATGCATTTTACTTTACAAGTGCAGATAACTTGACCTTCATTTTTTCAATTTTAAAACCTCTTTTGGACATCTCACTGTCCTATTTATTTTGTCTACTCACAGTCCTATTTCCTTTTTCCAGGCACTCAAGCAAAGTTTCTAAATTGGAAACCTATGCAGGAAAACATCTATTTTTTTTGCTGTTTGTCTCACCTTATATTATTAATAAAGGACTCTACAGTGTGACTTCCACAAGAAAAAAGCAGGTGACTAATTCCTGCCACAAGGCTTCAAGGTGCAAAGGCAAATGATAAGTTCCTGGCCTTGAATTTAATTGCCCAGTTAATTTTGACCACTCAAAATAAATTCTGTATTAGGGATCTGTCTTCACAGAAGAGGCAGTATAGGACACTGGAGGCAACACTAATTTCAGAATCACTACCTGCATTATCTCTGACAAGTCACTTAACTTCCCTTGGTCTTAGTCCCTTTGTGTAAAATAAGGTTAGACTAAATGACCTCTGAGCTTCTGTCCAGCTCTAGATCTATGATCCAATAATAATTTTCTTTACAAAAAGGGATTAAAAGACACAAATGTTTATTTTAAAAATATTTTTGTTTACTACTTAACTAGAAAAAATCTAGTAGAGTCACAGACTCTAAAAGTTGTAAAGAACTCAGGATTATTAGATCTGGAAGGAACCTTACAGACTATCTAGTCCCAACTCTACCTAATGAGAAACTCCCTACCCTACCCTTCATTACATTTCATTTGAAGATTATTCTAGTTGTTAGGAAGTTCTTCTTTACATTGAATCAAGATAGTCCTCTCTTTGAATGCTCTCCCACCTCTGCTCTGATTACTGACCTCTCTTCCTTCCTTTAAGTCCTAACTAAAATCCCACCTTCTTTAAGAAACCTTTCCTAACTCCTCTTAATTTCAGGGCTTTCTCTCTTTTCATTATTTTCTATTTGTTCTGTCTATAGCTTGCTTTGTATATATTTGCTTGCATGCTGTCTTCCCCATTAGATTGTAAATTCTTTGAGGGCAGGTATGGTCTTTTGGTTCTTTTTGTATCCCTAGCACTTAGCAGATGTATGGCAAATAGTAGCACTTAATAAATGATTATTAAATTGAATTTGATGTCTTTGTTTTTAGCCTCTAGAGTCAAGAAGAATAAATCTGTTCCCAATGACAACCCTTCAAACATTTGAAGATTGTAATTATGTTCCCCCGAGCCTTTTTTTCAAATGGTTGACATTATGCCCCAAATTAACAATCTTTTCCAAAAGGGGAGAAAAACACTAAAGTCATTTAACCAGATTAAATGCCAAGTTCTCATGTTATGGTATCATCTCAGATTCTTTTATAGCAAATAAAGTAGAAAGTTTGAATCTCTGATTAGAAGCTTAATCACAATAGCTTTACCCATTCCATAAGCTGTTAGACATAGCCTTTAAAACCAGACTAAAGGCATTCTGTAGGTTAGCTCTGGTTTAATGTACTTATTAGATCCCCAAGGACAGATGACAATAATAAGAATATTTTATTTAATCTTTTTTTCAGAGGTTGATTTTCAGAGAAGATGTAACTGTTTACTCAAATATATGAAATTTTACATTTATCCCTACTGAATTTTATGTTATTAGGCTGAGGCCTCATCCCTGATCACTAAGAAGTTTTTAGAGTCTAATTCTGTTATACAAGATATTTATCATTCCTCTCAGCTTCATGAAGAAGAGAGAACAACAGAGAAAAGGTGAGCTGAGAGGAAGTTTCAAAAATCTGATAAGCCAGACATAATGTAGGAAATAAGAAGAGGCATGAAGTGACTGATAATACATTTTGCTTGAGTACTCCCTCTCCCCACTTAAGGACAAAATCTTTGTGCAGATTTCATTTACATTGGAAGTGGGGGGGAAAGGAATAGTCGTCTATTAAACACTTGCTACAGATATTTGAAAAGTGCTTAGTCTTTATAATAATTTCATTCATTGAAAAGGGAAGAAGAAATGACAAAGGGAATTGCTATTCTGTACCTAAAAGGGACTCATAAGGTGGAAGGAATGCTTAAAAAAGAAATAAGGAATATTCAAATTAATTCAATTCCATAACAAATTACCATGTAGGTTTACTATGTGCAAGGCACAGTTCTGGGAACACAAACACAAAAAAGAAAATTATCCCCACACTCTGAAAGTTTACAATTTTCCAAACAATAATCAAATAAATGAATGCTCAGGCCATCTTAGAATGTATACAAGAAAAGCAAAGGGAAGTCAGGAAGAGTATAACATCCCAAATTTTGGGCAAGCAGATTTCAAAGTATTCAGCAAAAGGATGGGTAAGATGGTATGAACTAAAATTCTATGGGTTAAGTAAACCAAAGGGGGGAAGAACGTCAAGAATAAAAATCTGAAGGCACAGTCAGAAACATAGTGATGAGGACAACATCAGCTCCTTGAGAACAGGGATTGTTCCATTTTTGCATCTATCTTCCTGGAACATATTGGGCACTTTATCAGCACTTATTTAATCATATTCAAGAAGAACTGGTAAACCGTTCAATGTGGAACGCACAGACCAAAAGAGATTTTAAAAAGATGCAGAGAAGTTAGAGGCAAGAGCAGAAAATAGAGGATACTGGGATAGTCCTGTATGTGAAGATGGTGATGAATGATGAGGCCAATCAAAAGAGCTTTCTTTGCTATATTTGTAGGGAAATAGAGAGAACTAGAGCTAGAAGGGACTTTCTTGGCCATTTAGTCTGTCTCCATTATTTTATAAATGAGGAAACTGAGACCCAAAGAGGTTTAATGAGTTTTTCTAGGTCACACAGGTAAATAAGTGACAGAGGTAGAATATTGAGCCTGAGTCCTACAACTCGATGGCCAATGCTCTGTCCACTTAGATTGCTCTGTTGAGGAAAAGGAGATAAAAGGAAGAATGGATAAGAAGTAATAGATGATATGGATGATGGTGATAAGCTCAACTTATCAACTCTTACTTTCCTTCTTATATTTCTTTCTCCCAAGAAGAATTAGCTTCCCACTATGACTCAAAATGATTAACAGAAAGTGGAAACTCAAGATCTGAGGTGAGAATAAGGCTTACTTAAATTGTCTTCAATGTCTCATTCTTCCTCCCCCCACCTATCTAATCAGTAAACTAATCTTCCTTCTTTTTTTTCTGCCTCCACAGCATTTATTTTATTTTCACTACTTCTCTTTACTTACACAAGTATCACCTCATTTCAAACCTTTATCCCCTCACCTGGACTACTGCAAAGGCTTCCTAACTGGACTCCTGTGATGGGAATCTGAAGATCTCCCCTGCCCCTTGGCCCCTTGATAGGCTTAAATGAATCTGAGAACCTTCCCTGGTTCGAAAATATACTCTGCCCCCTAATAGGCTGAATGTGGTCACATGGAGCATGTGGCAGGAGGCTTGTTTTTCAGGAATGCCTATACCTTGTTACTTTGTGATTGGGCAAGAGGGTTGTGACATTATCTGACCCAGGAGAAGGCTATATATGCCCTGATGTGAGGTTTTGCTTTGGGGCTCCCTTTGGGAAGAGTTGTGTGATTTGGCCAGATGAGACTCTGGGTAGCCATTCAGCCCCCTGGCTTTGAAAACCCGGATGTTGGTGCTTCCCTCTCTGGTAACTAACTAGGTATGGATGTAATGGTCAGAAAGCTGGAAGCCCTGTCTGATGAATTGTGTTATTTTCTGTTGTAACTTTTGTTTGTATTCTCTGAAGTTCAGGGTGCTGATTTTTCCACCTGAATTAGGTAAATGATATATGTTTTATTGATTAAAGTAAGATCGTTAACCCATTTTGAGTTGCTTTCCTTTAGAAAAGCAGATCTAAGAACCTGTGCTAGCAGCCATCCTGGGTACGCTGAGGTGCTTGCTGCTGCAACTCCTTACCTCAAGCCACGCCCTACTCCAATCCACAGCTGCCAAAGTAATTTTCCTTAAGGGCCGATCTCACTCTCACTCCACTCAATAAACTCTCCTGGCTCATTATTGTCTCTAGGATCAAATTCAAACTCTTCTGTTTGGTTTTTAAAGCCTTTTACAAACTGTCTCTGGCAGCTAGGTGGTGGACACTTACTAGCTGTGTGACCCTGGGCAAGTCATTTAACCTGTTTGACTAATTTCTTCATCTGTAAAATGATCTGGAGAAGGAAATGGCAAACCACTCCAGTATCTTTGCCAAGAAAACCCCAAAATGGGATCACCAAGAGTCAGAAATAATTGAACACAACCTGGCAGCTTCATTATTTTTTGCACTACCCTCTCTCCTATTTCTGTGCCTTTGCACAAGCCATCTCCCGTGACTGGAATGTCCTCCTTCCATACTTCTACCTCATTTAATCCCCCTCTTCCTTCAAGGTACAGCTCAAGCACAACCTACAAAAAAAATGCAAATGCTAGTACCTTTTCTAATTACCTTACATTTATTTTGAGAGCTATTTGTTCTAGATGTACTCAAATACATACCCCTCTGATAAAATGTAAGATCCTTGAAACTAGAGTTGGTTTTGGGGGGGCATCTGTATCTATATCCCCTAAATTGAAGCTAAATGGAGCAGTTCATGTAATGCTAGCCTTAGAGTCAGGAAGAAAGATTTGAGTTAAAATCCTCCCTCAGATATAGCTGCATATAGCTATATAACCCTGGACAAGGTACCTCTCACAGCCTCAGTTTCCTAATCTGTAAAATAGGAGTAATAATAGTAGCCTGCCCCACAGGGTTGTTGAAAAGATGATAAGAGAGTGCCACACACACACACACACACACACATACATATATGATGTAGCTTATTGTTAAATATCTGAGGCAAGATTTAAACTCAGGTCTTCCTGACTCTAGGTCTAGCACTCTAGGCACTACAACACCTAGAGGACTTATCCTAATAGTATAACTAGTAATATACTAATAGTATAACTAAAAACCATGATGCTAATTAGGGGCAGAACCAAGACTCATACTCAGAAATTCCGATTCCAAGTCTGATGCTCAACATATTACACCATGACACTATTCTAATTAGATGTAATTTAATGCTTCTGTCTGCATTTAAAAATCAGCAAGGGGAATACTGATTTAGTATAAAATAGCAAAAATCAAGATCAGAAGAAAAGTCCTTATTTAATCAAAGAGTCATAATGATTCTATTTCACTTAAATGTGAATTATTCATATAGCAATTCTGAAGGTTTCAACCAACAATATCCCTCAACCTTTAATAAATGCTCAGGTTGTTTATCAGGCATGAAAGATAACCTTATTTAACTATGCCTATTGTCAAAATGTGAAATATAGGAAGAGAAAGTACTGAAAAATCTGTTCTCTTATCAGAATGTGAGTCCTTGGGGAGGCTAGGTGGCACAGTGAGTAGAACACTGGCCCTGGAGTCAGGAGTACCTGAGTTCAAATCCATCCTCAGACACTTAGCACTTATTAGCCATGTGACCTTGGGCAAGTCACTTAACCCCAATTGCCCTGCCTTCCCCC